>CM077578.1:33705441-34272747 GCA_039657325.1 Stephania cephalantha | reverse complement strand
ATATGCATGATATCTACATCAGATTAGTGGTTTCCACACTGTTCAGGTTGTCCCAACGTCATATTCGATTAAATTATTGTCGCTTTAACCCTTTATTTTTCGTCACAAGAAATCATTAAATCTTGTTAAACTTATTAACAACTATAATTAGCAACTAAATTGTAAATGAAATGGTAAAAGAGGTTGACTAGGCATGCGTTGATTTCTACGAGGGTTAACCGAGGGTCCATGTAGGCTTAGGTTTAGGTGGGGCCCTGTAGCTTTGCAGAAACTCGGGGCTATCACAGGAGATGACGTATTTTGTCATCAATGTGGTTTCCCATTCTAAAGCCTTAGATGCTTGGAAGAGGTGGTTGGTGATGCGGTCATTGCCGAAAGTGTAGTAACGACTATTCGTCTGAATAAGTCGTGGAGACAAAAGTGAAGTTCGCGACATTATATCACTTGTTTTCATTGACTAACATTATAGATGACGAGTTAGTTGGGAAGTCCCTACAATAGTTAGGTGTTCAAGTTGACAACTTTGATTTTGCCAATCAAGTTTCAAGCAATGTTATGAAGATACATGTTCCATCAAGTGGCGAGTTTGTCAAAATGCTATCGAGCAAGATGTGAAGGTGTTTCAAGACTCTATTGCTCAACATTGCAAGATTCATGAAGGGACTAAAATTGCAGTGGACGAAGTTTTTTTCAAATTAAGGGAGTAATGATAAAAAGATGACGACAATAGAGTTCATGTACGAGGAATGATTCAGTGCATCAAATGAGGACCTAATTTTTTCTCAACCGAGAATGATGCAAATAAGAGTTTGTGTTAGAATATGATTTCTTATTTATTAGAGATAGATTACATATGAGTTTTAGTTAAATTAGAACTTACGATTAGAATAGAAATTCTTCTGTATGAGTCCAATTAACTGTGTTAACTTAATTAGGCCTAATATATATATAAAAGCTTGGCCTATTGTTAAAAAATGGTTGGTTTATTTAATGAATAAAATTGGGTTTTAAGAGAGTTTCTATTTTTTTTGTTTTGGTTTCTTGAACTTCGCGGTGAGTTTGATCACAAGTTGGAAAACGTGTTTCTTCAATTCTAGATCTCGTGGAATCAAGGAATTGCTAGAAAAAATTCTATCTTTTTTTTTTTAGCGAAGTAATTTGTCAATTTCGCCGCTTCAGTGATGCAACCTTAAAAGTTTTTTGAACCGGCACTTGTTGTAGCATCCCCTATCTTGACAGGTGATTATTACTCTGTGATGAAACCCTAATTAAGCCCCGATAACCCAATTAGACTTAACTAGAACCAAAGAACCTCTCTCGAAATCAATACTTGATAAACTCAACCCGCATATTTATATCGAGTAAAAAAATCAAAGTAATATACGAACATTAAAATTTTTTATGATATATTTCAATATACTGTAATAAAGAGTTTACCAAAATTCAAAAGCCTGATTAAAATCTCCCTAACCCCCGTTTATATACAACAAAATATGTCAAACAAAGGTATATAAGTACATGAAGTGCCATTACGTCGTGTAGAAGATACAAAACTCTAAATTTTCTCGTTTCCTTAGCTCAAGCGCCGGAATAAGCGAACTTGAAATATTGAATTTGGAGTGAGCGCTATAACTTGCTTAGTAAGGATCCATACATTAAACATCAACATTCCATATAATAATCAAGAGCATTAAGCGGTAACAATATGCACCAATGATAACGAACAAGAATACGAATATCATATAAATTAATACATAAACAAGATGCAAAAAAGCAAGTTATCATGGATTATTACACTGTGATCCTCATTTTATTTTTATAAAACTAGGTCGATCATCTCCACCGACGTCATTAATGCAATTTAGACCAACATATCTGACCAATATGTTATCTAATTCATCTATTAATGCCTAATGATTCTATCCCAAACTCTCTAAAGTGTGTATGTAATCCACGCAACCTCATCGAATTGAGCAAGAGTTATATATGGGCCAGGAAGGAAACCCATCTCCTACAAACCTATTCTCAAAAACAGAGTTATAGTCAAGGGGTCACATTACACACATCGTTTTCCGCTTATTGAAAACCATCACAAAGGTGTACATAATCCTCTATTCCATTCCAACAACTACATGAGCTACATATACTAAATAGCCATGCAACATTGATAAATAATCGAATTCAGTACTTTACCTCGATCTAGGTTTTTCGTCCAATTTCCTAACTTTCCGCCATTAACGCTTTCCTGGGGATTCACACCTATCATGTACCATTTGTTATTAATATAAAGTTCATTATACCCTATTTAGAACCCCTAGAAATCCTCAAAGAAAAACTCAAGGTTGTTGTTTTGTGGGTGGGAGTCATGCGCTTCTTAGTGAGGGTGGAACGCGCTCCATCAACTAGGTTCATCCCACTAATGAAAGTGAGCAAAGGCCTCTTCAAGCAGGTGGAGTGCGCCTCCACCCTATATCGTCAAAATAGACGTACAGGGCAACAAACACTTGTCCTCAACTAATTCACCAAAATCATCATAACAACTATACAAACTCCCAAAATCGATCATGGATGACCTCTAGTAAGGCAACGAACGACAATTAACCATCAAACAACATAATTAACTAAAATTTATCATCCCTATCGAATTGAACGCTCAATAAGCACAAGAACAAATCATACCAAAACGTTGCTTCTCGAGTTGTTGATTCGATTAAGCTCATCAATCGTGATCAATTCGACACCCTTGATAACTTCCCTCAATCGAAATCAAACCCCTAAACCATCACATTCCCCTGCTTGATCGAAATGAAAGTGATAAGTACTGAGTTTATATATATATATGGATTCTTCTCAAGATACACATCACGCTATCTCGAGATCGACCAAGCCCAAGATGCGTTAAAGTGACACTCCTTATAGTGACACCAATATTGACACATCAAGCACTTATGCTCACGTTCGAGACGATAAAGTGATCCATATAATTCGATTTTTCTTTTTAATTTCAAATATATATATTTAAATATATAAAAACATATAAATATACATATACAAATATATATATATATATCTCGTGTATTCCTTCGCTCAATTAATTCCTCTAGATTAACTGCCTACGAGTAGCCAATGCACGCGTGGCACATTCATGCCACGTCCCTCGTCGCCTTTTGGTGTATCTGGTAATTCATTGTTTTTATCGGTATTTTCTATTTTATAGGCTTGTATATAATCCGCCATTATACTACAACCTATTTATAAATTCGTTTAACAATTCAAACAAATACCATACATCATGCAAATGCACACACATGCTAATTGAGGTACGCCAGCTTAACCTCGAGCCTAACTCGGTTAATTAGATTCAATTAGTACTGATCACCACATTTAACATGTCGTTAATTAGTACCGATCACCACTTAAGGTAACATGTCGTTAAAGAGTACTTGTGTTGGCTGACAAAGAAAATGATGTTGAGAAGGATAAATAAATTGCTATAGACTAATTCTAACTTGAGTCTTCATCGCCACCGAGCTTCACATCCACACGAACCTAACTTAGCAAGATACTTTCGAGAACTTTACCATACTTCTACTATGTACTTAACACCACGAAGGCAAAAAACCGCAGGCAACTTACGACAAAACTAGCTAGTTTGAAATATGCCTAAAAGAACAACAATCCTCCACATGCATGGAGGTGACTAAGTCACTCAGGTGAGAAACCGAGGGCTCAATTCCTATGCCATTGGAGCAAATGCTCGTCTGCAACAGCCATACATCCAACTTGATTAAACAATAACCAGAAAGAATGAAGAACAAAAGGAAACAAAAAAAGAACGGCACGTTTCGGTAAGATGTGTACTGTACAGTTCCTTGGATCCCAAATTACAGCTTTTCGAAATGTTGAACCAACCAACTTATTTTTCTTGTGTGAAACAGATACAATTGCATTGTAATTCCTTTTAACAAATTGTAGACTAGTGGCTCAAGCACATTTGTAGGCAGCGACGATTGACAATGGAATACAAAAGTGGCGGCGCACCGCTGAAAGACCAAAATTTGTACTGGATGAGCCTCTTACGAGTTTCAAATGCAGTAGAGCTTCTCCGAGTTCTCTCAGTGTACTTCTAACACCACCTTACCATGAATTAGACGCTTGTCTTTTGCCTCGTGCGCTTCCCCTTAACTTGCTCTATCGGGAAAGTCTTCTCCACAGGTACCTTCAATTTACCAGCTTCCAAGAGCCTTCGAATCTCATCCAATCCTTCGGCATCAGCCCTCATATAAGTCCATGAATAGTCTGCAGCATCAAATGAACATCAGATTGAGAAAACAAATTATAATATCGAACTGAATAAAGGAATCTGTTTCTATATTTTGTTGGTTTTTCCTCCCTTGTTTTCGATATATATATATATATATATATATATATATATATAACCAACATTCTATGACAATAACTCCCTTCAAATATAGCGTTTGTGCTGTTAACCAATAACCTCAACGGCCAAAATCTCAATTACCAAGGCATTTGTGAACCACAAGTCAAATTCATATAGGATTCAAGTAAGCTAAGTTGGGGCGACATGATTTCCAAAACTGAAGGAACGAGGAGATTAGCCTCAACAAATTTTATGGAAGTACAGAGCAAAAAGTTCACTCAAGGAATTAGCATTGCTAAACAGAAGCTATATAAGGACACTTTGTCACATTTCAACTGGAGAAATGAACATATGATTGTTCAGCTAGAAGCAAAAAACTAAGCAGTGGTTGGGAATTTTCATTTTATACCGTTTTTTACTCGATGAGTGACAACGATTTCTATGCAATAATAATACTTCCAACAACTGCATACCTATTCCGTGTGAGTACCAGTATTGAGTTGTTTCTTCCACAAAAGTCCACTGGACAAGGGAAGCCCAAGAGCAAGGCCATATCTATCAGCAAGTGATGCGGCTTCCCCCTGAACTTGAAAGGAATGAAATAAAATTAGATTCCAGAGTTAGAAAAACACAATCTAGTATCATAATAAGAAAGACACAATAGCCAAAGCATCTTTAGTGAGATGGATGAGACATCTCACTTGCCAAAGGCACAGGCTGGGGTTCGACTCATGTTGAAGTCATGAGGGTTGTTGCTTTCTTATCAAAAAAGAAAGAAACATTAAAGTAGTTCGGACTCTAACCTGCAGCTGGCCATGTAATGGCCACCTTTCCTAGTTAAGTTGATGCCTGCTCTTTCAGTATCCTCTGCACCAATTGTATCCAAAACAGCATCAAATTGCCCTTTAATTGCTAATTCCATATCCTGTATACAAGAGAATTCAGCACAAGCAGTTGATCAAAAGTGGCGGTGAAGAAAATGCTTACTCAATTACTTTATGCTATCATAGAACTCAACTATGCAAGTAAAATACCTCTTATTGTATAATCAACAGCTTGCTCGGCACCAGCTGCGAGAGCTTGTTCAATACTTTGACCAGCACAAGTAGTGACCACATGGCATCCCACAGCTACAGCAAGTTGAATTGCTGAAAAACCTACTGCTCCTCCACCGCTAATGACCAACACTCTATGCCTACGTGACTCAAAATAAGAACATTAAACAGAGGCATACAGCAGAAAAAAGATAAAGAAGAAGATCAAACTCTCACATTCACAATCTGAAAAGATATGGAGCATACTAAAGACTAAGAGGGGTAAGCAAATGGCGTAAAACAAAACTTTCTATCATGTCAATAGACTTTAAGCAACTAAAGAAAGATCTACGATGGAGGCCTTGACTATACCTAAGTTCTATCATAGCCGATCTACGAGTAATAAGAGGAAAAAGACATTCTCCCGACAAGTACCTCTTCTCTTAACGGGTATTAACTTCTAAAATTTTGGTATGGTAAGAAGCTTAGACCCCTTGACCTTCTGCATAACACTTATATATATATATATATATACAGGCAGTATATGCTCCTGACTTCATTCACCCATGATCATCAACTATAACCTTACCATACGGTCCATACCAAGCTATTGAAATGACTATTTATCCCAGAGTTATTAAACGCAACACCCCCATCTAAACTTTGAGTGGCCTCTTCGTGCCTTAGGCACAGGATCAGGTTACGTACTTGAGGAAAACAAAACATATGTACCAACATGTTGATATTATGTGCATGTGTATTATATTTTCATTTCTTTTAACTTTTCTCATATAATACATCAAGATTTTACATCTAGTTTTAGTTAATGAAAATGAAGCCATAATCTAATAATATTCCTATTTCATTAATCATTACGCTTCTCATAAAAAAGGTTTGCATTATTCTAAGCTGTACAATGCCAGTAGTGATTTACAATACACGTGTAATCGCTAACAGAATTATGATCATGGACCCACTTTTCCAAAGGGCAAGAGACCGACGGCAATGACCTAAAACTTAATGGAAATGGCCCTAAAAAGCTTTATGGGGTTCAGTACAGTTCTGTGATCAATTTACCTTCATTTCAAAATATAGATTTTACGTAAATGGAAAACAAAAAGACAAAACTGTTCAAGCTGATGGAAACTTAGATCCATGTAGCAAGCCCCAACTAATTTGGGACTAAGGCTTTGATGTTGTAGTCATTGTTCTTGTCATAAAAAGAAAAAAAAATTGTGTAAACCAAAAAAAAGACAAAATTGTGTCATTACTAAAGCGTAATCAAGTGTGAGCCTCTAGTTCACCCTGCATGTAAAAGTTGCATTAACTGAATCTACTTTGCCTAGGATCTTCCTAAGAGAGTTCACACCTTGAAACTCTAAGCCTTACAGAGAGTCAATGAAACAAGAATAAGTAGCACATGGGTATGTCAACGTACTATTGGGTACTCTAGTTGAGCTCTAAAAAGACTCTAAAAAATCTCTACTAGTAATCCGTAATAAATGTTAAAGCTGGCCAAGATTTAATAATACTAATATACTAATTCTTTGGAGTGTTCTTCCTCTACTTGTTAGATGTAGAGACCCACTATGATTTGGAAATAGCAATTTACTATTAGGATTGAGGGTATTTGGGCCCCTTATCCTTCTTTGGGGAAATATTTGGCCATTACAAGTCCTTCGTAGATTTACTTAGTCCTCGTGGGGAAATATTTGGCCATTACAAGTTTTCTAGTGGGGGGCATTTGTAGGCCGCTCTTTCTAGTGTGGTAAAACTCGTCAGAAGATAGAATAAGAAATATAAAAATTCAAAGACAAGTAGGAGTGAGCATTCAATTGATACAAAATTAGGGAAGGGCGGTTGCGTGGTTTGGTCACTCGCAAAGACGTCCTACAAATGCCCCCACTAGAAAAGTTGACTCAATAGAAACCTGCAGAGAAATTCGACTTGAGGTAGGGTAGACCAAAGTTAACATGGGATGCATTAATTAGGAAGGATTTGAATGGTTTCCTTGGAAAGCTCACCATCAATTGCACTGCTGACTCGAGCACAATGGAAAAGTTTGATCCATGTAGCCTACACTACAATTAATTCTGGGACTCGAGGCTATGTTGTTGTTGTTGTTGTTGTTGTTGTTGTAAGGTCGAATGTGCACTACATGGACAATTCCGTACTTTATGCCTCTTAACATAGTGTACCACCTATTTAGAATCTACTAACATAAACTGAATCAAGATAAGCCAACAGGCGTTGTCACAAGCAACCTTTAAAACTCTCGTGAGTCACAGAATAAATATAAAAGACAACAAAAAGCCCAAACTGCTGATAGATTATAAATTTAGTAGGTAGAAGAATGGACAAAGAACAAATTACATGCAAATAAAGAATAATCCAATGCTAAATTATTAACATAGGCTTCTGCTAAAAATTGTTAACATATGCTTCAAATGAAGAATTAATGATGACGCAAAATCCCAAATATTATCAACCACTCACTCCATTAGCTCACACAGTTTTATGCAAAATTAATTTTGAGGTTCAAACATTGAGAGGTCCTTCATGCAACAAAAAGAATCTCAAGAAAGTAATGCGTGGCATTGTTCAATAGGTTGTCTGGCAATCAAAGTAAACACAATAACATGAACTCAATGTTGCAATACATCATCCACCAAAGACTGTTAACACTTAACATTGATCTGCTTCAAGTCCTGATTCTGTTTACTCTTACGTGAAAAATGCTCAACACCATGAAAAATCCAAATTAACAAAGGAATACATTCATAATAGAGACCCAAAACCAGGCACCTCGTACGATTTTGACAAACTCCTAAGTTGTTTCTTTCATTTTTTGGTCTTGTTAAAACCACTCCAAGATCCTAATTATCCGATTACTCTAGGTTCAACTGAGTCGCGCACCATATAGGTGGGGAGCTCCAACATTGGTGTTTTTCCTAGGACTCAAACTCGAGTCACTAGTTAAGGACAACAACTCCGCTTCTAGTTGTGCCAACCAACCAATGGTACGCCTTAAGTTGCTTCTATCAATATAAAAACAATGCATGGATGCATAGATGCAAAGTGAGGAAAACTCCACAAAAACAATAGCCTATTAAAAATGTTACAGGAAGGGACCAGATTTAATAAAAGCAATGAAATTATCATTCACAACAAGTGTGTCAAAGTGGCAGAAGTGCGATGCACAAAATGTAAAGAAGTAGCAATACAAGACATTGCTTGCATGATTGTATCTCAAAACATCCAAACATGAACAGCAGGACAGAAATAAATGTACGCTAAAATGGTATTTGCAATTGGAACCCCATTTGTTAGGCATTACAGTAAATTCTCACATAGTGCTACCATGGCTCAGTCAGTCTGCTCCAAGAAATGAGGAGAATTTTATTCCATAGACAGTAAAAAGATACATACCCCTCACTGATCCTAGCAGTAATTTAGGGCACGCCATGCAGTCAATGCAGCAAAAGGAATGGCACTTGCATGCATCCTACCAACACAAAAATGTTTTAGGCAAAATCATTTTCATGGTAATTGAAAATTTTTACCTATCCTAATGATTAAATTTTTGAAAAAAAGCATAGTGCACCATGGCGATTTTCGGATTTAAAAATCAAGCATTGAACTGCATTGGCACAACAACCCATCACTTTGCAGCAACAAACCAATGCAAAGTATCTAATTAGTATGAACCTAACAGGAATTCTTCCAGATCAAATAGCAGAATGAATAAGAAAAATGGAAGAGCAAGTCTTCAAATTCAGAAATTACACAGGAATACACATAAATTACATTCTAGAAACACTGAAACGGTAATAACACTCGTCAAAATGAATTTATGACAAAAGAACAAGCAATGTAACCGGCTCATCTAATTGAGAGCATGTTCAGGCAGGATTGCATAATGCAATATGGTAATTCAACCAGATTGTCTCCATTTTGGGCGGCAAACACATAAACCCATGTGCAAGTTTCCCATATGCCAATTTCTTCCAGCACATGCACATGGCAAAATATCTCGACTCGTTCAACATGGAAGGCATTCAAATTCAACAAGACGTTTCTCGAATTGTCAAGCATATCATTTGTTAAGGTTTAAATCCAGGTCTCCACAAATATGTCCATGCTTTGAGAAAACACTTTCAAATTCTGTTACGGTTGTTCTTTTTTTTTTTTTATTTATTTATTTGTGGTATACTATCCTTGCATCCCGTCTTCCATACAAGATAGTAATATGCAAAGAGTTTACTTGATGAAAGATATAAGATATGCAACGGAATCTGGTTTTTTATTTAATTTTTTGCACATATATTTTAGAAATTTTACACTTAGCATTAATGGTCTTAATTAGGTATCATATTCTAGTATTCTTTATTTAAGCGAGGTAATAATTTGTACAGTGGTATTATTTATACTTTCTGATTTTAGTTTCCAAAACAGTAATTAGGAGTCTTACTTTTGAAAGTATATATATAAGGTCTGTAAAATAGTTGAATAGTTTGACAATGAAATGAGATAATTGTTCTTTGAAATCTGAATCTACATCATTACTTTAACTGTCACCTTGGTATTCCATTTGTCGGCTAAAAATGATACAGGACTGCCAAATGCATCTCTAGTGAGATGGGAGAGGCATCAATTGTTAAACAGCAAGGTTGGTGAGGTTATGGGTTCGAATCCTTTTGGAGTCATTTGTTGGTTTCTTATCAAAAGAAAATGATACAGGACCAGGAAATAAATTTAGCATCCAGCATTCTCCTCCCAACCAGAGGACTATCTTTCTGATGATTTCGAGAGTATGGCGAGAAATTCTATCATTGATCTTCAGTCAATCAGTTTGTACACACTGAATATATAGTGTTTTGAGGCAGCGGGCTTGTTAGAAGCTTGCCACATATATGACTAAACTAGCTTGGCGGTGAGATTGTATAAATAAAAGTATTGTTGTTACAGACCAATAGATTCAACACCCATTCATGGATGCATATATAAAAGACAGAATTTCAGTAACATTACTGACATTCATACCAAACCATTATATGTCGTAAGAAAGTATAGTACTACTGAAAATCTCTATACTTTCAGAATCAATTCCCGATAGATGAAAAACTTGAGAAGAAAAAAATAAGAAGTTGAAAACTTACAACATGTGTAACTGAAGGCGGTTTTAGTGTCAGCTCATCTTTATCAAGAATCGCATAATCCGTATAGGTACCTCTGACGGCAGTAGGATGTAATGCCCCAAAGACTTCTTCCCAAGACGCAGTGACGTGACAGAACGACCAACTGCTGCAACTTCACCACTCAATATCACGGCCCAAAATCACAGGAAGAAGGGGTTCAAATATAGAACGACCATAGCCTGATCGAATCTGAAGAAAAAAAATTAAAAAACTTATAAAGCGGGAATTCGATAGAACAAAACGCTAAGTATGACCGGCATGAAAAATAATTCAGAGCATAAGCAGAAGCTTTAGACTTATTAGTGTACAAGAATAGCGGCACACACACCATCCAACAACCCATCTAAACCAATAAGAGATCACATTAACTGCACAAGTGCACAATTCATAAGGTTCCTATTTCCTATGAAATTCTCAAGATTCAAATTACAGTTCCCCCAAGAACATCAAGATCATCCAATTCGCTTCCTGCCAATATCTCAAGAAAATCAAGATCAGAGCGAACATCCATTTCCGCCGAATATCACTACTGCATAGCATTCTCTTTACACTCAAAGAAACTAAATGTTGGAAGCACCATAAACCCTAAACCCTAAACCCTAAACAACAATGCCTTATGCCCATATTAGTTGGGATCCGCTACAGAGATCGAACTTTTCCACTCTGCTCGATTCAATGCAGTTCTAAGCATCCTCATAATGCACATTTGAATATCATAATCAAAAGCAATTTGAAGAAATCAACTCACGCGTGTGTCGAGGGGATTGACGGAGACGGCGCGAGCGCGGACGAGGACTTGATTCGGTTTCAAGTCGGGAACCTCGAGATTGGAGCGGATCTCGAGGACTTCTGGACCGCCGAACCTCGGCAGCACCACGGCTCTGCAATTCGTGACGATCGACCTAAACCATGAATTCGAGCCGATCAGTGGTTTTCTCACACTACAGAGACTCCGGAATCGCATTTTTGTGGCTCAATCTTGTAGAACGCACAATGAGATTTGTGAGGAGTTTGAGAAACAGAAGAGAAGAAGTGAAGATCAGAGAGACCGAGTGCGAAAAGTCTCAAATTTGAGAGTGAGAGATACTGCTTTGAATTGGTGGTGGCATTTGTAGTTACGTAGGAGTGTAATTAACAGGGTCTATTCTATTGAGATTTTAATAAATTTTTGATAATTTTTAATGACTAAAAAGTTTAGATGTATTTATTTATAACTTTTATAGAGTTTATATAAGTAAGTTGTATCCAATGTAGGGGGTGTATTCAATTGAAATTTTAATAGACTTTTGGTTACTTTTATAAGTGGATGACTTTTAGAGACTTGTAGATTTTTGTAGACTTTTTAAAAACTTTGGTAGACTTTGATAGACTTTATTTTAATGACTTTTATTAACTTTGATGAACTTTTTTAAGGACTTTGATAGACTTTGAAAAACTTTATTTTGATTTAAATTGAGATTTTAATAAACTTTTAATTTCTTTTATAAGTTTTCAAGACTTTGATAAACTTTTATGTGAACTTCATTTTGATGACTTTCATTAACATTTAAAATTTTTAGTGACTTTGTTTTAACTTCTTAAACATGATTTTGATGATCGGTCAAGGCATAACTATATTTCTTTTTCTTAATAACTATTACTAATTTTTTTGAAAGTATTTTTTATATTTTAATAAAAAAATCATATATACATATTAATGAGTTACTATCAATATAGTAACATAACAAATAAGTAAATAAATATCAACAAAACAAATAGGTAAATGAATCATTTTTTAGTGGCAAAAAAGAACAAATAAGATCATTGTGTAAAAATTTTGCACTTTATTTACTTAAGTAAAAAAACTAATATTTTTTCCTTAAGAATGATTGTTTAAATTTCGTAAAACGCACTTCTTGCATTTGAAAAAAAAATATGATTATTTTCTTGAAAAATAATAATATTACACTTTTTGAGATTATAATTATGCACTTAATAAACGAAACTTCTTTGTAAAAAAATCCTATAAAAATGTACAATGATGCAAGAATGACATCTTATATATTAATAACAACATCATTTTCATAAACATAGACATTAGAGTGTAATGAGTGAGCAATGAAATTCATGAGTTGTAGAGTGGTTGGAGAAGTTGATAAAAACAATTGATAAGAAAGTAGCTTGTGAACAATGAAATCTTAATTGAATAAGAGAACTAACAAAAATTAGAAGTCTCAAAAGTTTCGGTCGAGGTGAGGAGAAGTTGAAGATTTCTTTATGTGTATTTTTATACAAAAAGTTTATAAAAAGTCTAGATTTGTAACCAAACCACAAAAGTCATCAAAAAATTAAATACACCTTACTTTTATAAACTCTCTAAAAGTTTAAATTGAATACCTTAAAACTTTTATAGACTTTTAAAAAGTCTATAAAAGTTCACATTGAATACACCTTAATTTTATAAACTCTCAAAAGTTTTAATTGAATACACCTAAACTTTTTTATTAATTTAAAGTAACCAAAAGTCTATAAAAGTTCACATTGAATACACCTTAATTTTATAAACTCTCAAAAAGTTTTAATTGAATACACCTAAACTTTTTTATTAATTTAAAGTAACCAAAAGTCCATTAAAATCTCAATTGAATACACCTCTGGTAGACTTTTATAGACTTTAAAAAAGTCTACAAAAGTTTTGGTATTCAATTTAAACTTTTGAGAGTTCATAAAAGTAAGGTGTATTTAATTTTTTAGTGACTTTTTGTAGATTGGTTACAAATCTTGACTTTTGTAGACTTTTGTATAAAAATACACATAAAGAAGTCTTCAACTTCTCTTCACCTCAACTCTAAACTTTTAGAGATTTCTAATTTTTGTTTGGTTACATTCTTCAATAAGGACTTCATTGTTCACAAGAGGTCTTTTTCTTATCAATTGTTTTTAACAACTTCTCCAATCACTCCACAACTCTTAGATTTCATTGCTCACCCATTATACTCTAATATCTATGTTGATGAAAATGGATTGATGTCATTATTAACAAAATCTCATTCTCAGATCACTATACATTTTTGATAGTTTTTTTTTTTTTTTGACAAAGAAGTTTCGCTTATATAGTGTATTATTATAATTTTAAAAAGTGTAGTATTATTATTTTTTTGAAGAAAATAATTGTATAATTTTTTTAAATGCAAGAAGTGCCTTTTTTAGAATTTAAACTATCATTATTAAAGAAAAATATAATTTTTTTTGGTTAAGTCAAACAAAAAAATAAAGTGCAAAATTTTTACACTAATATTTCCAATGATCTTTTTTCAAAAAAAAATATTTCCAATGATCTTACATGATTCTTTTCTACCACTAAAAGAAGATTTATTTATTTATTTATTATGTTGATATTTACTTACTTATTTGTCATGCTACTACCTTGAGATTAATTCATTAATATGTCTATATGTTTTTTTTTTACTAAAATACAAAAATACTTTTTAAAAAATTAGTAATAGTTCTTAAGAAAAAAAATATAATTATTTTTTTTTTATAATAAAGTGCAAAATATTTGTTTCATTTTAAAAATCACAATAATCTATTTGTATCATCAAATTCATGTTTAATAAGTTCACAAAAGTCACTAAAAATCTTAAATGTCGATAAAAGTCATCATAATGAAATCTACATACAAGTTTATCAAAGTCTTTAAAAGTCTACCAAAATCTAAAACTTCATAAAAGTCATTCACTTATAAAAGTAACCAAAAGTCTATTAAAATCTCAATTGAATATACCCCCGTCAAAATATTGTTGAATTTGGATTTCTAAGTAAGTAGCGAGTCATCATGCCTAGAACTCTTGGTCACGCTAGGGTCACACTTTAGTTGGGATGAGATTAAGTTTGTATTTGCAAGCCTAAGACCACCGGACCTGCTTATCAAATATTTAAAATAATTTTTTGTTTAGCGTAAATATAAAAAAAGTTCTAATCAATATTTATTTTTAAATATTTATTAAATATATTTACTTAATTAAAATATTAAAATTTAATCGAAAATTCTTAAATTGAGCGGGTTTGAGTAGCATGGGCAAAGGCATTAAAACCTAAGTCCGACTAAGTCCGCTCAATGAACATGTCTCTTACTATGTGAATGTCCTCAAATGAAGCAATGGTACGAGATTCAATGTGTGAAGACCCTCACGGCAAATCATATAGTTTCAAATATAGTACCATGTAATAGTTCCTCATGGTGGCATTTGGTGCAAAATTATCTCACTTTTGATTTTGAGTTTTGTAGGTATAAGGCATCAGTATTTTTTATGAAAGCAGCTAATCACACCCCAATTTTTGCTTCATGTACGTCATTACTTCAATGTACCTCATTTTTTAATACTTTTTACAGTGTTTACCCCACATTTTTGTAAATTATTCTGAAACTACCCTTACCCTTAACAACTGTTACCTCATTTCCTACTCACATTCGAAACACACGTACTTGATTACCAAATTCATTACTACCATCATACATTCATTATTCTCAACCATCGATAGGGATTTCCGAAAGGCTGTTGAGCATTTGATGAAAGGGAAACTCATTAGATCACCGATCGCTGGCGGTTGAGGAAGTGATGAACTCGCCTATTTCCTTATCTCGGTCTCGGTGTATTGGGTAAGTTTTTTGCTCTAACAAGCTTTATGGAACTTGTTTTTGAAGAATTTCGAGTGTTTTGTCGTTGTTTTTGTGTCCTTTGGTTGATGGGAATATGGTTTAAGGTTTGCTAAGTTTTCAATTGGGGTTTTGAAACGAACGACCTATAGAATTGAGACCTTGCTAAAGGTCTCTGAGACATATAACCGTTAAGGTTCAAATGTTAGTGATAAGTAATTATTTATAGTTATATATAAGGTTAGTTTAATCATATATTTAGTATAAATATCCCTAAATGAGTTCTTATTTATGGTATTATTACATTTTCATGGAATTAAGGTTTAAAGGAAGGAAATGAAGAAAAACGAGAAAAACAGGCAAAAACCAACAAAACAAGGTTGGCATTGTGGCTACACATGTTGGCGCCATGGGAACACAAAACACAACATGGGAAGGAAAGGCACAACGATAGAGAGAGATGAAAAAGTTGAAGAAAACCATGTCTAGAGGTCTCAGCGCAGCGTACGCCACAAGCACACAAGGGATGACACTAAGAGTGTAGTAACAATGGCTGCACGAGACACCATGGAGTAAAAAAATACACATGCGAGGTGGAGCCGCCTTAATACACACGATGCTTAGGACAATAGTGTGACAATGTTTGACACGCAGAAAATAGGAAGTTGAAGTTTTAATTCGAGTTAAATTGTAAAATAAAGTTTCTAATTGTTATTAGGAAGTATAAATAGGTATTAGGACGTAGTAAACTCACCATATACCAACTATTAGCCACCATTAGAGTAATTTAGCATAGGTTTTACTTTGAGTTTGAGTATTAAAGAGTTTGTGTGAAGAAAACATTGAAGACTTCACGTTTGCGATTCAAGTTTGGCTTCGTTGATTAAATTCAAGGTAATATTTATATTCATATCTGATTTGCAATGATTTCTATTATGAATTGTGATACGTTTGTTTCAATGAAGTGTGAGTAGTATATTTATCTTAGAGTTCAATGGATCATATGGTATGAATGTTATGCTTTGAATATGAATAAAAAGTGAATATAAAAAGTGCAATGATTAGAATTTGTATTGATTCTCGAAGCATAATACTTTGACATATCTTGATCACGTGTTTAATGAACTTAGGCTTTAAAAGTTATCATGTTGATCGAAGCTTTAAATTCGACATGAACTCCGATATAATGGTAAAATACACAATATCGAGAGATAGTTGTTGATTAGTGGAGACACGGATAGTAAACTTAGTTAGTTATGAATTCAATGATTTGCGACTTAAAGCAATGTGGAGCTTACGTTATTCACACTGATAGGAGGAGTTCTAGTTTGCACATTAGAATCTTTTCCATGACGACAATGGGTTGAAGTGGATTTGAAGGAAATTTGTCTATTCTAATTAGACATTCCACATAGGGATGTAGGTAGGCGGGAATCCTCATTTTCCACGAGGATCCGCCCCGATGGGGTGAGATTCCCGCCAACTAGTCCCCATGGGGTCGGGACTGGGGGCAATTTCATTTCCACTCACGGGGGCGGGGCGGGGCGGTATTATCCCTCCCCACCATCGGGAATCTCCACGGGGATTCCCAATGCCGGGATCCCGAATATTTCATATAGGAATTGCATCAAAATCATTAAATCTTGTATTTCCCTTTTTTTTATGGTGAATGTTTCACATAAAGTTTCAAAATCGACCTAGAATTGCAAAGAAAAAGTTTTTAATGATTTTTAATTTCAGATCTATAGTGTATTTCATCTTTTTTTTAGATATTATGTAAAAAAGTGATGGGGTGTGGAATCTCCATGGGGTGGGGATCCCAGCCGGGTGGAGAATGAGAGTAAAAAACTCTCCAGTAGGGAATTTAAAGAGGGGAATCCCCGCCCCGCCATAAGTGGGGATGGGGATAGGGATTGCATTCTCCACCCCAAACCCGCCCTACCTGCATCCGTAATTGCACATAACATATTGAGATGTGAAAATAAATACAAAGCATAATATTAAATTACCTAGGTGAAGTTGTGAACTAAGATATCCTTAATATAAGAGTTCAAGTAAATTTTACATTAATTTGTTAGATTAGTTTAGTTAGTAAAAAACTAATAAAAAATTGATTTTCTTAGCAATAGCTCAAAGTTAAATAGGTTAACCGCAAGTGCAAAAAACTTTCCCCGAGGATCGATATCCGTGATCAACGTAAGTTGATTACACTATTACTACAAACTAGCCGTTATACTTGCAAGACGCATCCGATTTTTTGGCGTCGTTGTTAGGGAGAGAGTAGCCATTATTATTACTTAGTTGGTTTAAATATTTGCTAAGTTTTATTTCAAGTACTTTCCTTTTCGCTCATAAAAAAATAAAAATAAAAAATAAAATTATAGGCTTAAGTTTCAAGTTTAACTTTCTGCACTTGATCTTTTTGTGTTTTCTTTTCAGGGATAATTAGAGCATGTGTAGCAAGGGAGAGAATGACCTAGTGCCTTACGACTTGGAGATTAATAGAACCAACAAAAGAAAGAAAGAAAAAAGAGTCAAGATGGCTGAGGAGCAAGCTAGAAACCAACAACAGGGCCGCGAGAATAATCAATCTGCTGGTGATCTGGTAAGGGCAGACAAAGTGCGAGGACAGAGATGTCTTCGTGACTACTTCAAGCCAGAAGTTCAAGAGACATACAACGGAATGATGAGGCTTCCAGCCAATACCACAAGTTCGAACTGAGACTGTCTCTGATAAACATGGTGCAAAATAGTCTGTTCAACGGGCTATCCAATGAAGATCCAAGAGAGCACATGTTGAGAATTTCTTTGAGAAGTGCGAACCGTGCATATCACCGAAGTTACAAAAGAGGTGATCAGATGTTACTTTTCCCATTCTCATTGGGTGGAAAATCCAAATCCAGGTTCCAAGTGGTGAATGCGGAATATGACTTCATGAGCGGAAATCAATGAAAGATTTCAGACAAATTCTTCTCCTCTCGAAGGTCAAGAAAGGAAATTAGACAAGCAAGAAGACACCGAGTCTCTTGGTGAGGCTTGAAAAAGACTCAAAGAGATGCTGAGGAGATGTCTGGGACACGAATATGTGAAATGTGCAGAACTTTAGATTTTCTACTATGGGATGAACAACATCATGAGAACGCTAGTAGATGCTGCATCAGGTAGCTCTTTACTTACCAAGGATGAGGATGGAACATTGGATCTCTTTAATATTATGTCTTAAAATTCTACCGTCACGTACTCTCCATAATAAGGAAACAAGTAGGCGTTTACGATTGACTAGCAAGCGTAATTATGGTACAACTATCAAATCTGAAAGCAGCTAGATGGCTAAGCTTCATATGGGCACCAAGGTCCACAACTAGCACACCAACCACTTAATCACCAAGGCATGGTGGTTAGCCAATTGACATACAACAGAGAATGGAGCATGAAGATATCAACTTCATGAACAACCGAGGCTACTGAACAACTTCAAGTTCTGAGAGGAATGACTCCTCAATGATTTTATCAATGATACAACAACAACCCAAACTTTTCATACAAAAATCCCGATATCAAGATCAAGTTACCTCAAGGCTTCGAGCAACAAGTCCAATAGGGAAGCTGGGGTAAAGCAAAGAGAAGACTTTGTTGAAGTCAATTGAGAAGTATTTGCAAGCCATGAACATGATCAATAAATATCACCATAAGAAGCACAAGAAAGAAATGGAAGGAATAAAGCAAGCTATGAAAAGGATGGATAATGAGCAATCACAATCCATCAATAACATAGAGAGAAAATTGGTCAACTTGCTATAGCTTTGAATTTGAGGAAAGGACGCTTTCTAGCAACACCATCACCAATCCCAAGGAGAATGCGAGTGTTATTCGCATGATGAGCATTACGGCAACAAATGAGCCAAGACAAGATCAAGTGATGTACAAGCTGAAAAAGGTCAACACTTTGGCTATTATGAAGCATGAAGAGATGCATGAGCACAACAAGAAGGTGAGGAAGATGAGCTTGATTATTTCAATAAACCAATAATCAATGCCTTGAAGAAAAAGAAAGAGAAGAAACAATGGAAGGCCAAGCAATGAATGACCTTCCAAGAAGACCCATAAGGCAATGACATCAAATTGGTTCCGAAGCAGTTCGAAATCAAAACTTAAGTTCATCCCGTGACTTCAACCTATTAAAAGAAGAGATCCTGGAGAGATAAGCATATCGATAAACATCGACGGCCACCGATTTAGAATCATCTTATGTGATACGGAGCCTCGGCAATTTCATGCCATTAATTGACATGATAAATGTCGAATTGAAGATCAATTATCTTGATATGATGCATTAGTAGCAAATGGAAACTTGATACCTACTATAGGAAGAGTTTTGAATGTGCATGTGAAAGTGATTGATTCACATTCATTGTGTATTTCAAGGTCATGAACCACAATATGAATAATGATGGGTATATGATACTTGGGCGGCAATTTTGAACATCGCAAAGTAAATTTGTAGATAAAAGAGAGGAAGATCACGGTGAGTATCGATGAGGCTTATGATGCTGAGAATATTGTCTTTGCTTGATGGTGAAGAAGTACATCCGAACTGGAATGAAATCATTATCTCTCGATTTGCGTGATGTACCTTCTCGATTTAGACTCGTACTAAACAAACGAAAAACGTCAAAGCTAATGACAATAAATTAAGTGATGTACCTCAATGTCGTTAGTTATTGGGAGGCGCCAGAGGTTTTTAAATCTCAAGTTTTTGGATTTCGTTAGTAGTTAGTTATTTAGTTTAATAATTACAATTAATAAGTTTTAGTTCTAACTTTCAAAAACTTGTGTTGAATATGCAGGAAAGACCATTTGTCTAGAGATGATTCATCTAATGGAAATGTCTTGCTATCTCGTTAACAAGTATAAAGGAACGAATGAGTTCAAAGTGGTGAAAGTAAGGTGCATGGGCAAATAAAAAGCTAAATTTATTAATTTTTATATTTTCATTGATTTTATGCGGTCACGACACCTTGTGTGAGTTATACACAGTCGGAGGAGTGCCGAATGAGAATTAGTGAAAAAATATGCACGAAGATGTTGGCATAAGGGTCGACGCCGTGGGTATAGGCCACAATGCCGAGATGGCAGTAGGTAAAAATTGAGACAAACATCCCCACTACATTATTGACGCAGTGACGACACTATCATGGCGTCGTGCCTTATAGACACGGCGTGCCTGTCAATTTTAAGGGTTTAAACCCAATTTTTCATTCATTCCTCACACTTGCAATAAAACCCCACCATAAACACCAAGCATACATCCTCGTAGAGCCAAAGTTTGATCATTTTTAAGTGAGATTAACGAGTTCTTAGTGATTGAGAGTGAAGAAACAAGTGCATTATGGATTTGCACAAGTTAAAGAGCTAGGGCTTAAATTTGGGGGTTTTGATTCCAAATAGAGCTAGTGTTCTAGTTGATGAGAAAAGTTAGAAGGTTTGGATTGAAAAAGACTTGGGAAGTGTTCTACACTAAAAGTTAATTCGACATTGAGTTACGTTTACAATCTCATCTTGTTTTGCTTTGAATTTTAAATTTTTGATGATATTGTATGAAAATGTGGATTTGAGGTCGTAGGATAGGTTTTCCTAGATTGTGTGAATGTGAACATTAATATTACCCATGAAAACTTAGTTGATGTCTTTGCTTATTTGGCGTATGCATGATCCATGTTATATGAATTTTAATTTTTTAGGTGATTTGAAGACTGAGTTGCATTGCATTGTTGTTTAGTTGCTTGAATTTGAAGAAATGGCAAGAACAAGGAAACAAGTTAACCAAACTAGTGCAAATGATTTTGAGGAATACACCTCTAGAAACCCCAATGAAGAAGAGCTCAGACCTTTTAAATACAAAATTTTTATTTGCAGAGAAGCTAAAGACCGATATGAGAAAATCATTCATAGGGTGTTCATTTGTGAAAGGGGAATTAATTTGCCAACGAAGTATGAGAATTGAATGAATAACTTCATTAGGCACTAAAATTGAGAGCAACTTATTCAATACTATAGAAATAATGAAGTTAAAGGAGTGAGTGAGATTGTTTTTGAATCTTATGCTAATGCGAAGTTCACGATAAAGGATGAGCCAGTTAAGATGAGAGTGGTTTTGTTCTATTCAATAGACATGAGATCAATACTATCTATGGGTTGGAGCACTCGAGTTTGTATGGATCCGAAAGCGAGATCATCCATACCACTTTGAGAGAGTCCATCCCGTCTTAAAAAGTGGATAACAAGTTGTTGTTTCCTATATTGATTACTCGATGTGCTTGAAGGCCGAAGTGAGGAAGAGAAATGACGAAGAATTTGATATAAGGCCAAAACAACCATGGATGAAGCTTTCATGCTCACATTGAAATCATCACTTGTTACCAAGACTCGAGGAGGAGAGAGGGCCGGGAGCTAGACTTGAGGTCGAGTTGTTGGCCAAGATGCAGGAGGATCAAGCAAGAACAACAAGCAGAGAACTAGCCCAAGAACTAGAAGATGAGGAAAATGAAGATGAGGAGGAGCAACAAAGAGAGAGATTTGGTTTGTAGGGATATAAGTTTGTAAACTTAGAGCTTGGAGAGCAGAACTTAGATGGTCCTGAGGTCTTTCCACCAACTCCTCCACCACGAGCACACGTACCACCACCAAAGGACTTGACTCCACTGCAGCAAAAGCTGACAGAGATGCAAAGTCAGTACTAGGAGGATAGGGCGCAATACTAGGTAGCCATGCTGAAATGTAAGCATGATATGAAGAGGAGAGAGCAACACCGACGAAACGAGGAGTGCAATTTCATGTTGTTTATTGACCATTATCGAGGCATAGCTAAATATGAGAGGAGCAGACGGTTGAGACCTACTGATAGGTCATTAGGTTTTTCATAACACCAACATATATGCTTGATCAGGATTTGGTGCAAAACGAGAGGGTGGAGCGTCCATTGACACCATCCCAAATTGAGAGTGACTTTGATACCATTTTTTTTTTTAACATTTGGGGATATTTTGCTAACTATTTACTTGTTTTAATACTATGTTTAGTTTATTATAACCCGTGTTATTATATATGTTTGTGCATTTTAGTGTTTTCATGCTTCAGCTTACTTTTAAACCTCGAGGACAAAGTTTGGTTTGAGTTTGGGGTATCGACGCTACACCACACTATAGGAAGTGGTAAGATAGGCTTAGAATTAAGAATAAACACCTGTATAATCATTGAAATTTTTAATTTGAAGCAATTTATGAGGAAAGTAGTGTATAATTTTTAATTTACTTATTATATGAATGTTTAAGTAGTATAAATTAGATTATATATAGTAATATGTAATGAATAAGTAGTTCCTTTGCATATTTATGCCTTTAATTGTAGATGAGTAGATTACAAGCATCTTGTTGATTTGAAACTCAAGAGAATATTTTTAAATTTTGAAGCGTAAATAGTGAAATGTAGCAAACAACTGTGATTTTATGATTAGAAAGTTAGAGTCGTGGAAGACCATGAACTTGAAACAAAAGCAAGAAACTACAACACTTCTTATGAAAAAATTTAGATCTCTAAGGATTCTATAATAAATGTGACTTTTAGTTGATAATACAAAGCAAATAAAGACTTAAGTGCAAAAATGGGAAGAAATAGGCAATATATATTAAAAGTTGGAGTTAACTTACTTGATTTAGTGAAAGTGAGAAGTCATAACAAGAGTTCTAGAAATAAAAAGGAGAGAATCCTACAAGTTTTACAGAAATGGAGCAGAAAGACTTGATGGTTGGAAAAAGTGAGGAAAAATGAAGTCCATAGGAAAATGAGAAGAGATTATTAAATAAAAAAATAAAAGAAGAAGAAGAAATGGGAGAAAAATAGAGAAAAGAAGGTGAAAGTAAACTAAAAATCTTCAAATAAAAGATTAATCTCGAGTACGAGTAGCTAATTGAGATAATTTTCCATTCCAACTATGTTAAGTCCTATAAACTTTTGAAGTGAAAAGTCTACTAAAGATGAGTTTGATCTATGCTTATTTGTGAACCAGACTTGAGCTTAATAAGAAATCATGAGATTGTATACTTATTACTTGATTGTTGAGATAAAACAAACTTGTGAATGGTGATGGTTTTTAGTTGTGATCTACTTTGGCGTTTTGAAATTGAAGTTATATATGTTGTTTAAGCTACATGTTTTAAAAATATAAGTTTTTTGCAAAGAAAAACTCTTGAGTGGATTATAAACTTGAAACTTAATGAATTAAATGATACTCCATGAACAATGTAAATTGAATGAGAATCAGTTATTAAGAGACTTAGTAGAATACACCTTTGTTCGGGACGCACAATCTTAAGTTTGGAGGTATTTGATAAGTGATTATTTATACTTATATATATGATTAGTTTAGTTGTATATTTAGTATAAAAATCCCTAAATGAGTTTTAATTTACTGAGTATTATTACACTTTTAGGGAATTAAGGTGTAAAGAAAAGAAATGAGGAAAAATGAGAAGAAACGGAGCAATAATCCACAAAAATATGGTTGGCGCCATGGATACACATGTTGGTGTCTGTAGGAACATAAAGGACAACATGGGAAGGAAAGGCATGGAGTGAGAGAGATGAGAAAGTGAAGAAAATCAAGTCCGGAGGTCCCACAGTAGTGGCACACAAGGGACGACGCCGAGAGGGTTGTGACAACGCCGAGACACTGGGAGTAAAAAATGCACATGCAAAGGATGGCGCCAGTGTGACTTAACACACACGACATTGGGACATTAGTGACAACGTCTGACATTTAGAAAATAGAAAGTTTGAGTTTTAATTCAAACTAAATTGTAAATTAGTGTTGCTAATTATTATTAAGAAGTATAAATAGGCATTAGACGTGGTAAACTCACCACATACCAACTATTAGCCACCATTAAAGTAATTTAGCATATGTTTTTCTTTGAGCTTGAATATTAAGGAGTTTGTGTGAAGAAAATATTGAAGACTTAATGTTTACAATTCAAGTTTGGTTTCATTGATTCAAGGTAATATTTATATTCATATATGATTTGCATTGATCTCCATTATGAATTGTGATGTGTGTGTTCAATGAAGTGTGAGTAGTCTATTTATCTTAGGGATCAATGGATTTTATGGTATGAATACTATGCTTTGAATATGAATAAAAAGTAAATATAAAAGTGCAATGATTATAATTTGTATTGATTCTAAGCGTAATGCTTTAGACATCTTGATCATGCATTTAACGAGTTTAGGCTTTAGAAGCTATCATGACCATTGAAGTTTTTAATCATGTCATGAATAGTACAACCGTAAAACATACAACATCGAAAGATAATTGTTGATTAAGGAGACACAGATAGTAAACTTAGTTGGTTATGAATCCAATGATTTGAGACTTAAAGCAATGTGGAGCTTACATTATTCACACTGATAGTTTAAGTTCTAATTTGCACAATATAATCTTTTCTGTCAAGATAGTGGGTTGAAGTGGATTTGAAGGAAATATGTCTATTCAAATTAGGCATTGCACACAAGATATTGAGATGTGACAATAAATACAAAACATATTATTAAATTACCTAGGTGAAGTTGTGAACTAATATATCCTTAATATAAGAGTTCAAATAAAGTTTACATTGATTTGTTATG
Organism: Stephania cephalantha; assembly: GCA_039657325.1. Lineage (NCBI taxonomy): Eukaryota > Viridiplantae > Streptophyta > Magnoliopsida > Ranunculales > Menispermaceae > Stephania > Stephania cephalantha. Next base: position 34,247,817 of record CM077578.1, on the reverse strand, counting down.
TTAGTTTAGTTAGGAAAAAACTAATTAAAAAGTGGTTTCCTTAGCAATAGTTCAAAGTTAAATAGGTAAACTACTAGTGCAAAACCTATTCCTAAGACGATATCCGTGATCAAGCATAAGTTGATTGCACTATTACTACAAGTTAGCCATTATACTTGCAGCACCATTAGTTAGCGTCAGAACTTAACTGACATGTTTTTCAAGGCATCAATTGATGAAAACCGATACCAATTGAGAACTATTGGTCCTTCTCCACTGATACTATGACAGACCGACTCCCCAAATTGGGTAATGCCCGACCTAATCCCGTTATTAAGCCCTAACCCATGCCACATAGGACTTAACAACGTACTAGTCAGCCTTTTCTCCTCATTCATCTCGTTACACACGATCAACATAGTTAATTTTATTTCAATATTATCAGAGTTAATTAAGAGATCGTTATTGTCGACCCCACCATTGATTAGGTATCCAATCGACCTAGATTGCCTTAATCCTTTATAATCTAGCATCCTTCACCTCTCCATCAACAAATAATTAAAAATAAGATCTTGTAATCTTCAATTATAAAACTTTATTAACCACAAAGGATTCTAAGTTGAATCTTAAATCTTAAAGTTTACATGAATTAAATAATTCTTGAAATTCCGTAAAAAATTTTGAAACCATTTCCTCTATTTAAGCCTACACCGAAACCCCTACCTTCAAAAATTTTCAACAAAACATACTCACTTTGGTGGAAATGCATAAGGATTCACAATCTATCCATAACAATACATATTGCATTTAAAAATTATTTATTCATTGTAACATATCTCGTATATTCAAAATCCTTAAACTCTCATTACCTTAGCTCCACAAAGATTCCAAAGGAGAACTTAATCACACTCGAACCATAAACCCATTTATACAATATAATATATTAAAAAACAATGCATACAGAGAGAAAATAACTAAACAAGTTGTAACAATTTTAAAGCTTTCCCTTTCCATTGCATTGTAAAACTTGTAATTATCCAATTATAAAAATCGATAATGTCAAATAAATAAATCACATACTATCCAAAGACACCTATAATAATCAAATGCATAATAATCCAAGGAATTTAATTACAACCGTGAATCCGTTCCGTTTTTGTTATCTGACTACAATCATATAACTTTCTCCAAAAATGGTAAGTAAACAATAATAAAGACTCATGTGTTGGGAGAATAACGAAACGAGTCTCGTTCCTCTGCACTCTGTAAGATGATTCGTTCAACGTGGTCTCATGAGAACCACGCGATGCAAAGTATTAGTGACTCCAGCCCTTAAGCATGATATAATGTTCTACAACCACTTTATAACCTACATAATAAGTAGACTCATAACGCCTTATCCTCCTAAACCGTGTATGCATGTACAACAAAAATGCAATATCAAGGATCAATGCAATTTATACGAAATTATAATCATACAATGTAATGGTTACTATGAGATTACTTAAACTTACAAACGCGATATCACAACTCCCTTCCGCTCCGAATCGGTAAACTAATCCACACGGATCCAATCGCGGTCCTACAATTCATTAATACGTCTTGTAAGCCTCTACAATAACTTCACCATTTTTCCAATTATTTGCAATTTAAATCCAATCGCATCCCGAAACCCTTCAAATTCTTCCAAAATAAATTCTCTCGATGCCCGAACTTCATTTTTGACTCAAAATTATTGTTCGACATCGAAAATTACGTTGCCTAAGCTTAAATATTACTTTTCCAATTCTTTGTATATTTATCGGTCCTACTCGACCCAAAATCTCAGAAAACCCTCCAAATCAATTCCTCGATTTCCTATTCTAAATTTGACTCCAAATTATGATTCGAAATCGAAAATCACCATTGATTAGTCTTTTAAACAATTTTTCAAATTTTGGATATTTTCTGATATCGTAGCAAGACGCTTTACGAGACGAAACCCCGGTATAACTCGATAAAATTTCAAAATTCTCGTTTTTCATAAAACCTCCAATTTCTATTAATTTATCTAAAATTTTATTTTTATGATTTTCCATAATTTTTAGAGATTTTTTTTCCTATTGTTTAAAACCATATATATTATTATTATGTTTTTTTAAATAAGGGGAAGGGGGTCATCCCCTTCCTCCTTCTCTGGGAATGAAACAACTAGAATTGTTTAAAAAAAATCGATTTCATTGGGGTTGGGCTTCCAACCCCAACCCCGGATTGGAAATCTTCCGCCATCAACTATCTCCATAATAGACACAACAACGCCCAACGCAACAACGACGAAACAATAACGCACTCACCTTCGATTCGTCTCCATTGCCTCGTGATCTCTCTCTTTCCCTCTCTGGGCCCCCTCTTGTTCTTTCCTCCTCTCAATCGATCTCGATCTTTCAATTTTTTCTTTAATTACGAAACCGTAAGAAGAGCTAATGTTGATTTACAACAAGTATATTAGATTTCCTCGAGCTTTTCAAGGATTACAATTTCGTAATTTGACTTGTTCTTCCTCGAGATACGTACTACGTATCTCGAGGGCAATCTTTGACTCAAACCAAATTTTATTAGGCGGTGTATGTTCGGTTTGGTTGGGAAGATATGTATTTGATTTCCTCGAGATTCGCATCATAGGAATCTCGAGGAAAATCAAATGATTCATTTATTTACATATATTCCATTTGATCTCCCTCGAGATACGAATTACGTATCTTGAGGTAAATCTTTTGGCTATCAATAAGATAATCATCACTAATCGCTTTTTAACAAATCAATTTTATTTGATATCTTCGAGATACGTATCGTGTATCTCGAGGTAAATCAATTGATTTTATAACAATCCACCAACTCACTTGATTTTTCTTGAGATCGGATAATACGCATCACAAGGCTTGAACACATCTCTCCAACAACAACCAAATCCTCCAAGTATTTCTCTTCCTCAATACTCACGCCACGCGTATCTTGAGGCGAATCCAAGGTATACTTTTTATTTAATTCAAACTATAGGATTGGTTTATATATATTTATATATAAAAACTATATTTATATATAAATACATATACACCTATATATTCACAAATTTATAAATTTTCCATACTCACCAACGATCAATCTCGGGTGTGCACACTATTGTATATCCCGCACGTGTCATCCTCGATCCCGTGTGTCACTAGGTGCTCACAAATTTATTTATTATTTTATTTAATTTCGTGATTATCTTTTCAATTTATGTCCAAATAAATCCCCAAATACCATAATGTCGCCAAAAGTTAAAGAATTTATCAAAGCGCTCTAAAACTTCCAAACAACTGGTCTCGCGCAAATCGAGGTGTAAGACCCACGTCTTACTCATTAAGTTTGTTTAAAGTTCAAAATTCAAAATTTCAAATTTACTTGCAAATATTTTTGCGAAACTCGAAATAGTTGCTCGGTTGACATTTAAACTTCTACGTAACTCATGTCGACACGTATCTCGAAACAATACTCCAAAATTATCAAAATTGAAAAACTTCTCCAACGTGCTCCGGAACTCATGGACACCGCGTATACACTCCACTTAACCATATTTCACGTTGAAATAGTGTATAATACATCAAATAGGCACACAACACAGAAAAATAATATTAAATTCTATGATCTCCGATCCATAACACGGGGGTCCCACATCAGATACCTAAATCTCAAATTAAATCCGAAAATACTTAATTAGACGCTTAATCAAGTTTATAAAATTATTGAATGTCATAGTTATCATTACTTTAATTTTCAATTAGAAGAATTAATAAGATTAGCGAAAGGATTTATAAAAACACCTATTGAGGAAACCCTAGAAACAGACAATCATATAAAATTAACTAAAGTAATACATGAAATAGTAGGGAAGTCTAGTCTCTCCACCTTATATACAATCCAAAGTTATACAAAAAGACATAAGTAATATAGACACAAAATGATCACGTAAAAAAATAGTAGGAACTATCCTCCATCACCAAACTAATTGTTTGCCTTTTCCTTCCTTGATCGCTAATCGAAGTATATGTACCCACTGTCATAAAAAGGACGGTGAATACAATAATTTAGAAAGTAACACTAAGAGACATTTATCCACATTTTCAAATATACAAGTATATGAAAACATAATAATAGCAGAGAAAACTGAAACAACAATCATGCTTTAAGTTACTTTAGTTAAATATCATGAAACTGACACCGGCTAAGCAGTAATGATCTAGGGTCGGTTGACTATGAAATTAAATCACATCAACTCTGTTGCACTATGTGGGGGCATAGATATGCTCATAATGCCCATTTCTCATATATGTATATACTTGTCGACAACCCCGGGTCCTATACCCCGTGTGCCGCACAAGCTAGTGGTAAGATCCCGACAAACCCAAAAATCTAATGACCCCGTGTACCGCGGCTATCAGTATCATATCATAGGCCTAGATATAAGAACTACTTTCACATATCATGAAACGACATAATTTAGGAATCCAACAATGAACTTGCATAACTAATGCACAAAAGGAATTAGATTCACAAAACAATAACTCATTCAACAAATAGCATGTTTTTCTATTAACACTTTTAGTAACCAAGAATGACATAACTCATGATTAAAAGTCAATGAGTATCATTTGAGCATAAACCAATGCAATGATAACAAACTAATGAAATGAGAGAGGACAACAAAGTCATCGCATCTAGAGTACAATAGCACCTCAAATTCAAATGATTGTAAACAAGGAGCATAATGGAAAGAAATATAAATATCTCAATTAGTTTACTTACAAACCACACTAAGCTCTTATGCTAATCTGATTTCTCAACACCTTAAAACTCGTACTCGAACCTCCGAGACTCTTCTCTAGGCTCCTGGTTTCATTTGATTTGTTTTAGAATGTGTTTAGACCCTCAGTTAAGATATTAAGCTTGTTTAAGGTGTTTGCATTTTTAATAAAACTTAAGAACACACCTAACACTTTGATTGATCGTAACTTGGTCAATTTAACTCCAAATTCTAAACTTTTTTATATCAAATTTAATGGTTTTTCGCAAGGAATCTAAATATGTAAATCAATTTTGAAAACGATTTCATTTATTTTTTTAAATCTCACAAAAATCAGAACTGGTTTAACACATCTAATTTTATCAAAACTATGTGTAGATTAGCTTACCTAGTTGTAGAACACTCCCAACTTGATCCTCCACCTCCAAATCCACAAGAATTTTCTACAACTCAATTGATCTTCTTCCTCTCGATCTTCTTTCCGCATTTCTTACCTTCTAAGTTATAAAATGAAACTATTTGCATGTTCATCTCATCATTTATATACAATATATATAGATAAGGTTCATTCTTAGCAATTGATCTTAATGTATACGCAGTATCTCGAGACTAATCTAATGGCTCATATCATGGTTTACATCTCGCTTAACCTCCACTAACTCATCCTTAGTAGCACCATATTTTACTTAATTGGTCTTGTGATGTGTCCACACGTATCGCAAGGAATATCTATGACTTATGTTTTAACTTGCTAAATTAGGTTTCATTAATGTAAATCAAACTATAGCCACTTCAATTTAACTATTAAGCTACATTAACTTAAGTTAGCTTACCACATCACACTCTACCCCTAGTCCCATGTTGACACGTATCTCGAGGCGCATCCCCACTCATGTCTCGACAACTATATTCAAGTAGGAGTGACTTTATAAGTTTACACAAATACATAACACTGGGCATCCATTACATTAAATCCAACATATTTCTTGGTCCTCACACCAAATATTCGATCATGTACTCGCTCTCGAGCCACGTCTCTGCCGGTAACCCTAATTAGGGACTAATTTACTATTAGTAAATTTTAGACCATTACAAATACCCAACCTATCGTGCTCGGCTATGTTCAACCGACATATAGGAAATTGCAATTCTTGTTAAGATAGGTGAACTATTTTCATGATTTGGTTGTTGTAGGACAATACAACCATTTTCTTCCGTGTTTAGGTATGTCGAAACAAAAATGCTCGCATTAAATCAGTAACAACTTGTTTCCTTAACCTGGTGATTAATGTTAATCCAAAAGTTAATTAACCTAAGTTAGACTCATAATTAAACCCGACTTGTCTCGATTAGCGTGTGAGTGCGATTATCATGATGTATTATGTTTGATTGGTTTGAGAAATAATCAATGTAACTATTGGTGATTAATGTGAATTAATATAAAACCTATTGCTAGAAAATAAATGATAAATAAATTGACCGTACCATACAGTGCAGACACACGTGAATCGAGGCGGATCACACAGAGAGATGTAGAAGTAATGTGTACGTTCAGCTTGTATACATTGGCGTATTTAGTAAACCAATAAGTTGAAAAACATATAGGTGTATATATATTTATATATATTGATATATAAATATATATAAATAAAACCTATAGTTGGAAAGACAATAATTGAAAAATTATGAGACGCCTAAAACCGTGTGTTGGTCAAGTGGTGACTTTGACGACCATTTTCTCAAATTAGGGCACTTTGCCGACCTAATCCCGTAACTAAACCCTAATCTCACCACGTAGGATTTAATAAGGAATTAGTTAGCCTTTCCAAAGCCTTTCTTTTTACAAGTTAATTTTTTCTCAAATAAGCATTTACTTATCTTATGTCAATTCATAAATCGAGTTGATTAAAATTTTACCATTTAAATTTTACTCAAATAGAAAACTTAACAAATTAGCTAAGCTTTTAACATGATACCTAACAATTATGGAAAAAACCAGAAACAAAGATAACATGCATATATATAATAAAACGACTATAATATGTTATCATGTGTCTGGTCAGGGTGCTATCCTCAACCCATAATGTATACAACCCCATAAGTATACGAAAGACATAAAATTCATAAAATAAAATCAAAAGCCTACAAAATTCGGTAGCAATGCTCCCCGGCTCGAGGTAGTCGTCAATCTTCTCTTTGCCTCGGGTCTCGTACTGATGGATTTGCACCCACCGCCATAAAAAATGACTATGAGTACAGGGAAGTAAAAAGTAACACTCGAGAGACATTTGATCACATTCCCGAATATGCAACAAGTATCTAAAAACATACTAATATCAACTATGCTAAAAGGAAATCATGCTATAAGATACTTTAGCTAAACAAAATGAAACTGACACTCGGCTAAGTAGTAATGATCTAGGGCTGATCGGCTGGGAGTCTTATCCCAATGCATTTTACCAACAACCCCGAGTCTTATAACTTGTGATGTCACCCAAGTTGTATTTGCCAACAATCTTGGGTCTCATACCCCGTGATGTTACCCAAGTTATAGTGGAGAGATCCGGACATCCTCGGATAGTCTAATGTGGCCTATCTCTCGTAATGTAATGGTCCTAGATACAAGACTACTTTTATATTTCAAGATATAACATGGTTTGTAAATCCAACAAATCAATTGCATATCTAATGCACAATGGAAATAGATTCACAACACTATGTAACACCTACCTAATAGCATGCTATTTCATTTGACCACATGTATTAACAATAAAAAATGACATAGCACATGATTTGGAGTCAATGAAACCATTTAACTAACAATCTCTACCATGAAAGCAAACTCATGAAATGAGAAAGGAAAACAAGTGATGGTATATGAAGTACAATAGGCAAATCACTCCAAATGACTAGAATTGAACAAATAAACATGAATGAAATGTAAATAAATATCTCAATCAATTTACTTACAATCCACGCAATTTCCTAAGCTAATCAGCCTCCCAACACCTCGTATCACATATACTGACTCTTAAGACTCTTCTTCTAGGTTCCTAATATCAAACTAACCCAAGTAAATTAGGTTTAGGTCGTGTCAAATGGGTTTAGAAACCTTAACCCAAAACAATCCCTTAGGACTAAACAACATTAAAATTTTAGTCCTATATTGATGTGCCATTTTAGGCATGCAATTGTCAAAATATCAAAATCTTACCTTGGTACAAAGTTTTTGATCTCAGATCTTAGCTTTTCGAAAAGGTTTAGTTTGTGTAATTCCAATTTAAAATGAAAGAGATATCACAATTCTACTAAAAATAGCTATAATTGAAACCTAATATGACTAGCAAACTTAGAAGATTCATTTCTCCCAATCTATAGTTTTAAAGTTCATGATTTTTTTGTCACAAGGCAGCTAACATACCAAATAACAACATTCTTAAAGATCAGCTTATTCAGATGAGTAATTAAGGAGTTGTGCCTTTTATAATTTTAGTTTCAAAAATCTCGTAATGCATTCAATCACCTATTTGTAGAGCACATTTGAACATGAAAGCATTTGAACTATGAAATCTCCAGTAAGACAAAGATGTCCCACTTTGAGTTAGCTTTCTAATGCCACCAGATTGGATTCATTTCTATTTAAAATGAGCAAGTTATGGCCAAATTACATAGGTCGGTTGATAATACAACATGCTGAATTTCAATTTGATTTTTCAACTTCATAAATTCATATATTTTTGATTTCAAAACCAAATAAAGAACTTCTTAATAGTTAGATTATCAGGTTGAGATGAGGAATCCAAATATATCAAACAATTGCAAAGACTTAATCATGTACCTCTCCGAAAATTGTCAAAAACCAAACCGGTTTAAAACCAAAATAGAGAGATGTGTATGACTTTTTGATTTGAGCTTCAACTCTCCTTAATATCCTTGAATTTTTACCCAAAGCCTTCCTCAATTCCTCTGATTTCTTCCTCTCCAACTTCCTTAGCTTTTAAATTATGGAAATCAAATGAATTACATGGGTTGATCTATCCAATCTTATATATAAAGATAAGGTTGATTAATAACCATTGATCTTTATGTACACATGTATCTTGAGACTTACCTAATGGCTTACATCTTAACACATGTCCAACTAACTCTCCACTATCTAATGCTAACTAACACCAATATCAACTCAATTGGTCTCTTGATGTGCCAATACGTATCTTGAGAATCATCACATGGTTATTGTTTTAATTTACTAACTTAAGTATATTTAATATAAAATCAACCATAGCCACATTAAAAGTACTATTTAAGGTACACTAAACCACATTAACCTCAAATTAAGTTACCTCATCACTCTCTACCTTGATCCCATGTCGCTTGCATCTCGAGATGCGTCCCCACTCACGTCTCGACACATATACATAAATACGAGTGACTTAGTAGTCTACACATATACAATACACTAGGCATACATCACAACAAATATAACATATGCTTTGGCCACATTGCCTCGCCAATGCACGTATCTCGATGTGGATCCCACATCACGATCACTAATCCCGATTAAGGGATTAAACTCGAATTAGATATTTGGGCTATAACTAAAGTTGACGCACATGGGTCATGAGGTAGCATGCATGCTCGTGTGTACTCGCTTGATGCACACGACAAAATCATGAACGCATGAATATATACGTATATATATTTATATGGTATGTATAAATATATATTCAAAATAACTAATAAATTGGTGGGCGCTAGTTACACGCGGCGTCGAGGATGACACGCGTGGGATGTAAAATAGTGTGCACGCCCGAAGATGGTCCTTGGCATGCATAGTCAATTCATAGGTGAGAAATACATAGGTATATATATTTATATATAATTGATATATATATATATATAACCTATAGTTTTGGTTTCAATTATTTAAATCATTAGATTGCCTCGAGATACATTTAGCGTGATCACCAATGGGATGAATGGTGTAGACGGTGATTTGAAGAAATCTATTCCACGAGATGCGTGTAACTCCATCACGAGATTAATCAATGGGCACTTAAAATGAAAATATCACTTTGGTTCATGCATATTTGGATCATCCTCGAGATTTGAGCGTACAAATCTTGAGAAATGTTTATATTTTAATTAAAGGTAAATTGGTCATGAGGTAACAGGATTGATTATTAGCCACAAGATCAGTCTCGAGATATGCAACACGTATCATGTGAATGATCAAAATGTAAAATGGATGGAAAGGAACCATTAGATCTGCCTCGAGATTTATGCGATGAGAATCTCAAGAAAATCACATATTTATCTCCAAAAACCACATAACAATGCTTCATCAATTCATTTGGATAGAGAGGTGTATGGAAATAGAGGGATGGAGAGACAGAGAGGTTTCGAGACTGTGGGAAAAAGAGATTGACGATGGAGAAATCGATGAGATGGTAAGTGTTGTTATGTTGTTGGATTTTCGTTGTTATTGTTGTCCTTACTGTTGTTAATAGTTGTTGGTTGTGTTAGTTGTCAACGATGGAAGGTGAGTTGGAGGGACGGGTTCGAGGAAGGAGACGGCTGTGGTCTCGTCTCCCCCCCTTAAAAATGTCACAGTTAATAAAAAAAATAGGTTGATTTCGATGAACAACAAAAGAGGAGAGAGAAGAAGAAGAGAGAGATTCGATCCACCAAACTAAACTGAACCAAGTCCAGTTCATTGGTCAAACTCCTCTTTCTCAAATAAAAAAAAGAATGGGAAAAATGCTGGAATTTAGTATGAAATTCCAGAAAACTAGAAAAAATAATAATTATTATATTTATGGACAAAATACTTAGAAATTTGATATTTCTATGAAAAGTGGAAAATTTGGAAGTCTCTGTCGACTTTATATAGTGGTTTTACCTCGAAAAACGTAAAATGGTCGTGTCGACCTAAAAATTAGTAAATTGGTTCCGAATTCAATTGGGATCAACTTAGAGGGTTCTAGATATGAGTTATTAGACATATAATGACTTCAGATGATTTGTAATAGTTTGTCAAATATTGAGAAAGGTCGTGTGACTCGAAAAGTAAAGAAATTGGAAATCTAACCTAACCAAGGTAACTATGGATTCGTTTAACTATCAACTTTGCTCTGGCTATGTAGTATATTTAGTTTATATAGTTTATGGACTTGAATGGGAGCTATGTACGCTATGATATATTTTCAAGAAATAGGAAAATGATGTTTAATGTGATCGGCGAGAGTAACTCCTAGAATCGAGATTAGGTTATATATGATATGGTGACTTCTTGGCCTAACTCCTACTCGCTTGGATAAGTTGTGTGGATTACATATTCACTAAGAGGGTTTAGGATAGAATCATTTGGGCAAAGGATTAAGTGGTCTGGACAACACATATGCGCAATGTGCTGGTCAGGTTATGGTGTCATTGTTGCTGATTGGTAATCTATCCTAATTTTATAAAAATGGGGAAAATCATAGTGTAATAGCAATTGACTGTATGACTTGCATCTGTTTATCAATTAAATTATATGATTGCTCATATACCTTGCTAGCTATGATTGCTTCATATTGTTATTGCATTTCATTCTTGATTATTATATGGATTGTTGATATGTACTTACAGAGCAAGTTGGAGCGCTCACTCTAATTAACATTTTATGAATATCGATGAGCGCCACAACTATTGTAAATAGAAGGTTTATGAGTCTTGATATTCTCTTCAATGTAAAAACACTTCCCTTGTTTATATATTTGTATTGAATTATAGTTTTATAATATCACAAGGGTTGAGAGGTTTTGTATAATCGAGGTTTATTCCGATTTGATTTGGTTTTGTATATCGTGTTGAATATTGCGAAATCTTTTTAATTTTTGCTGCATTTATTATTTATTTTATTATCGATATTCGATATACCATTGTATTTATCAAGTGTTGAAGGTGAGGCTGCTGGCTCTTATTAAGTCTGGCTAGGTACCGGGGGTTAATTAGGGTTTTAGGCCGAAAGATTCCTAAATAAGGATAAAGGTCATTATAATTTGGTATCAGAGCCTAAGTTTTATCACTTTCAAATGGGTTTTGAATTTTGTAATAACTCAGATACAGTTTGGTATCGAAGTTTAAGGTTATTCGCTCTGATATACCTAGGTACCATAACCTAAGTTTATTAACTCTGAGAATTGTCTCAAGTTATGAAGAAACTTGAGACGTAATAAATGGTCTTATCGTGTTTTTTGGGGGATAACCAAAAGATAAAAGATTGAGATATGCTATTTGCTATGTTTTATTATATCTACGCAGTAGAGATATAAGAGTTATGTCTTTCTTAAATGATAATAAGATGGTTGAAGTCCATCGATCTCTCACAATATGAGAGAACATTGAATGTAAGGTTCAAAAGCAAAGAGCTCAAAAGAGTCTTAACCTCAAAGAACGTGAAAAAGGAAAGACATAAGGAAAACTTATAAAGATGAAATTAAATTCATTCTTCGAGTAATTGCCTTCAGTGGTCTTTGTTCTCGTTGATATTATTAGACAAATAATAGTCAGTTAAAAATTATCTATTAGATTTGGACCTTGAGACGTGTATTAGGAGAACTGAATTTATGAAATAATGAAATACTGAATGACTTTAAATGGAACTTAAAGATGGTGAATCACTTTGAGATGGGATCTGATATTAGTATTAAGACTAGTTGAGCAATAATGAAAGTTATTTAGTAAATAAATTAGTGGTTAATGATAAGAGCCTATTTGAGGTTACAAAACCATTAATATATTTATACTTCATAATTTGTTATGAAGTAGAAATTCTAGATATAATGTTAATCCATATTGGAACGATAAGTAATTTATTGAAAAATGAAAGGTGAAATTGAGAATTCAAAATTCAGAAAGTTTGAAGATGGTTCAAGCTAGAACATAGCAAAATGAAATGGTAAGATATCATAATCTGATGTTTTAGACTAGTACAGACAAAGTTGTGGAGAATGAGTGGACAATAGAATTTAAGGATTGAGGAATTCAAAGAATAACATATGGTTGCAGGTAGGGGTGCACACGGATTGCACTAATCCGCGAATCCAGTCCAATGCGGATCAATTATCACTAATTGGATCAATTTTTTGATCATTTGGACTGGACCGGACTGAAAAATCACTAATCCGGTTGGATTGGATCAGATTGCAGATCTTACAATAGAAATTCACGGACCCAATCCAATCCAATCCGTTTATCACATCAACATATATACATATATGATCATATGCACTATAGAATCTTAAATAGCATTAATCCTAACTATCAAGTAGAAACTGTAGTATCTAAACGACTATGCTTGTTTTGAACTCTTTAATTACACTTCATACCTTTTTTATAGGTTGTATATTGCAACGTGCACCTTTTTGTGTATTTGTAAGGATGTATGGTGCGATTTTATGGATAGTATATTTATTAATTATGTAGGAACTTACATTTTAAAGGTTGTTGTGATGACAAGTTTGTGGAAAATATGCTATATATAAATTCGTGGGATGTATATTATAATTTTTCATTTACGAGATATATGATTTTTATGATTCATTTGATAAGTTTAATTTCATGAATTTTTGGATAGGAAAACGTCAATCCGTGGAACTTGATCCAAATCTCGTCTCGCATTTTGCAAATTGGATTGAGTTGATTGATGACATATTCGGATTGGACCTGATCAGTAATTTTTTAATTCACAATAATTGGATCAATTGCGGATTGACCCTAATTGAACTGGATCCAATCCGTGTGCACCCCTAGTTGCAGGAATGAATATTCATTATCCTAGATTGACAACTCATTCTTATAATAGAATGAAACCATATGTTCTCAAGAGTTATTTAAGATTTGATGGTCATCGTAATATGATTAGAGTAAGGGTATATAAATATGATTTCGTGCAAATATCGATCGCTTAAGTAGATGGTGGAAACCATTAGAACTTACTAGAACTCATGTTATGTTCGTTAATGAATGGTGTAAAGTTTTTGAACTTTATCTTAATCAAGTTGTTATTGTGTTATCAATAATAAGTTGAAGTCTTTGAAGACTCAGAAGATGCACGAGCATTACTCAAAAAGTTACAAATCGTGACGGTGAATTGGTTTACATCAGATTTTGCAAGTGCAAGTACTAAGTTTCAAAGGTACATTACTTGTATTTATGATGAATATTAACTACAAATTGATAAATTTGAGTAAAATTGAGACAATTGGGGATTGTCATATATTCAACATAAAGGCAAAAGAGAAAATTAATCTTGAAAGAACCGAATAATACAAATAATTGATCCAGGGATCTCTAGTATCGTTGTGTAATTTATTCAGTTAACTCAAGTATGAATATTTGTGTAAGTTAAAAATAGATACACGGATGCCTTAGAGGAAAGTTGAAGTATAGCTCGATTACAATATTTGCTCGATTGTACTTGAATTGTAGAAGTAGTTAAACGTTCATCCTAAGACTTCTTATTGAGGTAAGAATGTGCATTGACACAATAAAGCAAAATTGTAGTTTATACTTCTATCTATATGTATAGTTCTAGACATTTGATAAGAACTATTAGGGATGGATAATCTTGAGATAACTATTTTGGTAAGTACTAAATAGCTATTTTTTAGTAGTTGTACGAAATATGGAAAGGTATCACATGTAAGTCAAAAAGATGATAAGGTATTTTCAACGATAGGAGTTTGAAATACGCTTATATTCAAGAGGAAAGAGTTGTTGATATTATTTTAATCATTCTTAGAGATTATCAAGAATCTTAGAAGAACCATTAAAAGAGAACTTGGAAATACAAAAACTAGTGGAATGGTGAAGGTTAAAGCGAGTGAGTTTCAAACTATGAAAGTTTGAATAATGTAATTATCAAATGATAAATGGAATGCAAGATAGATTAACCTAAATTTCTTGAATATTAGGAATTCACTCTGAAACATCACTCATAAAAGGAGATTGTGTTAACAATACTTTGGATAGGAAAAGGACAATGAATGTAGTTCAATAAAAAGCTACTCAAGAATATCTCTTAAATGAGATGTATAATGGTGATCACTTGAAGTCTTGCACAGACACATCATCATCTGAGTTGTCTGGATTGGTAATTACTAGTCTATTCTTTGGAGCTCAGATTTGGAGCTGAGCTAATGATGATTGATTGAGTGGTCAGTTAATAGAGAAATTGATTGAGATTATCTAGTAGGTCAAGGTTTGGCTGCTAGTTATTGATATTTTGTATGGATAATCTCAGATCATAACATTAGGCATGTAAAGAAAGCTCTTAAAACTCGAATAAAAAAAGATGAGGCAAGAATGTCATGAGAATCTCATAGATTCCTTTAAAATACTCATTCATGCAAAATTCAAAATCATTATGATAAGAATGAATTATTGGTGACCTGGAATGAAAATTGACAATGTCAATTTTATAATGAAATTTGAGATTTGTCAGCAAGTAGAAACTGAGTGTTATTAACCTGGAGGTTTATATTACTCTTGCCTTTTATGAATGACATTTCATGCTCAAAGATTTATGAGGGATTAACCTAGTTGTAATGATAATTGAGAATTGTTGATATTGTAGTTGTAGGACTGATTGAGTTTACAAATTTCTTGCCAGTATCATGGTTTAATTCTTGTGGAAGAGAGAGCGAGATATATGTGTGTAGAAAAAGTTGAGAGTTAATGGAGAACTAGGATTATTATTTCGGTTAGGAACTGAAATTTTGCTTACCAAATGGGGAAAGAGAAGTATAATAGCTGAGAGGGACCATTCTCAATCTTAACATAATATATCAGCAACTTATCTTAGTTCGAGAGAATATAATTTTCGAGTTGACTTGGAAAGTGGTAGTTACTGGAAGAAATATTTTGCTATGTGAGTTCTCTGGTATTGATGTTATTAGGCTAAAAATGTTGAGGTGTTACCCTATAAGCTTGTATACTTGACTTCGTTGTCAATTGGTGTAGGACGAGAAGAAAAAATACGAGTTAATTGGAGCCTGAGTAATTTAAAACTACACAGAAAGATGTTAGCAGACTGTCAATATACAACTACAACTTAGACAAATGGGAAGAATGTGTTAACAAGCATCATAACATGTTAAAATACTCAAAAGATGTATGCATGTTCTTGAATTTCTCACATATGAAAGGGCAATTTAGATTAGGAGATTTAAGGTTAAAGATTGAAAATGATTATATATAATATCTTCTATATCTTTATGTTATAGAAGATAAATCAGTTTGTGTCTAGTGTTGATTGGAACGAAGTTGATCGAGAGGAAGATTTATTGATCAAAGAATTAATTTTGGAAATGTGGAAATAACTCCTTTATATCTTTGAAATTATAGTTAGTTGATTAACTTTAATTTCGAGGACGAAATTCCTTAAGTTGGGGAGAATGTAATGACTCGTGTCCTTAACCTAGTGATTAAGGTTAGTTTGAAAGTTAATTAACTCGACCTAGACTCGTAGTTAAGCCCAGCTTTTCTTGATTAGCGTGTAAGTGCGATTGTCGTGATGTGTCTTTAATTGGTGTAAGAAATAATAAATTTAACTATAGGCGATTAATGTGAATTAATATAAGACCTATAGTTGGAAAATAAATGATAAATAAATTAACTGTATGCCAAATGTGACACATCTGAATCGTGACAGATCACATGAAGAGACGTGGAAGTAATGTGTACGTTCAGGTGTATACATTGGCGTACGTGGCAAACCAATAAATCGAAAAAGATATAGGTATAGGTGTACATGCATTTATATATATTAATATATAAATATTAATAAATAAAAATATAGTTGGAAAGAAAATAATTAAAAAATTATGGGGTGCCTAATATTGTGTGTGGGTCATGGATGACGCACATAGGTCGTAAGTTAGTGTGCATGCTCGAGTGTACCCATTGGTGCGCACGAAGAAATTATAAATGCACGAATATATGCGTATATATGTTTATATATATTGTATGTATAAAAATATATTCAAAATAATTAATAAATAGGTGGGCGCCTAGTGACATGCGGGGTCGAGGCTGACACGCGTGAGATGTACAATAGTGTGCACACCCGAAGATGGTCGTTGGCATGCATAGTGAATTTATAGGTAAGAAAATACATATGTATATATATATAACCTATAATTTTTGTTTGCATTATTTAAACCATTGGATTTCCTTGA
Source organism: Stephania cephalantha (assembly GCA_039657325.1). Taxonomy (NCBI): domain Eukaryota; kingdom Viridiplantae; phylum Streptophyta; class Magnoliopsida; order Ranunculales; family Menispermaceae; genus Stephania; species Stephania cephalantha. The sequence continues at coordinate 34,230,792 of CM077578.1, read as the reverse complement.
GATACGCATAATGTGATCATCAAGGGGATGAATGGTGTAGACGGTGATTTGAAGAGAAATATATGCCTCGGATGCGTGCAACTCTATCTCGAGAGTAATCAATAGGAATGTGTTATGAAAGTATCACTTTGGCTCATGTACCCTTAGATCGTCCTCGAGATTCATGCATGTAAATCTGGAGAAATGTTTGTATTTTAATCAAAGGTAAGCTAGTCATAAGGTAATGGGATTGATTATTAGCCATAAAATCAATCTCGAGATACACAATACATATCTTGTGAATGATCAAAATATAAAATGGATAGAAAGGAACCATTAGATCTACCTCAAGATTTGTGCGATGTGAATATCAAGAAGATCTCATATTTATCTCCAAAAACCACATAACAATGCCTCATTAATTCATTTGGACAGAGATGGGTATTGAAACAGAGGGATGAAGAGGCAGATAGATTTCGAGACTGTAGGAAAAAGAGATTGATGATGGAGAGATCGATGAAATGGGTAAGTGTTGTTATGTTATTGGAGTTTTTTTGTTGTTGTTGTCATTGCTATTGTTGATAGTTGTTGGTTGTGTCGACTGCCAACGATGGAAGGTGAGTTGGGGGGATGGGTTCGAGTAAGGAGACGGCTAGGGTGTCGTCTCCCCTCCCCAAAAGTGCCCTAGCAAATAAAAAAACAGAGGTTGATTTCGATGAACAGCACCAACAGAGGAGGAGGAAAAAGAAGGGGGTTTGATCCCCTGAACCGGACTTAACCGGACCCAGTTAAGTTGAACAGGACTGGTCCAATTCAGGGGTCGAACCCCTCTTTCTCGAATAAAAAAAGAAAGGGAAAAATGCTGGAATTTAGTAAAAAATCTCAAAAAGTAGAAAAAAGTAATTATTACATTTGTTGACTAAATACATAGAAATTCGATATTTCTATGGAAAGTGGAGGATTTAAAAATTTGTCAAGACTTTATACGAGGGTTTACCTCGAAAAATGTAAAATGATCGTGTCAACCTTAAAATTAGCAAATTGGTTGTAGATTCAATTGGGATCAATTTAGGGGGTTCTAAATATGAGGTATTAGACGTGTATTGACCTTAGATGACTTGTGATAGGTTGTCGAATACTAGAAAAAGTCGTGTGACTCGAAAAGTTAGGAAATTGGAAACGCAACCTAACCAAGGTAAGTATGGATTTGTTTAATTATCAACTTTGCCTAGCTATGTAGTATAGTAAGTTCATATAGTTTATGGACTTGAATGGGAGCTATATACACTGCGATATGTTTCATGAAAAATAAAAATGGTATTTAATGTGATCCGCGAGAGTAACTCCTGGAATTGAGATTAGGTTATATAGGATAAGAGTTGACTTCCAAGCCTATATGTAACTCCTACTCAGTTAGATAGGTTACGTGGGTTACATATTCTCTAAGAAGGTTTACAATAGAACCATTTGGACAGTGACAAGTGGTCAGACAACACATACACACAATATGTTGGTCGGGTTATGGTGTCACTATAGCTGATAGGTAATCTACCATAATTCTATAAAAATGGGAAAATCATAGTGTAATAGCGATTGACTGTATGACTTGCATCTGTTTATCAATTGGATTATATGATTGATCATATACCTTGCTAGCTATGATTGGTTCATATTATTACTATATTTCATGCTTGATTGATAAATGGATTGTTGATAGTTCTATGAATTTGTACTTACTGAGCAAGTTGAAGCTCTTACCCTAATTAACATTTCACGAATATCGACGGGCGCTATAACTATTAGACATAGAAGGTTTAAGAGTCTTGATCTTCTATTCGATGTAGTGATACTTCATTTGTTTATATATTTGTATTAAGTTATATTTTTATAATATCATAAGGGTTGGGAGGTTTTACATAACCGAGGTTAGTTCCGGTTTGATTTGGTTTTGTATATCGTGTTTAATATCGCAAAAAACTTTTAGTTTTTGTTGCGTTTATTATTTGTTTTATTATCGATATTCAATATACAAATTTATTTATCAGGTGTTGAAGGTGAGGCTGCGGGCTCTAGTTAAGTCTGGTTGGGTACCGGGGCTTAATTAGGGTTTTAGGCCGAACGATTCCTTAATAAGGATAAGGGTCATTATAGAAACCATCCTTCACAACATCGAATTAGGTCTGTAGATGCCAACCACAGAGTCCTAAGCTGAGGATGCGTAGCTTGAAAGGAAACATATAACTTCCTCTCATGAAAGCAACTGAAGGAGAATAACTCTAACCCCAAAAAGTGACGAGTAAATTATACCAATAAGAGTGAAGAGGCTCGGGTGGAGACTAATGTTTTACATGGGGTGTAACGTCTTCTGTAGGGAAGAAAGGTGGTGTGACAATTAAAAGAAGAGGTGGTAGTGGATCGAGGGAGGCTACCGAAGAGAGGTGTACATCATGTGATTCTGCACATAGCTCGAACAATGGAGAAGACTCGACTAGCACATTGCTAGCTGATGCAGCTGAAATGGCCACTTCATTTTCTGGTTAGCTATCAAATTTATCACTGGTTCCGTCGTTTCGAAAACACGTCATGGTAGATACTTGGAATAACAAGGTACACGTTGAATGTAAATATTCGTTCATTAATGTGTTTAGCTTTTTGGTACATACGTTAATTATATGGAAATGTTCATGTTTTTAATCCGCTATTTTTATCTTTATAAGGTCAAGTATATTTAAAGTACATCGGCCATGCTTATCAGATCACTACTTGGGATAGTCTCACGAGGCACCCTGAGAAGGAAAAGGTCAACAAGTTCATTTACGACGATTTAGGCCCATTGGGGTACATCTCATACGACAGATGTAATAGGGTAATTGTGTAGCATTGCAGAGAGGTGGCTGACGGAGACCAACACATTCCACTTACCCTCGAAAGACATGAATATCACATTAGATGATGTGCGCGTCCTCATTGGGATCCCGATTACGAAAAAGACAGTCTTTGCAAAGGCCAAGGATCGTAGTGTAGTGATAGCAATGACTAGTCGGCTGTAAGGGGTGATAGTACAGGCAGCTGAGGACAAGATTAAGAGATTTCATGGTCATTAAGTGATTTTTCCATTGTTGAAGGATCAGTTCTCTACCCCAATTAAAGGAGTGAGACTGCCAAACAGGAAGAGAGGATACGTCTTATATCATCCACTTGATTGCCTGGTACGAGCTTATATCCTATACTTTCTCGGAGCTACCCTTTTTACAAAATTAGTCTAGTATAAGAGTCTCCTTTAGTCTGCTTTAACTTTTGGACAATGTGGACAACATTGGTTCATATGGGTGGGGGTGCGACACTGGCTCACATGTACCGTCAACTCGACATTGCTAGTCGCGTTGTGGCCAACCAAATTGCCGGTTACATGCCATTCCTAGAGGTATACCACTGCACCATTATACTTGTTTTTATTTTCATTTGTTCAATCCATAACATTATTTCCTATAGGGGTGGATGTATGACCGCATTCCACTCATTGAGCCCACACCACTTAGCGATTATAAACAGGGTATGCTTCTGATGATGAGGTGGCACCATAAGAAAGAGTCCAGGCAGTTTGAGGACCTTCTCCCTACTTTTAGGGCCCGACTGTTGGGGCATATGCCTAAGGTCAATCTACAAACATTATTTATCTTATAATTTTAGTTAATAAAATTTAGATTTTCATTTGTTATTTTATTATAAGTGATTGCATGTTTACCTTATAGTAAGACCCATGGGTATTTGTTCAAATATCCTAAATGTCCCTAACGGTCATTATACTAGGACCTATAATGAATTACGACTAGTGTGAATCTTGATTGATGGTCATATGATGATTATGCGTATAAGGATATGAATCGAGATCATGAGTACTTGTTAGGGAACAAGGTACTAGAACGACCCGCTATGAGAACACTACATTGATTAAGTCATAGGTGTTACTCATGATAGGTATATCATTTAGTCCTTCAACTTGAGATTGTCATAGACTTTATTATTAGGAGCATGGTAATTGGACACAATTAAACATTATCTTTAAACCAGACGATTATAAAGATTGTGATTGGTTACCAAGTGAATAATATGTAAATGTGTGTAATCAAGATAGAATTTGTCACTCTTGTATAGAGAGAGATATCAGTGGATCCCTCGATATGGTAGACTGATAAAGGCCAAGTCCATGTGAATTGATATGATCAATGTCACTTGCATGTTTTTTAGTTTTCCTAAAGATCGAAACTAATACGATTGAACATTGAGGGTGACGTTCCATGCCTTATGTTTAATTAAAGGATATCACACGACAAAAGGATATGGTATATGTTATTCATTAGGTTGTATAGATTTTGATATTCATGCTACTTGGGTAGTCATAATACCTTGCTAGAGTTCGCTTATGACTTGTGTACCAAAATGGTTTTTGGTTCACTGCAAACGTTGCATGAACCTATTGGGTCGCATAAAAAGAATGGCTTTGCGCGATTTCAATTGGTCTAGAGTAATTAATTTTATATGATAAAATTCGCAACATTAAACCCCTTACGATTTGTTATATGATAACTTATTAATAGGGGCATATGTGTAATTTGCTTAAACTACCTAAATATAATAGTTGTATTACGAATATCATTTTAAGTAATGGCTTATCTACACATATAAATAAAGGGTAAAACCCTAAAACGAATTAAGATTTTCATTTTTGCTATTTTTGAGTTCTTTGGATTTTGGAGAGAAAGAAAAACTTTTTTAATCTCTCTTAGGGATAGCACTCCAAATTGTGGTCATCGTCGTGTGTGGATTTCTGATAGAGGACGCGCATTTGAACTTCTTAGAAACCGTATGCTCAGAGAAGGAAATCATGAATTAAGGTATGGTTTACTTTTGTAGATCTAGTATAATGGAACTTGTTTTCGATCCTGTTGGAGTTTTTCAAAATCATGTTTTGAATTTCCCGCTACGTATGAACCCAAAACCCAACACCGACTAGACAAGCGTAAATCTCATAATGTTAGACACTCACCTTGAACATATTTATAAGTGGAACATGTTTACTTAATGGAGAACAAATTGACTTTTTCTTTTCTTTTTCTTAGGTAAATTGAGATAATACATCGAGGGGTCCATCCCCCATTAGTGAAATTGCCTTATAAAACATTTACTTTCCAGTAACTTGGGCACTTCCTTGTGCTAGTAGCTTCATTCTTCTCCTCAACCCCACTGTCCTTGCTCTATTTCTATTCTATCATTTGCTTTCCTTTTCCTTTTTTGGCACTATATTTCTGGTTCACTCACAACCAATTGTCGTTCTAGCTCGCCGACCATTGCCACCACCACCTGCATCAGATTTGAGAATGATCACGACAAATCCATACTTTGTAGCTATATTCTAAGCCAAAGTTAGGGCCCCGTCTAAACTTTAAGGGTTCAGTTGTGAAGGCCAAAGTAGTTTTCGGGAAGGCCTCCCAAATGTACCAATCGTATCGTCCATATGAACCTACAAGAAGCAAGATAATCATGGATTAAAGCATGAATAATGTCAAAAATTCAATTTTCTATTGAAAATAGTAAGTCGCGGAGTAGCAGTGTCGGCACCCTGAGGGCCATCTCGGTCACATGAAATTGATACGTATAGTATGTGTGTCGACCATTTCAAATCTACGAGACACAATTGGTGGCAGATGTATTAGTCCACTATGCCTTTTACAGTAATGGTGGAGCAGAACTGAGACACAAAGCATATGTCTTGGTCATGTGTGCCCGCACACCACGGCCATCGTCACAGTGAACATCCACTTACAATAATGAAAACAAAATACACAAAAATAACAAAACTTACCTCTTCTTGCTTGTGTTCGCTTCCTTGTACACATTCTTCGAAATTGTTATGGTAGAATGCCCAAATCACCACCTAAGTACAAGCCCTAACAAATCAAAAAATACAAACACCAAAAAATAGTCAAACAACCACTAAATGACAAACAAGAACAACTAAAACGATTATAATCGACTTCATAACAAACTTACAAAATTGGTTTCGTGTAGATTCGTCGAAGTTAGGTCTGGCTTGAGGTCCGTGTAGAGTCAATTATTATTGCTTCTCGCTGGCGTTCATACTTCAAATCAAAATCGTAGGGTGTGGTGAGCAAAATCATACTAATATATAGGGGGAGGAAAGTCAATTTCACTAGGGGTTGAAAAAATTTCAAAAATGGAGTACGAAAGCAAAAGGTGGGGTGTGAATAGCCGCTTCATTTTTCATGTTCGGCATGCAATGAGTGAAGTCTTACTCCATTATAGAACCAATTAATGAAGTTATATTTTTAATGTTTTTTACTTTGTTTTTCATCTTGAAATGGGTAAAACCATTACCATCCTCAACCTTGCGAGTTTGAGGACCACAAAATGAAACATGTCTAACTCTGAAAAGCTATTTAGACATCTATTTAACATTTTTTTATGAAGTTTTTCAAGTCATCGAGTATGATTTAACATATTATGAATCTTACATAAAACTTAAAATCCGTGAAATATATTGAATCTCGTTTTGTTTTTTTTTTTTGTTTTTTTGTTTTTTGAGGTAAAAAACCTACTCCTAAGATCTTGTCATTTTTATAAGTCATTCTAGCAATAACCCCTTATTCAAAATTATAAGTCCTTTTCGAAATTCTAGAGTGTATTTATTGCTTTTTTTAATCTATTTTACCCTGATACAACCCATACATTTATGATTATTCAACTCTTCAATTTATTTTATGTCAAAGGACATATATGTGCATTACGCTTGTAATTAAGGCTGCTTTAATTTGTGTGTTTGTGACAACCTGTTACCTTAAGCTAGTGATTAGTGTTAATCTAAATCCTAATTAACCTGAGTTGGGCTCGTAGTTAAGTTCGACGTACCTCGATTAGCGTGTGCGTGTGTTAGCATAATGGTTTGTATTTGTTTGGAATGCTTATGGAGTTATTGGTTGCAATATAATATAAAACTTATATTCAAGTCTATAAACGAAAAATACATAATAAAAAATAAATAGCCAGTACACCTAGTGCGATAAGGGGGTCGTGGAATGAATATGCACACCCGAGAATACTCGTAGGCATGTTCGGTGAATTTATTTGCGAAAAAATACACAATATATATATATATATATATATTTATATATTTGATATATAAATGTATATATATATATATATATATATTAAGACTATAAATTAGTTTGAATTATATGGATCGTCGGATCGCCTCGAGATGAGCACAAGTGTTGATAGTTTCAACATGTGTGTCACTTTAAGGAGTGTCATGTTAGCACATCATTCAATCATTCTCGAGATAGCGCGATGCGTATCTCAAGGAAATCCATATATTTAAACTAAAAACCTCATACTTATCTCCAAAATTCGATCGATGGAGAGGAGGGTTAAGGGTTTCGATTCTAATATCAGAAAATTAATTAAGGAGTTGATTAGGTGTGAATTGATGAGCTTAATCAACTGGAAATCCAGAGATCATCACTTTGATAAGTTAAATTTTTATGTTTGTTGAAGTTCAATTCGATGGTAGTGATTATTTCCCTGTAAATTGTGTTGTTTATTGATTGGAAATGGTTTGTTACCTCATTAGAGGTCATCCCTAATGAATTATGGGAGTGTTTATGGCTGTTTTATAAATTTATGGATGAAACAGGGTCTGATGCTCTATGTACTGTCGAGACAGTACAAGGTGGAGCGCGTTCCACCTAGCAGAAGAACGTGCTCCCTTCATTAGTGAGGATGAACTTAGCTGTTGGAGCGCACTCCACCTACTGAGGGAGCGCGCTCCCACCCTAGAAACAATAGTATTATTGTAATTTGATGAGAGTTTCTTAAGGACTTAGGGACTGAAATAGGGGTTCTAAATATAGGGTACTGGACCTGAATTAATCACAAATGGTTGGTGATAGGTGTTGGATCCCCGAGAAATCTTGAGTGCTCAGAAAGTTCAGAATTTGGATACGAAACCTAAACCGAGGTAAGTACAGATTTGCTTATTTATAAATGTTGCCTGGCTAACTTAGTATATATAGTTCATATAGTTTATAGACCGAAATGGGGGACTATGTACACTGTGATGGTTTTCGATAAATGGAAAATGGTGTGTAATGTGACCTACGAGTGTAACTCATAGTTTTAAGAATAAGTTTATAGGAGATGTGTTACCTTCCCAGCCTATATATAACTCCTCAATTAAATAGGTTACGTGGATTACATACTCACTAGTGGGTTTCGAATAGAACCATTGGACATTAATGGATTGGCTAGACAACACATCGACCAATGTGTTGGTCTAGCAATTGCATTAATGGTGTCGGTGGGTAATCGACCGTAGTTTTATATATAAAATGAGAATCACATTGTAATAGTAATTAATAGTTGAATCGCATCCATTATTTATTGAATTATATGTTTTCCATATTCTTGTTAGTTAACATTGATGCATATTGTTATTGCATAATGTTCTTGATTATTATATGGAATGTTGATGGCTTTGTGAATCCTTACTTACTGAGCAAGTTGGAATGCTCACCCAAATTTAATATTTCAGATTCGCAACCTAGTGCTCCAACAAAGGGCAAAGTGAAGATTTAGGATTTGGGTTTTTATAAACTATTTATTTTTGTACATTGTTTAAATATCGAAAAATTTTTAATTTTTCGCTGCATATACTTTTATTGTTTATTAAATATTAATATACAATTTGATTTTATCACGACAGGTGAAGAGGCTACTGGCTCTAGTTAAGTTAGGCTGAGTTACCATGGTTAATTAGGGTTTCAGGTCGAGTATCGCCCTAATTAGGATAGGGGATGCTACAACTTGGTATTAGAGCCTAAGGCTTATCACTTATGAATTAAGTTGTAACTCTGATACAATTTGGTATCATGGATAAGGCTCTGAGCTTGATTTCACATTCGAATTATTTTCGAGATAAGTGATAACATATTTCTTTGTACCAGATTCTAAGTTTATTGACTCTGAGAGTTGTTTCGAGTTTAGAATAAACTTAGGGTTTGATAAATGGTTTTTATCATGTTTTGGGGGAAAATGAAAGCATCATTATCTCATTTTATTCTCTTAATGTTACCCTAATGATCTTATCTCTCATTTGACTTTAGAATTTAATGGCAGATTAGGGAGATGGCTCACGGAGGCCTGGACCTCAGGGTGACTAGGAGATTGAGGATCAATGGAAATCTAAAATAGAGCAACAAATGAAGGAGTTCATGGAGTCTCAAGCGAAACTTATAGCTATGCTGATGGCTCGGATGGGACCACTAGTAGAGCGACCTGAGGCACATCCTTCGACTGGTCTTGAGGTTAGTAGGGCTGAGGGAGGAGCTGAGACAATTGTAGCTCCAGCCCAACCAGTAATACTACACATTCAGGTATCGAAAACAACTTCCACGGTGCTTGTGGATTTTGAGAAGGCTGCATTTCTCAAAACCCGTAAAGAACTTATGAAATACGATATTATGAGATTCGATGGCATAATGAAGGAAGGGGTAGCTGAGACTTGGATATTGGAGATGGAGTAATAATTCATTGCTACAGATGTTAAGGACCGATTTAAGGTTAAACTGGTCACACTTTTGTTAATAGATTTTGCATGAAAGTGGTGTGATTCCCTAGAGAGAGGGAAAAACTGTCACCACTTGACCACAGTTTAGGACTGTATTCTACAAGTAGTATTTCCTGAAATTAGTCAGGAATAAGAAGAAGACTGAGTTTATTCAGCTAAATAGGTAGCCATGTCCGTAAGGAAGTATGAGAGGGGGTTCATTGAGTTGAGTGAATTTGCTCTTAAGATGGTAGAGCTGGAGGAGAAGAAAATAGATTTGTTCCTTGGTGGGCTGAATTATGAGATTAGAGTTATGATTTCCTCCCATCCTCGCACTAGTTATGCTTTTATATTTGAGAGTGCGACGGAGATGGAAGTAACCATTTTAGCTAGACCTTTAAGAACAATACTTACGCCACCACCAATACTACAGTTCCATGGGAGTCAGAGAACCCAAAAATTTGCTTATTTTTTGCCAAGGAAGAAGCAGAGGAATGTAGCTGGAGCAGCTACACAGTCAGGGTCTGGGGGACGGCTTTTGTTAGTGCACCAATTTCACTAGTTTCTCAAGCTTTAATAGCTACACCACCTTTGCCACCACCTCAGTCTAGAGGTAAGGGCAAGATTAAAGCATAATCAACACATAAACCAAGTAGATCGAGAGAGGTTTCTTAGGCCAATGTTTATCCTTAGAGGGCTTCTATAATATGCTATCAATGTGAGCAGATGAGGCATATTCAGAGAGAGTGTTATATGGCATTGACCACATCGATAGGGAGTACAACACCGCCTGAATGAGGGCAAGCTCATGTAGTGGTTGAGGTAGTTCCAAAGGCTAATATGATACTTATGGAAGGTATATTAAACATTTGTGATCGAGATATGCATGTTTCGATTGATGTTGGTTCTACAATCTCCTTTATAGCTAGTGCAATGGTTGATGAGTTGAAATTTAAACCTGTTAGAGCCACTATATTATTGATTTTGAGCACAACAGTGAGTGAGAAGGTTTATCCTAACTTGATCTGCAAGGGATGTGTAGTCAAAATTGGGGAGAATGAACTCTCAATTGATATGAACGTAATGGAGTTCCTTTATTTTGATGGATTGGTTATCAACATACCATGCCAATATTGATCATTTCAATAAGAGGGTAATATTTCAGATTCCTAACCTTTCTAAAATTATAGTCTATAAAGGCTATAATATTTCACAAGTTGCAACTCGTATAAGGGAAGCTACTCCTCGAGATTTAGAAGTTATGGCAGGAGTTGTCACATTTGGATAGCTTGGTCCTGAACGTAAGGTTAGTGAGATACACGTGGTTTGTAAATTTTCAGAAGTCTTTCCATCATACTTGCCTGGACTTCCACCACCACGTGTCATTGACTTCATCATTGATCTTATTATTGGTACCAAAATTATATATATTCCTCCGTACTGTATGCCACTAAAGGAATTACGTGAGTTGCAGACTCAGCTTAAAAAGTTGGTATAGAAGGGGTTTATCCATCCAAGTATGTCACCATGAGGAGCACCAGTTCATTTTGTGAAGAAAATGGACTGAATCCTACGTATGTGCATTGATTATACAACTTAATCGGGTGACTATCAGGAACAAATATCCATTGCCCATGATTGATGATTTTTTTGATCAGTTAAAGGGTGCCAGACATTTCTCGAATATTGATTTGAAGTTCGGTTATCATCAACTGAAGATCATGGATGAGGATATCTCGAAGATGATTTTCAGCACTCGTTACTGGCATTTCGAGTTTATAGTGATGCCGTTTGGGCTCACTAATGCTCCTGCTATGGTCATGGACTTAATACATAGGGTGTTTAAACCCTATCTTGACAATTTTATTATCTTGTTTATCGATGATATTTTGATCTATTTGAAGACTGAGGAAGAGAATTCGCACCACTTTAGAGTTACATTGCAGACTCTGAAGGATAATTGGCTGTATGCCAAGTTTAGTAAGTGTGAATTATGGTCTTTAAAGGTTAAATCTCTTAGACATGTGGTTAATGTTGAGGGTATATCTATTGATCCAGTAAAGGTTAAAGCAATTAGAGATTGGCCTACTCCTACAACAGTGTTTGAGATTCAGAGTTTTTTGGGGTTATCGGGTTATTACAGATGGTTCGTTGATTGGTTATCTCGTATTGCTCTGCCAATGACTCGGCTAATATAGAAAGATGTTGACTTTATTTAATCAGATGAATGCAAGGCTGCCTTCAAAGGTTTGAAGGATAGTTTTACTACGATAATTGTTCTTACATTACCTGAATTAGGGAAAGAATTAGTGATTTATATTGATGCTTTTCATTCAGGCTTGGGCTGCGTGTTAATGCAGGAAGGCAGGGTTGTAGCTTATGCTTCAAGGTAACTCAAGGTTCATGAAAAAAATTATCCAGTTCATGATCTTGAACTAGCAACAGTTGTTTTTGCCTTAAAGACTTAGAGGCACTACTTGTATGGAGTGAAGTTTACAATATTTTCAAATCATAAGAGTCTGAAATATTTTTTTACTCAGAGCGAATTGATTATGAGGCAATGTAGATGGCTTCAGTTCTTTAAGGATTACGATTTCACTCCAAAGTATCATCTAGGCAAAGGAAATGTGGTTGCTGATGCCTTGAGTAGGAGAAGAACATGCAGAGATGACGAGCTATTTCCAGAGCTTCTCACTTTGAACTTCTTGAGGAAGCTTCAATGATGATGATTCACAAAAGTCCAGCTGGCACATCATCAATTGAGAGAGCTAGTTCCTGAGCTACTAATCTATTTTTCTTAGCTTAGATTCGGGTTGAACTGGAGATGATTTAGTAGGTGGTTGATTGTCTCAGAAAGTTAATTTGGATTACATATCATGCTAGAGATTAGTGGCTAGTGTAGATCATCCTGATTGGTCAGTTTCTAATGATGGTGCATTATGGTTCAGAGATAGATTATGGATTCCAACTCAAGATCAGTTGAGGTAGGAACAGCTACAGTAATCTCATATATCTCTTTACTTTATTCATCTAGGTAACACTAAGATGTATCACTATATGAGGCGTATTTATCGGTGGCATGGGATGAAATCATATATTGCCGAGTTTGTAAAGAGATATGAGATTTATCTGCAATTCAATGCCGCGCATAGGAAGCCTAGAGGGTTATTGCATTCGTTGCCTATTCTGGAGTGCAAATGGGAACATATATCGATGGATTTTTTTCTCGGTCTACCTCTGAGTCAGCATAAGCACGATGCAGTATGGATTGTAGTTGACAGGTTGACGACGTCTGCGCATTTCTTGCCAGTGTCCATGCGAGATCCTCTTGACCGATTATGTGAGGTGCACGTACGTGAGGTGTTGAGATTTCATGGAGTTCCAGTGTTGATTACTTTGGATAGAGATCCGAGATTCACGTCGAGATTGTGGAGTGAATTGCAAAGATAGCTGGGAACTGTTCTTAACCTCGGTACGACATACCATCTACAGATTGACAATCGGACTAAGTGGTTGATATTGGTGCTAGAGGATATGCTTTGAACTTGTGTCTTGAAGTTTGATTGTAACTGGGAGAAATACATTCCTCTATGTGAATTCTCTTATAATAATAGCTATCAGGCTAGCATTGAAATGGCTCCTTTTGAAGCTCTGTATGGTTGGCCTTGTCGTTCACCTACATGTTGTGCAGAGGTTGGAGATACAATTTTGTTAGGGCTAGAGTGAATTCAAGACTACCCAAAGAGAATACAGCAGATTCACTAGCGTTTGACTACAACACAGCTGATATAGAAGAGATACGGTGATAAACATCATAAGTTTTTGGAGTTTTCAAAGGACAATGTTGTCCTATTGAAAGTCTCACCTATGAAACGACTATATAGATTTGGATTGTAAGGTAAACTAGCTCCAAGGTACATCGGGCCATTTATAGTACATGAAAAGATTAGTCATGTTGCTTACATGTTAGATTTACCTCTTCAGCAGTCGAAGTTCATAATGTCTTCCATGTGTCAATAAAAATAGAGACTCAATTCACTCAACAGATTGATTGGAATGAATTTGATCTTCGGGAAGACTTATCTTTTGATGAGCTGCCAATTCAGATACTTGATCGTAAGATTCAGAGGCTGAGAACTAAAAAGACTCCTTTGGTTAAGGTGAAATGACAATTTCACGGAGATGACGAACTAACCTGGGAGTGGGAGACTTATATGAAGGAACAGTTTCCATTTCTTTTCAAAACTACAGGTAATTTTATGTTTACTATAATTTTGAAGACAAAATTACTTTAAATTAAGGAGACTAGAACGACATGTTATCGTAAGCTGGTGATTAGTGTTAATTCAAATCCTAATTAATCCGAGTTAGGCTCGTGGTTAAGTGCAGCGTACCGCGATTAGCGTGTGCATATGTTTGCATGATGGTTTGTGTTTTTTTTTAATGTTTATGAACTTTATAGGTTGTAGTATAATAGACAACTTATATACAAGCCAATAAAATGGAAAATACCTAATAAACAACAAATAGCCGATACACCAAGTGCGATAAGGGGGTCGTGGAATGAATGTACACACCCGAGAATACTTGTAGGCATGTCTGGTGAATTTATTGGCCAGAAATTACATGAAGTATATGTATATATATTTATATATTTGATATATAAATATATATATATATATATATATATATAAAACCTATAAATTAGTTTGAATTAAATGGATCATTGGATCACCTCGAGATGAGCATGAGTGTTGATGATGTCAACATGTGTGTCACTTTAAGGACTGTCATGTTAGCTCATCCATCATTCGATCTTTCTCGAGATAGCGAGATGCGTATCTCGAGAAAAATCTGCATATTTAAATTAAATACCTCATACTTATCTCCATAATTCGATCAATAGAGAGAAGAAGGATTGAGGGTTTTGATTATGATATCAGAAGATTGATTAAGAAGTTGATTTGGTGTGAATTAAGGAGCTTAATCAACTAGAAATCCAGAGATCATCATTTTGGTTGGTTTAGTTTTTATGTTTGCTGAAGTTCAATTTGATAGTAGTGATGATATCTCTGTAAATTGTGATGTTTGTTGACCGGAAATGGTTTGTTTCCTCAATAGAGGTCCTCCATGATGAATTATGGGAGTGTTAATGGTTTTTTTTTATAGATTTATGGATGGAACAGTAGTTGCAGCCCTGTGTACTATCGAGACATTATAGGGTGGAACGCATTCCACCTAGCAGAAAAAGCGTGCTCCTTTCATTAATTAGGATGAACTCAGCTGTTGGAGCGCACTCTACCTACTGAGGGAGCGCTCTCCTGCCTCAGAAACAACAGTATTGTTGTAATTAGAGGACAATTTCTTAAGGACTTAGGGATTGAACTAGGGGTCTAAATATAGGGTATTAGACCTAAATTAATCACAAATGGTTAGTGATAGGTGTTGGATCCCCGAGAAAGCTTGAGTGCTCGAAAAGTTAAGAATTTGGATACAAAACCTAAACCGAGGTAAATACGGATTCGTTCATTTATCAATGTTGTCTGGCTAACTTAGTATATGCAGTTCATATAGTTTATGTACCGAATTGAAGGACTATGTACATTGTGATGGTTTTCAATAAAAGAAAAACAGTGTATAATGTGACCCATGAGAGTAACTATTGGTTTCAAAAATAGGCTTATAGGAGATGTGTTACCTTCCCGGTCTATATATAGCTCATGCTCAATTTAATAGGTTGCGTGGATTATATACCTGCTATAGGGTTTCGGATAGAACAATTTGACATTAATGGATTGGCTAGATAGCACGTCGATCAATGTGTTGGTTTAGCTACCTTGTTTTATAAATAAAATAGGAATCACAGTGTAATAGTCATTAACAGTTGAATTGCATTTGTTATTTATTGAATTATATGCTTTCCATATTCTTGTTAGTTAACATTGGTACAAATTGTTATTGGATAATGTTCTTGATTATTATATGGAATGTTGATGGCTTTGTGAATCCTTACTTACTGAGCAAGTTGGAGCGCTCACCCAAATTGAATATTTTCAGCTTCACAACCTAGCGTCTAACGAAAGGCATAGAGAAGATATAAGTGTCTTATTGTCTTCTCTACGATGTAATGAACCTTCTTATACATATATACACTTTTATATATATTATATTCTATATAAACAGGATTGTGAGGTTTATAATCAAGGTTTGGGATTTTGATAATCTTTGTATTTCTGTATATTGTTTAAATATCTAAAAAGTTTTAATTTTCCGCTGTGTATACTTTGTATTGTTTATTCCATATTAATATATAGGTCGAGTTTATCAGGTACATATAAAGAGGCTGCTGGCTCTAGTTAAGTCTGACAGGGTTACCGAGGCTTAATTAGGGTTTCAAGCCGAGTATCGCCCTAATCGAGATAGGGGATGATACAGTGTTTTGGTCAAAACAACTTATATTTTTTACTGGAAGGAGTATTGTATTTTAGAAATCAAAGTCCAATACTACTTCTAACATCTTATCTCAATCGAGGCTCCATCAACTCTACAGTTCACTCTGGCAATCGCGATTGTTGTTGGTTGCCCATAACATATCTCTTTCCCTCCTTGTTTAATGTTTTTTTTTCCTTTTTTTTATTCTTTTTTTTTATTCTTAGATAAAAACTTAAGCATGTTAGATTTAGTGGTTTTTGGTGTGTTGGATTTAAATGAGGTATGATGAGCACCATATTTGAAGTCTTTTGCCATATTTCGCTTACGTACGTTGGCCGACACTCATGATATCTCTGTTTTACGAATTTGGTGTTATCTCTGTAGAAGAGATGAGGTGGATATAGAGTTAAAAAAGAAGAAGATCATTAAGGAACTATTGGCCTTCGGTGGAGAATTATTGGCATGCTTCCACAAGTTGAAGTCCACGAAATAGGGCAAACTAGTGGTTGAGAATATGGCGAGTGAGTGGAGAACATTTTTTGGTAGTTCGTCAATGTAGATCAATATTTTCTTGTTGGGTATGGTGGAAATCATTGAGAGAGCTAAACAAGGGTGTTAGACATTGATAGAGTATACAGGGGTGTTAGATACATACTTGTAATAAGGTTAATGTGACAAGGACATACTTGTAATTCACCATGATAGGAGTTAGTTAGGTTATTAAGGTAAGTGTGATCTATACCTTACTCGTGTACGTCATCTTATTGTTACTTGAGTATATAAATACGGAACTCATCTCTCTCTCGAACGTTTTAAAAAGTTGAGATATTTCTTTCATTTCTTCTTTGAGGTTCATCTAAGATGGTATCAGAGCTTTGAAAGGCTCATCGCTATGGATGATCTTAGAAGCTCAACGAGGCATCAATCTCTTCTTGGAATGCCAGAATCAACTTCAATGACTCATCATTTGGTTGCACCTTTTGGTAATTCGTTAAATCAAATTGTTTCAATCAAACTTAGTAGTACCAATTTTTCGTTATGAAAAATCAATTATTGTACCTCTGTTGGAAGGATGTGGTCTTAATGGAACCCTATTTGATAATACATTTTGTCGTCCTAAGAATCTTGAAAATGGAGATGCTATATTTGAATTTCAAGAATGGTTTTTGTGTGATAGATTTATGTATGGATGGTTGTTGTGTGCTCTGAACTTGAGATTGCATCACAAGTAACTTCTCAGGTTTATGAAAAAATAATTGCACATGAACTATGGCAATCCATTGTACCACAATGTAGTGCTAACATTAAAACACGAATCTAGTTCTTGAAGACTGCAATTAAGACCTCCTGCAAATGATCCATGAAGATGAGTGAATTCCTAAAAAATATGAAAGAAATATCAGAAAACTTTGCCACAACTGGATCATCAATTAAAGTTTATGAGTCGATCTCATATACTTTAATTGGACTAGATGGAGAGTATTTGCCAATTACAACAGTTCTTGAACATAAAGCGGTTTTAAATTGACAAGAACTATAATCCACACTTCTCAACTATGAAGAAAAGCTTGATCAACTACAAACACTTGCAAGAATCAATTCGTTAATTAAGCATTCAATCACTGAATTAGGTGGGTTCTCTTAAATTGAAATAAGGAGCCAATCACTCATGTAATAATTCCAAACATCAAAATGGAAATGGTAGATCTGGTGGAATGAATAATAGTAATAAAGGTAGAGCATGAAGAAATAATATAGGTAGATGTGGCTTCAAATTTCTAAATTACAATCATCCTAATTGTTAGATATGTAATAAGGATGGACACAACTGTTGTATGATATTACAAAGGGGATATTAACTATATGGGGACATGGTTTCAAATGATATAGCCAAGGAAATCAATTTTAAAACAATGCTTAACATGGTTCAGGAAATCAGGCCATGAGAGGGGGTTTTCATGGTTCACCTAGTGCACATTTTCTAGGTTCACATAACAACTTTGCTAGTTATGGTATAGGGAAAGACTTATCTACAAACGATTCGTATGTTGATAATTCATGGTAAGCAGATAATGGAGCTTCCTCACATGTAACACCTGATTCCTCTCAAATGTCGAGTTGCTCTCCTTACCGTGACACCTGAGAATTTCATAAAGTCGATTATGAGGCTAATTATGTATTTTTCAGATTTTATTGGGACCCATGCATTATGGATCAAAGATTATAAGGTAACATGTTATTTTTTTGTTAATGAATGCCTAGTGTGTGTATTATACGATATTTCATTGCGAAGTCTACGTGTTGAGGTTTATCCTTAATTTGTCATAATTGGGGTTGTAAGTGTGCGTCTGAAGGGTAGAAGTGGAAGTAAAATTATTAGTGGCTCGGAAACTTGCTAATCAAGTGTCAAGTATCACGTGGGGATTGTGCCTCGATTTACATGCAAGTCGGGATCAATGGAAGTAAAAAATGAGAACGAAGTTGGTGTAAGAATTTGCCTTGAGTTTTGTATCAGTTGGTGGTGGTCGAGGTTGAGATTAAGTCCAAATTGGTGTAAGTTTGGCTGAGTATGTCAAGAAAATCAGTTCGTAAGTGTTTGGTGTGTCGTAGACAAAGTTAAGATTTTCGAGGTTTTGACATGACCAAAACTGATGTTATGGATATTTTATGGAGTTGTACTATTTTTTGAGTAGTTAGCTCATATTGGTGAAACATCAGATCCAAAACGAGCGCTGGAAGTCAAAACACGTCAAAATAGGGATTTCAAGAATTAATAAATAAAAATAAATTAAGTTGCGGACAAGCAGCTAATGGTTTATACATATAAAGAAAACAAAAATAAAAAGAGAAATAAAACGTTTCATTTCATTTGAACAAACATAACGTATTTCCGTTTGTTCCCTAACCCTTCCCAATTCAATTTTTCACTTCGCGATCTCTCGACATTCGATTTTCACCCGATTTCTTTATGCAAAATAGTATAGCATTGCGAGGCAGTCAGTTTAACCCAAGTTTCCAAAACGGAGACATGGTGTTCAGCTTAAAATTTGATTAATTCTCAATTCATGACATTTTTTCATAATTCTGTTTGAATTCTCATAATTATTTGATTTCTCTCGCGAGGTTTTGATGGAAATTGATAGGAATTGTTCTGAATTGGTGCATTGGGTTGATTTGTGCCAATTTGGAATAAATCTCACTGACGTGGGTTATGTTTTTGGTAAAGTAAATTGATGTAATGTAGTTGATAACTATTTTGAAGATGTTTTCATAGTTGAAATTGGTTCCGATAGGATTTGGAATGAATAGGATTATTGGTTTTTATCCAATTGACTCCACGTGTTGTGAAAATATTTTAAATATGCTATTGAGTTATTATATGGTGTTTGGTGTTGAATTTTTAGGATTTAATTGCAAAAATATTGATTTGGAGAAGTTTTGTTAGCTTTAAATTAATAAAGTTTGCCCTTATCAACAGGTTGTATTAGAAAATTCAGAACTTCTCAATTTGTGATCCGATTTAAGTGTTCTTGAAGTCTATGGAAAGTATGAGGTGAGCTCTACAAGTTCCTTTTTGGTCAATAATAAAGATATTGATGTTTTATGGTTAAAAAGTTACCATAAATTAGCTAGTTGAAAGCTAATTGAAGTTGTTATAAAAATAATTATTTTGGAAACAGTTACTGAACATACTTTGGCCATTGTTTTCATAGGGTTTCATTATTTGGTTTCATTTAATGATTAACCCTTATTATAATTGAGTACGCAGGGAACCCATTAAAGCAACTTTCAGGGAAATCTGACGTTCCAAAAACCCCTAGCATTTAGCTCAAAGTTGGTTGGTTGTAAGTAAACCCTACATTTGTCTTTACTATTTATGAAATTTTTCTTTGTACCTGCATTTGTGGTAAGTCAGCATTGCATTTTGCATCATTATTTGTCATGCATTCATGTCATACTAGACGATGGATTGCTAGTGCTACGGCTCACGAGCGGGACTCGAAGCTAGATTTCTAGACCAGATAGACTGGAAAACGAAAGACCCAAGGCACGCAAGTCTTTTGGTCGGTATGCATTGAACTCATAGTACATTTTTAGGTTCACTTTTAGGATGGCTAACCCATTAGTAAGCTTCAAACTGGAAATGAGGGATTCACATTATTATATAAATTTGTTGTTATTTGGAAATGCAATTACATGTTTCCATACATCCAAACTAACATTTGCAGGAGTACAGAACAGTGTAGGTGTTTGCTTACCTGACATCTTCAACTTGTTTTAGATGATGTCAGGTTTTATGTGAAGACAAGGGGAAAACAAATAAGACTCGAAGATCTTTGGTGATTGTTTTCAAGTTTTAAAATTTAATTCTTGTCGTAAATTGTTCTAATATATTGCTTTAGATTTCAGGGTGAGTGCAGGGCATGGAACACCTTAATTAGGTGATGATATCATTATTAAATAGTTCAAAAAGTGTTTTGAGACCCTCGTTGTTCAATTTTGGGTTATTTTGGGTTTGTCAAATTGTAAATGAAGTTTTGAAGATTGGAAGTTATATTAAATGATTTGAATTTGATATATATGGTGAACTGGGGGGAATTGTGAGTCCTTTTAGGATTCTCCCCAATTTTGTTGTTTATTAGGTGAAAGTTTCCTGGCATGCCACTTTTAGGGGAGGTGCTGCCAAAATTTTTACAAAATATGAAGGATAATTCGTATGATTTTCTAATTTGCTCCAATTAAGTCAAACAATAATTGAGTTTCATCAAGGGTCTAAATTAGTTATGGAGCATTATTAAGGATTGAAATCAAAAGTATTTTGAGGTACAAAGTAGATTGTGTGATTTAGGTGCCTAATTAAGGTAATTTGGCTAAGTCAAGACTTAGTGAGACGGTCCCTGACACTTATACAGGTAATGACTCACTTATTGTTGGAAATGATCATTTATTACCTATTACTTGTGTAGGGAATGCTAGAGTTGAATCCGATAAGTTTAAACTGAAATTTCATAATACTGAGTGTGTCCCAAACATAAAAAAGAATATCATAAACATCTCCCAATTAATTAAGGATAACAATATGGTTATTGAATTTATTAATTCACATTGTTTGGTGAAGGATTCACAAACTAAAGAGATTTTCCTCAAATAAATTCTCAAAAATGGACTATATCAGTTTGATAACTCCAATTTACCAAGTTCTTTCGCAAATGCATTACCTATTCAATTTGATAACTCTGGCTTACCACATTCTTTTTCAAATGCATTACCTAAATCAGATCATTCTGCTTTCCTTTCTTCTAAGAGTTCATCTTCGTCGCTATGGCATAAAAGGCTTGGTCACCTTTCTCACCAAGCTCTTCAAATAGTTTTTAGAGCAAATTCACAGATTTTAATTTCAAATATCAAATTATGTTATTTATGTCCAATAGGGAAGCATCAAACTTTACCATTTTCTACTTCAAATAGTTGTAGCAAGTATGTGCTTGAATTAATTCACACAGCTTGTGAGGACCTAATTCTATGTCTTTTATTGATGGATTCAACTATTATATCACATTTCTTAATGATTTCTCAAGATTTACTCCGATTTATGTACTCCAATTTATATCTGATGCTCTAAAGACATTTCAGTTATTTAAACTGCAAGTTGAAAATCAAATTTCAACGAAAATAAAATTTTACAATCAAATTGGGGAGTTTAGTTTTAAGTTTTCAAATCATTCTAAAATATAATGGCATCTATTTCAACACTCATGCCATTACACTAATGAGCAAAATGGGAGAGTGGAAAGAAAATATCTTCACATTGTTGAAACCAGATTAACTCTTTTAGATGAAGCTAAATTGTCTTACAAGTTCGGGTGGAATGCATGTGAAACTATTGTCTTTCTCATTAATATATTGCTAACAAGGGTTATTCATGGTATTTCCCCATATGAGAAGTTCTATCATATTTGTCCTAACTATATATGATCTTAAAAGTGTTTAGGTATACCTGCTACCTTTACACTAGACCTCACAGGACTATTAAGTATTATTTTAGGTCTGAGAAATGATTTTTATGGGGTATAGCTAAGTTTCCAAGGGATATAAGTGTATGAATGCTATGGGAAAGATCCCATAGCTTTCTCTATTTACTACAAATTTAATAAAATTTAATGGAAAAAATGGTTTCTTAGAGTTCGGGACAGGGGCCCATCATATCACTACCAATCGGATTTTTCCAAATTGAATCTATAAATGTTTAACAATCTGTTACAACATCTTCTCCATCTAGTTCTACTCAATTAAATATGTATGTTCAAATTTCACCCAACAACATTTTTTATGTTATTGATTATGTTTCAGTGCCTCCAACAATGAACATTTACTATATGAATGCAAGAGTCAAATCATGGATCAGTAAAAAAAAGGGTATTTGTATCTACTACGGTAACATCAGATCATATTCTCAAATAAGCATCAGAGGCTTACTCATTCCACATTAGAAGGAAGCAATGGACAAAAAGTTTTCAACATTGTGCGATCACACTTAGAGTCTTATTCCTACTTCTCCCCATCAAAACATTGTTGGGAACAAATGGATTTTTATTATTAAACGAAACTCTGATGACTCTATTAATAGATACAAGGAAAAACTAGTTGCCAAAGACTTTAAACAAGTTCATAGTATTGGTTTTTTGGAAACTTATAGTCGAGTAGTGAAGTCATCAACTATAGGAGTAGTTTTCCATTCCTATTACATTTAGTTGGCAAATCGGATAAATTGATATCAATAATGCCTTCTTTAATGGAGTTCTCAATGAGGAAGTATACACTAATCAACCTAAATGATTTGTTCAACCTGATCAATCTAGTATGATTTGTAGATTGCATAAGGCCATTCATAGACTTAATCAAGCCTATAGAACTTGGTTTACTCGCCTGAAACAATACCTATTGTCTTAGAGGTTCTATAATTTTAAGTCTGATACTTCTTTATTCATCACCAAGTATAAAGGGAGTATGATGTATATTCTAGTTTATGTTGACAATATCATCATCACATGAGCTAGATCTGATTGTATTCAACAATTTATTGACAACTTGAATATAACTTTTACTTTCAAAGATATTAGGGAGATTGGAATGTTTCTGGGTTCTGAAGTTCATAGAGGCACAACTGGGTTGTATCTCACACACACTAGTTATACTTAATCACTTCTTCAAAAGGCATGAATGTCTTCCGTAAAACCAGTTGATACTAATGTTGTAATGGGGAAGTATTTTTTTGGCAATTCTACTTCTCTTTTTGTTGATTTTACCCTATATAGAAGTCTCTTATGAGGCTTATAGTATTTTTTATGCACTTGCCCTGACATTACATTCATTATCAATCGATTAAGCCAATTCCAGCAATCCCTTACAACTTCTCATTGGAAAGCTCTGAAACATGTTTTGAGATACTTAAAGGGATCAGCTTAATGTGGTTTTTATTTTAAATCACACTCTAAATTACTTCTAACTGGGTGCTCAGATGCAGATTGGGCTTTATCAGTGGATGATAGAAAATCCATAGCTGGCTATGTTGTGTATTTTAGTATAAATTTGGTGTCTTTGCAGTCTAAGAAACAAAAGGTTATGACACGTTCTAGTACAGAACCGAGTATAGAGCTTTAGCTCAAATTGCAGCTGAGATGTCATGGTTAAGATCATTATTGGCTAAGTTGCAATTTCCCCTTGTGGCCAAATCTATGGTGTGGTGTGATAACATGACTGCACTAACACTAACCTATAATCCAAAATCTCATGCTAGAACAAAACATGTTGAGGTCGGTGTTAATTACATAAAAGATCCAAGTCCTACAAGGGTGACTTTTTATGCAACATGTACCATCCCACTATCAAGTTGCTGATTGTTTTACAAAGGTTTTATCTTTCACAAGGTTTCACAATTTGAAATCCAAAATTAGTGTAGTAATCTTACCGCCTACATCTTAGGGGGTATGTAAGTGTAAACCTTTAAGAAAGCTCAATAAGAATGTTAGACATTGATAAAGTATACATGGATGTTAGATACATACTTGTAATAAGGTTAATGTGATAGGTCATACTTTTAATTTTCCATAGTAGGAGTTAGTTAGGTTGTTGAGGTAAGTGTAATCTACACCATACACTTGTACGTCATCTGATTGTTACTTGAGTCTATAGATACAAAACTCAAGCTCTCTCTAGAACATTAAGAGAAGTTAGGATATTTCTTGCATTTCTTCTTTGATGTTCATTTAAGAGGTAGTTTAACACTATTCTCTAAGATTCTAATTCCTCTTCCATGTCATTTATTTAGTTTGTTAGGTTCATTGTTTTTGCTTGTAAAGCCTATTGTCTTCATTAGGGGTAGTTTGTAGCATCCCCTAACTCGATTAAGGCGATACCCGGCCTGAAACCCTAATTAAGCCCCGTTAATCCTGCTAGACTTAACTAGTGCCAACAACCTCTTTTTCTACACCCGATTTACTCAACCTGTATATCGAATATCGATATAAAACAAATAATAGATAGAGCAAAAATTTAAAACTTTTTTGATAATTAAGTACGATAAAAGTACCAATTCAAATCGCAAGAAACCTTGGTTATACAAATCTCCCATCTCTTGTGATATTACGAAAATTCAATTCAATACAAATACATAAAATAAGGGAAGACTCGCTACATCAAAAAGAAGATCGAGACTCCTAAATTTTTATTTATCCCGTAGTCGTAGCGCTCGTCGATTTTTCTAAAATGTTAATTGGGGTGAGCACTCTAACTTACTCGGTAAGTAAGAATTCACAAAGCCATTAACATTCCATACAATAGTCAAGAACATTATGCAATAACAATATGCACCAATGTTAACTAACAAGAATATGGAAAACATATAAATCAATAAATAACATATGCAAATCAAATTATTATTGACTATTACACTGTGATTCTCATTTAATTTATAAAACCATGGTCGATTACCCACGGACACCATTAATGCGATTGCTAGGCCAACACATTAGCTAATGTGTTTTCTAGCCAATCCATTAATGCCTATTGGTTCTATCCAAAATCCTATAGTGACTATGTAATCCACGCAACCTATCGAATTGAGCAGGAGTTATATATAAGCCGGGAAGGTAACCCATCTCCTATAAACCTATTCTCAAAACAAAGAGTTCCTCTGGTGAATCACATTAAACACCATTTTCTATCCATAAACTACATGAACTACATAAACTAAGATAGCCAAACAACATTGATAAATAAGCGAATACGTACTTACCTGGGTTTAGGTCTTCGTTACCAAATTCCATAACATTTCGGTTATGTCACGCTTTCCTAGTATTCCTCAACCTATCACACACCATTTATGATCAATATAGATCAATTACCCTATGTTTAGAACCCCTAAGTCGGTCCCTAAGACCTCAGAAAATGTTAAGTAGAATGCAACACATTTGTTGTTTTCAGGGGTTGGAGTGCGCTCCCTAACTTGGTGGACTCTACCAACTGGGTTCGTTTCAATTGAAAAAAGGAGCGCACTCCTATACTCGATGGAGCATGCTCCATCCTGCACTGTCTTAATATATATAGTTCATGTAGTGTATGGACTAGAATGGGGGACTATGTACACTCTGATGGTTTCCAATAAACGGAAAACAATGTTTACTGTGATTCATGAGAGTAAGCTCCTGGAACAAAGACCATGTTATATAGGAGATGAGTTACCTTCCCAGCCTATATATAACTTCCTACTTAGTTTATAGATTGCGTGGGTTACATATTCACTAGAGGGTTTTGGATAGAACCATTGGGTATTAATGGATTAGCTAGACAATACATATGCGTAATGTGTTGGTCTAGCATTCGTATTTTTGACGTCGGTGGGTAATCGACCCTAGTTTTATATATTAAATGGGGATCTCATTGTAATAGTCAATAAAAGTTTGATATGCATCCAATACCTATTGAATTATATGTTTTCCATATTTTTGGTAGCAAACATTGGTGCATATTGTTATTGCATAATGTTCTTGATTATTATATGGAATGTCGATGGCTATATGCATCCCTACTTACTGAGCAAGTTGGAGTGCTCACCCCAATAAACATTACATGTAATGTTGTCGAGCACTACGACTATGGGATATAGAAAATATAGGAGTCTCGATCTTCTCTTTGATGTAATGAGTTTTCCATTGTCTTCTATATTTGTATTGAATTATAGTTTTGTAATATCACAAGGGATGGCAGATTTTAATATAACCAAGGTTTATTCCAATTTGATTTAGTACTGTATATACATTTGATTATTGAAAAAGTTTTAAATTTCCACTGCGTTTATTATTTGTTTATATTGGTATTTGATATACAGTGGTGTTTATCAGGTGAAAAGGGACATGCTGCTGGCTCTAGTTAAGTTTGGTTAGGTAATATGTGCTTAATTATGGTTTCAGGCCAAGTATCGCCCTAATCGGGTTAGAGGGTGCTACAGCTTGGTATAAGAGCCTAGGTTTAAGGGCGTTATTAAATTTAATAACTCTGATACAGTTTGGTATTGGAGATTGGTCAAAGCCCACTCCAAAGTTTAAGGTATATCAGAGTACCTTAGTTTCAGAACCAAATTTTATTGACTATGGAGTTGTCTCGATTTGTGAATAAGCTTAGGGTATGATAAAAGGTTTTGATCGTGATTTTGGGGGGGGTATATAACCAAAGAGATAAAAGACTAAGATATGTTATTTGTTGTGTTATTATATATCTACATGGTAGATATAAGAGTTATGCCTTTCCTAAATGATAATAAGATGGTTAAAGTCCATCGATTTCTCATGATATGAGGAGGTTTTGGAGGTAAGAATTCATACGAATCTTAACCTTGAGGAGATTAAAAAGGAAAGACATAGGAAACATTCTTCTCCTATTAACTATTGTCAATGGTCTTTTTTCTCACTGATATTATTAGACAAATAATAGTCAGTGGAGAAGTATCAATTGGATCTAGACCTTAAGACGTGTATTAGGAGAATGAAGATTATGAAACAATGGAGTACTGAATGACTAGTAAGGAAGTAATGAAAGTTATTCGGTAAATATATTAGTAGTTAATGATAAAATCCTAATTGAGGTTAGCGAACCACTAATGTAAGTATACTTCATAAGTTGTTATGAAGTAGAAATTCCAAATATGGTGTGAATCCATATTGCAATGACAATTAATTTGTCGATTAATGAAAGATGAAATTACGAAATTAAGCTGGTAAAACTAGAGGATAATTTTATTCGAAACATAGCAATGAGTTGGTAAGATATCCTAATCTGATCTATTAGACTGATATAGTCTAGATTTGGGAGAATGAGTGGTCAATAAATTTGCGGATTTGAGGAATTCAAATAATAATGTATGGTAATAGGAATGAACATTCATTACCTATGATTGATAACTCATTCTACTAATTAAGTAAAATTAGTGGTTCTCAATAATTAATTGAGATATGGTTGTCGCAAGAATATAATCAGAGTTTAGGATATAAAAATTGAAAATGATTTCAGGCGATTGTTGGATCATTTTAAAGAGATGGTGAAAACCAGTTGAACACGTGTTATGTTCATGAATAAAGGGTGTTAAGTTTTAAATCCTATTATAATCAAGTTGTTATTGTGTTATCAATAATAACATGGAATCTTTGAAAACTTAGAAAATGTACGAGCAACTACCATAAAAATTGTAAATTGGTAACGGTAAATTTGTTCAGACCAGATTTTATAAAAAGCCAGTGCTAAGTTTCAAAGGTTAGTTAATTAATTATTTGAATGTTGACCATTAATAGCAAATCAGAGAATTTGGCTGTGAACAAGACAATATGATATTGTCATATATTCAACAAAAGATAAAAGAGAAAAGTAATCTTGAAATAATTGAATATTAGTAATGATTGATCCAAGGATATTATCAGTGTGTAATTTATTTTGTTTCCTCAAGAATAAGACTGTTGTAAATTAAAGTTAAAACAAGGACCCCTTGGAAAAAGTCAAAGTATAGTCTAATTACAATGTTTGCTTGATGATACCTGAATTATAAAAGAAGTTGAAGGTTCGTCCTAAGACTTCTTATTTTGTAAGAATGTGTGTTGACATAATAAAGCAAATTGTAACTCATACTTCTAGTTATATATATAGTTCCAGATTTGTGAGGAGAACTATTGGATATTGATAATGTAGAGATAACTATATTGGTAGTTGTACCAAATATGGAAGGCATCACTTGTAATTAATAAGAAAAAGGTTGTTCATAATCTTTTAATCATTCTTAAAGATTATTGAGAATCTTAGAGGAATCATTAAAAGATAACCTGGAAATACAAAACCCAATGGATTGGTGTAAGGTCCAAACAGTTAATTTCAAACTGTAAAAGTTTGAAAAGTGGAATTGTCAGAGTGATAGAAAAGGAAGGTAAGATAGATACCTTGAAATTTCTTAAGTATTAGGAATTCACTCAGAAACATCATTCATCAAGGAGATTGTGTTGACAATGCCTTGAATAGAAAAGGACAAGGGCTATAGTTATGATAAAAGCTGCTTAGTAATATCTCTTAAGTGATATGTATACTGATGAACAATGGAAGTCCTGCACAGGCACATCATCAGTTGAGTTGTCTAGATTGGTAACTAAAAGTTTGTTATTTGGAACTCAGATTGGAGCTGAGCTATTGACGATTGATTGAGTGATGAAATTATTGAAGAAATTGATTGAGATCATCTAGTAGGTCAAGGTTAGACTACTAGTCATGATATTTTATTTGGGTAATTCCAAATCAAAATATTGAGCATGTAGCTGAGCTATTGACGATTGATTGAGTGATGAAATTATTGAAGAAATTGATTGAGATCATCTAGTAGGTCAAGGTTAGACTACTAGTCATGATATTTTTTTGGATAATTCCAAATCAAAATATTGAGAATGTAAGGAAAGTTCTTGGAACTTGAAGCAAAAGGCGACGCAAGAATGTTATAAGAATCTCATGGATTTCTTTAAAATATTCATTAAGGCGAAACCCAAAATCATTATGATGAAAATGAATAGTTGGTGACTTGGAACGATAATTGACGTTGTCAATTTTATAAAGAAATATTGGATAAATTGGCAGGTGGAATTTGAATGATAATAACCGCGATGGTTATATTATTTTTGCCTTATATGAACAAAATTTCATGCTGAAAACTTTATGATAGAATAACCTAAGTTGTGATGAAAACTAAGGGTTGTTGATGATGTAATTATAAGACTGATATAGTCTAAAAATGTCTTGCCAGTATTGTTATTTAAACTCTCGTGGAAGAGTAAGTGAGATATATGTGTGTAGAAAGAGTTGAGATGATTTTGAGGAGAACCAAGATTATTATTTCAGTAAGGAACTGAAAGTTTGTTTCCCAGAGGGGAAGAGATGTATAATAGTTGGGAGGGACATTTCTCAATCTTAACATAATATATCTACAACTGATCTTAGTTCTAAAGAATATAATTTTCGAGCTTGTGACTCTGAAAATCTTGAGTTCTGGAAGAAATATTTTACTGTGTGAGTTCTCTGGTATGGTTGTTATTAGGCTAAATATGAAGTTGAGCTGTTTACCTTAAAAAATTGTATGCTTTACTTCGTCGTCAGTCAGTGTGAGATGATAAGTAATGATATAAATTAATTAGAGTCTGAGTAGTTTAGAACTACACAAAAAAGTATTAACAAACTATCAGTATGCTATTACAACTCGGATATATGAAGAGATTGTAGTTGTTGTTAGAGTTTCTCAGTTTAAACTTCACGAGGAAGTGTCGGTGATGTTGAATTGTGTCAGTGAGATAGCTAATTTCAAAGCTACTAATCTGATCTTCTATGTTCAGACTTGAACTAAATTAGAGAAGATTCAGTGGTGATTGGTTGTCAGAAAGCTAATCATGATTATATAACACGTCAGAGGTTAACGGCTAGTGTAGATTATCCTGATTGGTCAGTTTTTGATGATGGTGCATTATGGATCAAGGATAGATTGTGAATCCAGCTCAAAATTAGTTGAGGTAGGAACTGCTATGAGAATCTCATAGATCTCTTTACTTTATTCATCCAGGTAATAATAAGATGTATTGTGAAATGAGGCACATTTATTCGTATCCTAGGATGAAACCGATGTTATTAAGTTGGTAATAAGATATGAGACATATCAGCAAGTTAGGGTTGAGCATAGGAGACTTGAAATGTTATTGCATTCGTTGACTATTCCTGAGTGGAAATGGGAACATACATCGATGGATATTATTTTTGGTCTACCTCTGATTCAGCATATGTAGCATATCCTATCTCGATTAGGGCGATACTTGGCCTGAAAACCTAATTAAGCCATGGTATCCCAGCCAGACTTAACTAGAGCTAGCAGCCTCTTTGTCTGTATCTGATAAACTCAACCCGTATATTCATATCAAATAAACAAATCAAAGTATACGCAGTGGAAGATTAAAGTTTTTTTGATATATATATATATATATATATCTATATACTATATACGGTAATACAGAGTTTATCAAAATCCATAAACTATGATTATAAACCTTCCAACCCTGTTTATAAACATCAAATTTATCAAACAGTGTATATAAGAACAAGAAGGCTCATTACATCGTATAGAAGATATAAGACTTCTAAGTTTTCTCTTTTCCCTTAGTTGAAGCATCGAGTTGCGAACCTGAAATATTAATTTTTGGGTGAGCGCTCCAACTTGCTCAGTAAGTAAGGATTCACATTAACCATCAACATTCCATATAGTGATCAAGAACATCATGCAATAATAATATGCATCAATGTTAACTAACAAGAATATGGAAAGCATATAAATTCAATACACAAAGGGATGCAAAGCAAGTTATTATGGACTATTACACTATGATCCCCATTTTATTTTATAAAACTAGGGTCGATTACCCACAGGCGCCATTAATGGGAATGTTATACCAACATATTTGCTGATATGATGTCTAGCCAATCCCTTAATGCCCAATGGTTCTATACGAAACCCTTTAATGTATATGTAACCCACGCAACTTATAAACTGAGTAAGAAGTTACAAATAGGCCGGGAAGGTAACCAATATCCTTTATAACCCGGTCTCACTTCCAAGAACTTACTCTCGTGAATCATAATAAACATTTTTTTTCCATTTATTGAAAACAATCACAGTGTACGTAGTCCTCCATTCAAATTCATAAACTACATGAACTACATATACAAGAATAGCCAGACAACATTGATAAATAAGCGAATCCGTACTTACCTCGATCTAGGTTTACATTCAAACTCCTAATTTCTTGGGTCACTAACTCTTTCCCGGGAATCCCACACCTATCATATACCATTTATAATCAATTTAGGTTTAATACACTCTATTTAGAACCCCTAATCCAGTCCCTAAGTTCTCCAAAACTCCTCATGAAATTACTATAATATTGCTATTTTTTGGAGTGGGAGCACGCTCCCTCAATGGCTAAGGCGCGCTCCACCAACTGGGTTCATCATAGTTGATGAACGGAGTGCGCTCCTTTCAATCATCAAACAACATAATTAACAAAGATTATATCATCACTTTCGAATTGAACTCTAATTAATAAAAGAACAAATCATACCAAAGTAATGATCTCTGGTTATTAATTCGATTTGGCTCCTCAATCAACTCTAATTCAGAAATCAAACCCCTAAACCCTTTCTCTCTGTTTGATCGATCGAATGAAGAGAAAATAAGCATGAGGTTTAGTTTATATATATATATATATATGGATTTTTTTCAAGATACGAATCGCGTTATCTTAAGACTGATCAAGTGGTTAATGCGTTTAAGTGACACTCTTTAACGTGATACCAATTTTTACACATCAAACACTTACGCTCCACTTGAGACGATCAAATGATCCATATAGTTCACTATTCTTTTATATTCTAATATATATTTATATATCATATATATAGCTCGTATATTTCTCGTCAATAAATTCACCGGACGTGCCTACGAGTATACTCAAGCGTGTACATTTATTCCATGACCACTTCGTAGCACTTGGCGTATCGGTAATTCATTGTTTATTATGTATTTTCTTAATTATATGCTAGTGTATAATCCTTTATTATACTACAACCTATATATAAATTTTTTTAACAATTCAAACAAACACAATTCAGCATGTAAATCCACACACATACTAATTGAGGTATGTCGAACTTAACCATAAGCCTAACTCGGGTTAATTACAATTTGAGTTAACACTAATCATCAGCTTAAGGTAACAGGTCGTTACAATGTAAGCACGATGCTATATGGGTTGTAGTTAACAGCTTGACGAAATCTGTGCATTTCTTGCAAGTTTTATATAAAATCCTCTTGACCGATTATGTAAGGTGCACATATGTAAGGTGGGAGATTTCATGGAGTTTCGGTGTCGATTATTTCAGATAGAAATCTTATATTCACATCCAGACTATGGAGTGAATTATTGTGACAAGTGGGAACTATTCTCAACCTCAGTATGGTATACTACTGATAGACTGATGAGTAGCCTGAGTAGTTGATTTTAGTGCTAGAGGATATACTTCGAGCTTGTGTCTTGGAGTTTGGTGGTAATTGGAAGAAATACATTCCTCTGTGTGAGTTCTTTTGTAATAACAGTTGTCAAGCTAGCATTGGGATGCTTATTTTGAAGTTTTATGGGGTCAACATTGTCATTCACTGGAGTGTTTGGGCAGAGGTTGAGATATAGCTTTATGGAACCAGTGTTGATTCAGAACTATACAAAATGAATGCAGTAGATTTGCCAGTGTTTGACTACAACACAACTAAGACAGAAGATATACGCTGACAAATATTATAGGTTGTTGGAGTCTTTCAAAGGATAATTACATTCTATTGAAAGTCTCACCTATGAAAGGATGGTATAGATTTAAATTGTGAAGTAAGCTAGCTTCAAGGTATATTGAGTCGTTCAGAGTACATGAAAGGATTAGCCCTATTGCTTACAGGTTAGAGTCACCTCCTCAGCTAGCCAAAGTTTACAATGTCTTCCTTGTGTCAATGCTTTGTAAAACAAGGACTCAATTCACTCCAAGGATTGATTGGAATGAATTTGATCTTCGGAAAAACTTATCTTACGATTAACAGTTGATTTGGATACTTGATCGTAAGATTTAGAAGCTGAGGACGAAAGAGATTCCTTTGGTTAAAGTGAAATGACAATTTCATGAAGAAAAGGAACTAACTTAGAAGCGTGAATATTATATAAGGGAACAATTTTCATTTCTTTTCAAAACTACAGGTAAATTGAGGTTTACTTTAATTTTAAGGAAGAAATTGCTTTAAATTTGGGAGACTATAATGACTTGTTACTTTAAGCTGGTGATTAGTGTTAATCAAAATCCTAAATAACTCGAGTTAGGCTCGTGGTTATGTTCGGCATACCTGATTAGCGTGTGCATATGATTGTATGATGGATTGTGTTTGTTTGGAATGTTAAATGAGTTTTATAGGTTGTGGGATTCATAGAAAGATTAATACAAACCTATAATTGGGAAAATAAGTAAATAAACAATGAATTACTTGTACATTAAGTGCGACAAGGGGGTCGTGAAATGAATGTGCACGCCTTAAAACACTCGTAGGTAGGTCCGGTAAATTTATTGGCGAGAAAATACACGATATATATTAAATTTATAAAGTTTGGTTTAGATTATATGGATCGTTTGATCAACTTTGAGATAATCGTAAGTGCTTGATGTGTCAAACATTTGTGTCACTTTAAGGAATGTCACTTTAATACATCAATCGCAAGATCAATCTCGAGATAGTGTGACGCGTATCTCAAGGAAAATCCATATATATTAATCAAAAACTTAAGCTTGTCTTCACTACTTGATCTTTCGAGAGAGGCAGTTGAGGGTTTGGTGTGATTTTGATCGAAAGAGATGAATTAGGGAGCTGAATTGGACAAGATTGAGGAGCTTAAACAACTCGGAATCCTGAGATCATCACTTTGGTAAATTCTGTTTTTGAGTTACCTCAATAGATGTCCTCCCTGATGATTTGGGAGAGTGTGTGTTGTTGTTTGAGAGATTTCGTAGAGAAACAATGGTTGTTGCCCTGTTCACTGTCGAGACAGTGTAGGGTGAAGCGTGCTCCACCTAGTAGAGGAGCACGCTCCTTTCATCAAGTGTTATGAACACAGTTGGTGGAGCACGCCCCACCTAGTTAGGGAGCCGTTCCCGCCCCTGAAAACAACAATTGTTCTGTATTTTATATAGAATTTTATGAGGTCTTAAGGATTGGCTTAGGAGTTCTAAACATAGGGTAATAGACCTATATTGATTACAAATGGTGTGTGATAGGTTGAGGAATACTAGGAAAGCGTAAGATATTCGGAAAGTGAGGAATTTAGTAGCGGAGACTTAACCCGAGGTAAGTATGGATTCGCTTATTTATCAGCATTGTCTGGCTATCTTAGTATATATAGTTCATGTAGTGTATAGATTGGAATGGGGGACTATATATACTGTGATGGTTTTCAATAAACGAAAAATGGTGTTTACTATGATTCGCGAGAGTAAGCGCCTGGAACTGATACCGGGTTATATAGGAGATGGGTTACCTTCTCTGCCAATATGTAACTTCCTACTCAGTTTATAGGTTGCATGCGTTACAAATTCATTAGAGAGTTTCAGATAGAACCATTGGGTAGTAATGGAATGGCTAGACATCACATATGCACAATGTGTTGGTCTAGCATTCGCATTTTTGGTGTCGGTGGGTAATCGACCCTAGTTTTATAATAAAATAGGGAACCTCAGTGCAATAGTCCATGAAAGTTTGCAATGCATCCGTTATCTATTGAATTATATGCTTTATGTATTCTTATTAGATAACATTGGTGCATAATGTTATTGCATAATGTTCTTATTTATTTTATGGAATGTTCATGGCTCTGTGAATCCCTACTTACTGAGCAAGTTTGAGTGCGTACCCCAATTAACATTGCAGGTAATGTTGTCGAGCGCTACGACTATGTGATAGAGAAGATATAGGAGTCTCGATCTTCTCTTCGATGAAATGAATTTTCCTTTTTCTTATATATTTGTATTGAATTATAGTTTTATAATATCATGAGGGATGAGAGATTTTAATATAAATAAGGTTTATTTCGGTTTGATTTAAGACTGTATATCTATTTGATTAATGAAAAAATCTTAAATTTTCGGTGCATTTGTTATTTGTTTTATATCGATATTCGATATAAAGTGGTGTTTATCAAGTGAAAGGGGGACAGGCTGCTGGCTCTAGTTAAGTCTTGTTAGGTAATATGGGCTTAATTAAGGTTTTAAGCCAAGTATTGCCATAATCGGGTTAGGGGATGCTACTGCTTGGAATCAGAGGCTAGGTTTAAGGGCTTTATTACATTTAATAACTATGATACAGTTTGGTATCAGAGATTGGTCAGAGCCTACTCCAAAATTTAAGGTATATCAGAGTACCTTAGTTTTGGAACCAAAGTTTATTCTCTGAGAGTTGTCTCGAGTTGTGAATAAGTATAGGGTATGATAAACGATTTTTATTGCGATTATGGGGGTTAACCAAAAGATAAAAGATTGAGATATGTTATTTGTTGTGTTATACTATATCAACATGGTAGATATAAGAGTTATGTCTTTCTTAAACGATAATAAGACGGCTGAAGTCCATCGATTTCTCATGATATGAGAAGGTTTTGGAGTTAAGAATTCATGAGAGTCTTAACCTCGAGAAGATTAAAACGGAAAGACATAGGAAAAGTCTTTCTCCTATTAACTATTGTCAATGGTCTTTGTTGTCATTAATATTATTAGACAAATAATAGTTAGTGGAGAAGTATCTACTGGATCTAGACCTTGAGACGTGTATTAGGGGAACGAAAATTATGAAATAATGGAGTAGTTAATGACTTTGGGTGGAACTTAAAGATGGTAACCCTTTTGGGAAAAGATTTAATACTAGTGTTGAGACTAGTAAGGAAGTAATGAAAGTAATTCAGTAAATAATTTAGTGGTAGCCGAATTGGGATTTGCAAACCACTAATGTAAGTATACTTTATAAGTTGTTATGAAGTAGAAATTGTAGATATGATGTTTTATTCAAAACATAGCAGTGAGTTGGTAAGATACCCTAATCTGATCTATTATATTGGTATAATCTAAAATTGGGGAGAATGAGTGGTCAATGAATCTGCGGATTTGAGGAATCCAAAGAATAATATATGGTAGTGGGAAGGAATATTCATTGCCCAGGATTTACAACTCATTCTTATAATTAAGTGAAATCAGTGGTTCTCAAGAATTAATAGATATCTGATTTTCGCATGAATATGATTAGAGTTTAGGATATAATTTCAAAGATGATTTCAGGCAATTGTTAGATCATTTTAAAGAGATTGTGGAAACCACTAGAACTCATGATGTGTTCATGAATAAAGGGTGTTAAGTTTTAAACCCTATTGTAATAAAGTTGTTATTATGTTATCAATAATAACATGGAATCTTTGAAGACTTAGAGAATGCACGAGCAATTACCGTACAAAATTGTAAATTAGTGATAACTAGATTTTAAAAAGTGTCAATGTTATGTTTCAAAGTTTTGTTACTTAATTATATGAATGTTAAATATTAACAGCAAATCAGAGGATTTGACTGGAATAAGACAATATGAGATTGTCATATATTCAACACTAAGGTAAAAGAGAAAAGTAATCTTGAAATAATTGAATATTACGAAGGATTGATCAATGAATTTCTAGTATCATTGTGTAATTTATTCAGTTAACTCAAGAATGAGACTGTTGTAAATTGAAATTAAATACAAGGATGCCTCGGAGGAAAGTGGAAGTATAGTCTGACTACAATGTTTACTTGATGATACCTAAATTATAAAAAAAGTTAGAGGTTCATCTTAAGACTTCTTATTTAGGTAATAACGCGTGTTGACACAATAAAACAAAATTGTAACTCATACTTCTAGCCAAATATATAGTTCAAGATTTGTGAGGAGAACTATTGGAGATTGATAATCTCGAGATAGTTATTTTGAATTTGTACCAAATATGAAAGTCATCACTTGTAATTAATAAGAAAAAATTTTATTTAGAATCTTTTAATCATTCTTAGAGATTATTGAGAATCTTAGAGGTAAAAGCCAACATGGAAATACAAAATTCAATGGATTTGTGTAAGGTCCAAGCAGTGAATTTTATATTGTGGAAGTTTGAAAAGTGGAATTGTCAGAGTGATAGAAAAGGAAGGTAAGATAGATACCTTGGAATTTCTTAAGTGTTAGGAACTCACTCAGAAACATCATTTATCAGGGAGATTGTGTTGACAATGCCTTGAACAGAAAAGGACAAGGGCTATAGTTATGATAAAAGTTGCTCAGTAATATCTCTTAAATGAGATGTATATTGGTGAATAATGGAAGTCCTACATACGCACATCATCAGTTGAGTTGTCTAGATTGGTAACTACAAGTCTATTTTTTGGAGCTCATATTAGAGCTGAGCTATTGACGATCGATTGAGTGATGAAATTATTGAAGAAATTTATCGAGATCATCTAGTAGGTCAAGGTTTGACTACTAGTCATGATATTTTGTATGGATAATTCCAGATCAAAATATTAAGCATGTAAGGAAAGTTCTTGGAACTTGAAGCAAAAAGTGAGGCAACAGTGTTATAAATATCTTATTGGTTTCTTTAAAATATTCATTCAGGTAAAAACCAAAATCAATATGATGAGAATGAGTAGTTGGTGACCTGAATTATAATTGACGTTGTCAATTTTATAAAGAAATATGAGATAAATCAGAAGGTGGAATTTGAATGATAATAGCTGGGATGGTTATATTATATTTCATGCTCATAAGTTTATGATAGAACAACCTAAGTTGTGATGACAACTAAGGGTTGTTGATAATGTAATTGTAAGACTGATAGAGTCTAAAACTTTCTTGCCAATATTATGGTTTAAACTCTCGTGGAAGAGTAAGTGAGATATATGTGTGGAGAAAAAGTTGAGATGATTTAGAGGAGAACCTGGATTATTATTTTGGTAAGGAACCGAAAGTTTGTTTCCCATAAGGGAAGAAATGTATAATAGTTGGGAGGGACCTTTCTCAATCTTTACACAATATATCTACAATTGATCTTAGTTCCAGAGAATATAATTTTTGAGCTTATGACTTGGAAGATGTTGAATACTGGAATAATGTGTGAGTTCTCTGATATTGTTGTTATCAGGCTAAATATGAAGTTGAGGTTTTTACCTTAAAAATTTGTATGGTTTACTTCGTCGTCAATTAATGTGAGACGAGAAATGATAATACAAATTAATTAGAGCCTGAGTAATGAAGAACTACAGAAAAAGTATTAGCAGACTGTCAGCATGCAATTACAACTCGGATATATGAAGAGATTATAGCTCTTGTCAGAGTTACTCAGTTTAAACTTCATGAAGAAGTGTCGGTGATGATGAATTGTGTAAGTTTAACTGATACATCATTAACTGAGATAGCTAATTTCAAAGCTACTAATCTGGTTTTCTATGTTCAGGCTCGAACTGAACTAAAGATGATTTAGTGGTGATTGGTTGTAAGAAAGCTAATCAGGATTA
Source organism: Stephania cephalantha (assembly GCA_039657325.1). NCBI lineage: Eukaryota > Viridiplantae > Streptophyta > Magnoliopsida > Ranunculales > Menispermaceae > Stephania > Stephania cephalantha. The sequence continues at coordinate 34,192,037 of CM077578.1, read as the reverse complement.
TATAGTAAGTCAGAGGTTAACAGCTAGTGTAGATTATCCAGATTGGTCAATTTTTTATGATGGTGCATTATGGTTCATGGATGGATTGTGGATTCCAGCCCAGGATCAGTTGAGGTAGGAATTTCTATAAGAATCTTATAAATTTCTTTACTCTATTCATTCAGGTAATAATAAGATGTATCGTGAAATGAGGTGCATTTATTAGTAGCCTAAGATGAAGACTGGTGTTATCAAGTTGGTAAAGAACACTCGTAGGCATGTCCGGTGAGTTTATTGGCGAGAAAATACATTAGATATATATATTCATATATATTGGATGTATAAACATATATATATTAAAGTCATAAAGTTTAATTTAGATTATATAGATCGTTTGATCAACCTCAAGATAATCGTAAGTACTTGATGTGTCCAAAAATTGTGTCACTTTAAGGAGTGTCGCTTTAACGCATCAATTGCAAGATCAATATTGAGATAGCGTGATGCGTATCCGAGAAAAATTCATATATATAAATCGAAAACTTAATCTTATCCTCACAATGTGATCTTTCGAAAGAGGCGGTCGAGGGTTTGTTGTGATTTCGATCGAAGGAGATGAATTAGGAAGCTAAATTGGACGAGATTGAGGAACAGAATCTAGAGATCATCACTTTGGCAAATAAATTTTTTGAGTTAGTTGAAGTTCAATTGTTAATAAGTGATGAAATCTATGTGAACTATATTGTTTAATGATGGAAAATGGTTTGTAACCTCACTAGAGGCTCTCCCTGATGATTTGGAAAAGTGTTTGTTGTTGTTTGAGAAATTTAGTAGGAAACAGTGGTTGTTGCCTTGTTCATTGTCAAGACAGTGCAAGGTGGTGTGTGCCCTACCCAGTTAGGGAGTGCGCTCCCACCCCTAAAAATAGCAACTGTGTTATGTTTTATATAAAATTTCTTGATGTCTTAAGGATTGGCTTACGGATTCTAAACTTAGGGTAATAGACTTATATTAATTACAAATGGTATGTGATAGGTTGAGGAACATCGGGAAAACATGAGATAACCAGAAAGTTAGGAATTTGGTAGCGGAGACTTAACCAAAGATCCGCTTATTTATCAATGTTGCATGGCTATCTTAGTATATATAGTTCATGTAGTATATGGACTGGAATGGGGAACTATGTACACTGTGATGGTTTTTAATAAATGGAAACGGTGTTTACTATGATTCACGAGAGTAAGCTCCTTGAACTGAGACCAGGTTATATAAGAGATGGGTTACCTTCCCAGCCTATATGTAACTTCCTACTCAGTTTATAGGTTGCGTTGGTTACATATTCACTAGAGGGTTTCAGATAAAACCATTAGGCATTAATGGGTTGGCTAGACATCACATATGCGCAATGTGTTGGTCAAGCATTCGCATTGTTGGCACTGGTGGGTAATCGACCCTAGTTTTATAAATAAAATGGGGATCTCAGTGTAATAATCAATGAAAGTTTGCCATGCATCCATTATCTATTGAATTATATGCTTTCCATATTCTTGTTAGTTAACATTAGTGCATATTGTTATTGCATAATGTTCTTAAATATTATATGGAATGTTAATGGCTATGTGAATCCCTACTTACTAAGCAAGTTGGAGCGCTCACCCAAATTAACATTACAAGTGATGTTGTCGAGCGCTACGACTATGAGAAAGGGAAGATATATGAGTCTCGATCTTCTCTTCGTTGTAATGAGTTTTCCCTTATCTTATATATTTGTATTGAAATATAGTTATGTAATATCACAATGGATAAGAGATTTTAATATAACCGAGGTTTATTTTGGTATGATTTAGTATTGTATATCTATTTGATTGTCAAAAAAGCTTTAAATTTTCGCTGCATTATTATTTGTTTTATATTAATATTCGATACACAGTGTTGTTTATCAGGTGAAAAAGGGACATGATGTTGGCTCTAGTTAAGTTTGGTTAGGTAATTCGGGCTTAATTAGGGTTTCAGGCCACATATCGCTCTAATCTGGTTAGGGGATGCTACAACTTGGTATTAGAGCCTAGGTTTAAGGGTTTTGTAACATTTAAACTTCGATACAGTTTGGTATCGGAGATCGGTCAAAGCCTACTCCAACTTTTAAGGTATATCGGAGTACCTTAGTTTCAGAACCAAAGCTTATTGACTTTGAGTGTTGTCTCGAGTTGTGAATAAGATTAGGGTATGGTAAATGATTTTTATCATGATTTTGGGGGGTAACCAAAAGATAAAAGACTGAGATATGTTATTTATTGTGTTATACTATATCTACGTGGTATATATAACTGTTATGTCTTTCCTAAACGATAATAAGATGGTTGAATTCTATCGATTTCTCATGACATGAGAAGGTTTTGGAGGTACGAATTCATTAGAATCTTAACCTCGATGACATTAAAAAGGAAAGACATAGGAAAACTTATTTTCCTATTAATTGTTGTCAATGGCCTTTGTTCTTACTGATATTATTAGACAAAAAATATTCAGTGGAGAAGTATCTATTTATCTAGAACTTGAGACGTGTATTAGGAGATTGAAAACTATGAAACAATGGAGTACTGAATGACCTTGGGTGGAACTCAAAGAAAGTAAACCACTTTGAGAAAAGATTTAATACTAGTGTTGAGACTAGTAAGGAGGTAATGAAAGTTAATCAGTAAATAAACTAGTGGTTAATGATAAAAGCCTAACCGAGGTTAGCAAACCACTAATGTAAGTATACTTCATAAGTTATTATGATGTAGAAATTCCATATATGGTGTGAATTCATATTGGAATGACAAGCAATTTGTCGATTAATAAGAGATGAAATTGTGAAATTAAACTGGTAAAACTAGAGAATAGTTTTATTCAAAACATTGCGGTAAGTTGGTAAGATATCCTAATCTGATCTATTAGATTGGTATAGTCTAAATTGGAGAGAAAGAGCGGTCAATGAATCTGCGAATTTGAGGAATCTAAAGAATAATGTATTGTAGTATTAATGAATATTCATTGCCTAAGATTGACAACTCATTCTGATAATTAAATGAAATTGGTGGTTCTCAAGAATTAATTGAGATCTATTTGTCGCAAGAATATGATCAGAGTTTAGGATATAAATTTAAAGATGATTTAAGGCAATTGCTAGATCATTTTAAAGAGATGGTGGAAATCACTAGAACTCATGATGTGTTCATAAATAAAGGGTGTTAATTTTAATCCCTATTGTAATCAAGTTGTTATTGTGTTATCAATAATAACATGGAATCTTTAAAGGCTTAGAGAATGCACAAGCAATTACTGTATAGAATTGTAAATTGGTGATGGTAAATTGGTTCAGATCGGATTCTATAAAGTGTCAGTGCTAAGTTTCAAAGGTTCGTTAATTAACTATATGAATGTTAAATATTAACAGCAAATCAGGGGATTTGACTATGAATAAGACAATATGAGATTGTCATATATTCAACACAAAAGTAAAAAAGAAAAGTAATCTTGAAATAATTGAATATTACAGACGCTTGATCCAAGGATCTCTAATATCGTTTTGTAATTTATTCAGTTAACTTAAGAACGGGACTGTTGTAAATTGAAATTAAATACAAGGATGCCTTGGAAGAAAGTGGAAGTATAGTCTAATTACAATGTTTGCTCGATGATACCTGAATTATAAAAGAAGTTAGAGGTTTATCCTAAGACTTCTTATTTAAGTAAGAATGTGTGTTGACACAATAAGGCAAAATTGTAACTCATGCTTCTAGCTATATATAGTTCCAGATTTGTGAGGAGAACTATTGGAGATTGATAATCTCGATATAGTTATTTTGGTAGCTGTACCGAATAAGGACGACATCACTTGTAATTAATAAGAAAAAGGTTGTTTAGAATCTTTTAATCATTCTTAGAGATTATTGAGAATCTTAGAGGAGTCATTAAAAGACAACCTAGAAATACAAGATCTAGTGGATTAATGTAAGGTCCAAGCTGTGAATCTCAAATTGTGGAAGTTTGAAAAATGGAATTTTCAAAGTGATAGAAAAGGAAGTTAAGATAGATACCTTGAAATTTCTGAAATGTTAGGAATTCACTGCGAAAGATCATTCATCATGGAGATTTTTTTGACAATGCCTTGAATAGAAAGGACAAGGGCTATGTTATGATAAAAATTATTTTGTAATTCTTTTAGGTTATATGTATACCGGTGAACAATAGAAGTCTTTCGCATGCACATCATCAGCTGAGTTATCTAGATTGATAACTACAAGTATGTTCTTTGGAGCTCAGATTGGAGTTGAGCTAAAAACGATCGATTGAGTGATGAAATTATTGAAGAAATTGATTGAGATCATCTAATAGGTCAAGGTTTGACTACAAGTCATGATATTTTATTTGGATAATCCCAGATCAAAATATTGAACATGTAAGGAAAGTTCTTGGAACTCGAAGCAAAAGTGAGGCAAGAATGTTATAAGAATCTCATTGATTTCTTTAAAATATTCATTCAGACGAAATCCAAAATCATTATGATAGGAATGAATAGTTGGTGATGGAATAATAATTGACGCTGTCAATTTTATAAAGAAATATGAGATAAATTAGCAGGTGGAATTTGAATGATAATAATTGATAGGGTTATATTATTCTTGCCCTATATGAACAAAATTTCATGCTCAGAACTTTATGATAGAATAACCTAAGTTTTGATGACAACTAAGGGTTGTTGATGATGTAATTGTAAGACTGATAGAGTCTAAAAATTTCTTGCCAGTGTCATGGTTTAAACTCTCGTGGAAGAGTAAGTGAGATATATATGTGTGTAGAAAGAGTTGAGATGATTTGGAGGAGAACCAGTATTATTATTTCGGTAAGCAACCAAAAGTTTATTTCCCAAAGGGGAAGAGATGTATAATAGTTGAGAAATACCTTTCTCAATCTTAACACAATATATCTACAACTGATCTTAGTTCCAGAGAATATAATTTCTGAGCTTGTGTCTTGGAAGATGTTGAATACGGGAAGAAGTATTTTATTGTGATAGTTCTACGGTATGGTTGTTATCAGGCTAAATATGCAGTTGAGGTGTTTACCTTAAAGATTTTTATGCTTTACTTTGTCGTAAGTCAATGTAAGACGAGAAGTAATGATAATAATTAATTAGAGCCTGAGTAATTTAGAACTACACAAAAAAGTATTAACAGACTATCAATATGCAATCACAACTCGGATATATGAAGAGATTATAGCTTTTGTTAAAGTTTCTCAGTTTAAACTTCATGAGGAAGTGTCGGTGATGATGAATTGTGTAAGTTTAACTGACACATCATTAACTGGGAGTGCTAATTTCAAAGCTACTAATCTGGTCTTCTATGTTTAGACTCGAACTGAATTAGAAATGATTCTGTTGTGAGTAGTTGTCAGAAAGCTAATCAGGATTTTATAGCACGTCATAGGTTACCGGCTAGTGTAGATTATCCCGATTGGTCGGTTTCTGATGATGGTGCGTTACAGTTCAGGGATAAATTGTGGGTTCCAGCTCAGGATTAGTTGGGGCTGGAACTGCTATGAGAATCTCATATATTTTTTTACTATATTCATCCAGGTAACAATAAGATATATCGTGAAATGAGACGCATTTATTGGTAGCCTAGGATGAAGACTGATGTTATTAAGTTGGTAAAGAGATATGAGACATGTCAGCAAATTAGGGCTGAGCATAGGAAACCTGGAGGGTTATTACATTCGCTGCCTATTCCTGAGTGGAAATGCAAACATACTTCGATGGATTTTATTTTTTGGTGTACCTCTAAGTTAGCGTAAGCACGATGCTTTATGGGTTGTAGTTACCAGGTTAACAAAGTCTGCGCATTTCTCGCCAGTTTCATATGAAATCCTCTCGACCGATTATGTAAGGTGCACATACGTGAGGTGTGAGATTTCATTAAGTTCGAGTGTCGATTATTTCGAATAAAGATCTTATATTCACATCCAGATTGTGGGGTGAATTGTTGCGTCAGCTAGGAACTGTTCTTAACCTCAGTACGGTATACTACCGGTAGACTGATTAGTCGCCTGAGTGGTTGATTTTGGTGCTGGAGGATATACTTTGAGCTTGTGTCTTGGAGTTTGCTGGTAACTAGAAGAAATGCATTCCTCTTTAGGAGTTCTTTTGTAATAACAGCTGTCAAGCTAGCCTTGGAATGCTCTTTTTGAAGTTTTATATGGTCAACCTTGTCATTCACCAAAGTGTTTGTGCAGAGGTTGAGATACATGTTTATGGAACCAGTATTGATTCAGAACTACACAAAGGCAATGCAGTAGATTTACCTGCGTTAACTACAACACAACTAAGATAGAAGAGATGCACTGGAAAATATTATAGGTTATTGGAGTTTTTCAAAGGACAATTATGTTGTGTTGAAAGTCTCACTTATGAATGGATGGTATAGATTTGGATTGTGTAGCAAGCTAGTTTCAAGGTATATTGAGTCATTAAGAGTGTAGATTGGCCATGTTGCTTATAGGTTAGAGTTACCTCCTCAGCTAGCCAGAGTTTACAATGTCTTCCACGTGTCCATGCTTTGTAAAACGGAGACTTAATTTACTCCAAGGATTGATTTGAATGAATTTGATCTTCAAGAAGACTTATCTTACGATTAGTAGTCGATTCATATACTTGATCGTAAGATTTAGAGGCTGAGAACCAAAGAGATTCCTTTAGTTAAAGTGAAATGAAAACTTCACGAAGATAAGGAACTAACCTGGGAGCGATAATCGTATAAGAAAGAACAGTTTCCATTTCTCTTCGAAACTACAGGTAAATTCGGGTCTACTTTAATTTCGAGGAAGAAATTGCTTTTAATTGGGGAAACTGTAACGACCTATTACCTTAAGTTGGTGATTAGCGTTCATCCAAATCTTAATTAACCCGAGTTAGGCTCGTGGTTAAGTTCGATGTACCTCGATTAGCTCGTGCGTATGATTGCATGATGGATTGTGTTTAATTAGAATGTTAAATGGGTTTATAGGTTGTGGGATTAATAGAAAGATTAATACAAAGCTATAATTAGGAAAGTAAGTAAATAAACAATGAGTTACCGATACACTAAGTACGATGAGGGGGTCGTGAAATGAATGCGCACGCCCCTGAACACTCATAGGCATATCCCGTAAGTTTATTGGCGAGAAAATACACGAGATATATATTTATATATATTGGATGTATTAATATATATATATATATACACATACATTTATATATATATATATATATACATATTAAAGTTATAAAGTTTGGTTTAAATTATATGGATCGTTTGATCAACCTCGAGATAATAGTAAGTGCTTAATGTGTCAAAAATTTGTGTCACTTTAAGGAGTGTTACTTTAACATATCAATCGCAAGATAAATCTCGAGATAGTGTGATGCGTATCTCGAGAAAAATTCATATATATAAATAAAAAACTTAAGTTTATCCTCACAATTCGACCTTTCGAGAGAGGCAATCGAAAGTTTGGTGTGATTCAGATCAAAATAGATGAATTAGGGAGCTGAATTGGACGAGATTAAGAAGCTTAAACATCTCAGAATCCAAAGATTATCACTTTGGTAAATTTTGTTTTTGAGTCAGTTGAGTCAGTTGATTCAATTGTTAGTAGGTGATGAAATCTCTGTGAATTATGTTCTTTAATGATGGAAAATGGTTTGTAACCTCATTAGAGGTCCTCCCTGACGATTTGGGAGAGTGTTTGTTGTTTGAGAGATTTGGTAGTGAAACAATGGCTGCTGCCCTGTTCATTGTCGAGATAGTGCAGGGTGGAGCGCGCTCCACCTAGCAGAGAGGGGCGCTCCCTTCATCAATTGTGATGAACACAGTTGGTCCAGCGCGCCCCACCCAGTTAGGCAGCACGCTCCCACACCTGAAAACAACAATTGTGTTGTGTTTTATATAGAATTTCATGAGGTTTTAAGGATTGGCTTAGGGATTCTAAACATAGGGTAATAGGCCTATATTGATTACAAATGGTGTGATAGGTTGACGAACACCAGAAAAGCGTGAGATAACCGGAAAGTTAGGAATTTGGTAGCGGAGACTTAACCCAAGGTAAGTACGGATTCGCTTATTTATCAATGTTGTCTGGATATCTTAGTATATATAGTTCATGTAGTGTATGGACTAGAATGAGGGACTATGTACACTGTGATGATATTCAATAAATGGAAAACGGTCTTTAGTGTGATTCACGAGAGTAAGCTCTTTGAGTTGAGACCAGGTTATATAGAAGATGGGTTACCTTCCCGACCTATATGTAACTTCCTACTTAGTTTATTGGTTGCGTGGGTTACATATTCACTTAAGGGTTTCAGATATAACCATCAAGCATTAATGGATTGGCTAAACATCACATATGCGTAATTTGTTGGTCTAGCATTAGCATTTTTGGCACCGGTGGGTAATCGACCCTACTTTTATAAATAAAATGAGGGTCTCAGTGTAATAGTCCATGAAAGTTTGCTATGCATCCATTATCTATTGAATTATATGATTTTCCTATTCTTGTTAGTTAACATTGGTGCATAGTGTTACTGCATAATGTTCTTGATTATTATATGGAATATTGATGGCTATGTAAGTCCCTACTTAGTGAGCAAGTTGGAGCGCTCACCCCAATTTGCATTACAGGTAATGTTGTTGAGCGCTACAATTATGGGATAGAGAAGATATAGGAGTCTCGATCTTCTCTTTGATGTAATGAGTTTTCCTTTTCTTATATATTTGTATTGAATTACAATTTTGTAATATCACAAGGGATAAAGGATCTTAATATAACCGAGGTTTATTCCGGCTTGATTTAGTACTTTATAACTATTTGATAATCAAAAAAGTTTTAAATTTTCGTCTTGTTTATTATTTGTTTTATATCGATATTCGATATATAATGGTGTTTATCAGGTGAAAGGGAGACAGGTTGCTGGCTCTAGTTAAGTCTGGTTAGGTAATCAGGGCTTAATTAGGGTTTCAGGCGAGGTATCGCCTTAATCAGGTCAGGGGATTCTACAAAGATACTCATTAATCGTTATGCATGAATCTCAAGGAGTGATGGGCGACTATAAAGCACCTTAGTGTGTGAACTTTTGGAAGAGAATTTGGAGCTGTTTTTTTAACAATGGAATTTAAATTTCGTTTCCATCTCTATTCCATTTCTATTCTGTGTTTATTTCGTCTATGAATGGTGAAATGGTTTCCCACCATAGTTCGTCAGTATTCCATTTCTAATTAGCAACGGAATAAAATTATGTTGCCATTTCCGTTACTAATTCACTGGTTTTTGTAGTGTAAGTCAATCCTTAAGACCTCAGGAAATTCTAAGTAAAATATAGCACAATTGTTGTTTTCAGGGGTGGAAGCGCGCTCCCTAACTTGGTGGGGCACGCTCCACCAACTGGTTCGTCCAAATTGATGAAGGGAGCACGCTCCTCTGCTCGATGGAACGCGCTCCACCCTGCATCGTCTTAACAATGAACAGGGGAGTAGCCACTATTCCATTACCAAATCATCACAATAGCCTCCAAAACTCTCCCAAACCATCAGGGATGACCTTTAGTGAGGTATAAACTACTTTCCAATCGATAACAACAACAATTAACAGAGAAATAACCATCTAATTACGAATTCAACATCAAACTCAAAACTTAACCTAACCTAGATGATGATCTCTGATCTAATGTTGTTTAAGCTCTTCATCTCCATTGGAAAATCATTCCTGGTCCACTCCTCAATCTAGCAAACCCTCAGCCATTCTGTCTCAATTTCTCTTGAAAGATCGAAATGAACTGAGGATAAGTTTGATGATTTTGTATTTATATATATAGATTTTCCTTGAAATACCGATCGTGCTATCTCGAGGTCGATCAAGTGATTCATGTGTTAAAATGACACTCCCTAAAGTGACACGAATTTTAACATCATCAAGCACTTACGTCCATCTCGAGGCTAATCAAATGATCCATATAATTCAAACCAAACTTTATAGTTTTAATATATATTTATATATTAAATATATATATATATATATAAATATATATACTTCATGTATTTTCTTACCAATAAATTCACTGGAAATACATACAAGCATTTTAGGACGTGCACATTCATTTCACGACCCCCTCGTCGCACTTAGTATACCATCTATTTATTGCTTAATTACTTATTTTTTGATTATAGGTTTGTAATAATTTCCTATTAATCCCATAACCTATAAAATTCATTTAGCATTCCAAACAAACATCAATCATTACATAAATCCACGCACACGCTAATCGAGGTACATCGAACTTAACCACGAGCGTAACTTGGGTTAATTAGAATTTGGATTAATACTAATCACCAGCTTAAGGTAACAAGTCATTACATAGTTGTTCCTTTGTCAAAGGATAATTTCCCCGTTTGGGGTTATCGTCGCATTATCGTTTGCATGGTGTGGACTTCAATTTCCAACTGTATACTGTGTTGTAACATTACCCATTTGGGAATCTTCAATTAGTATAATCTCCTTTAACCAAAAAAACTAAAAAAATCGACGTTACTATAAGACTAATGAGAAACACATGACATTTACGAAGGCATTTTTCAAGTTCTTTAGCTGAATGCACTAGTAGATGTAAGTCAAACTCACTACTCTATCTGATTGAGATATACTCGAAAATATGAAAAAAAAGAAAATTATAAAGAAGAAATCACAACTTGCATAGAAGACTCAAACTACTGATTTTTTACCCAAGTAACCCCATACTAAATGAATGAGTCATCTACGTGGTTGGTAAATATAATCAAACGAAAAATGCTAAGGTGACATAAAATAGACACGCAAAATAGACACGCACTTGTTGTTGTCCTTTATATACACATCGATTTATATGCACACACATCGATGCAAAGACATCAACAAGTGTGTGCTCATTTTGAGTCACTTTCGTATTTTGCTACTCAAAATACATTTGTTCATGTAGTTCGGGTACTTCCAACTTTTACTCTATCTCAACTTGAAAGTGATGTACTTCAAATTCACTAGTCGATTTGTCAGAAAAAAACTTCACTAGACTATATGTTTATGAGATTAAGTATTGTACGTTAGGAATTTAAACATGAATTGGGGAGGGTTTAGGTGGTGTGCAAATATTAAGGTAAGAAGAAAGACTCTCGATACATCTTGAGATGCGTACATGCTTTTAAAATCAAGGGTACTTATTCATTCGTGCTCCATGTGCTTGTCGATCCTAATGCATGACAACAGTTTCCTAATAGGAATACTTGAAGAAAGGGAAATGCTAGTGTAACTCACTTTGGATATCTATTAGGCCCAAGTGAATGTCCTACCATATGATACACCTTGAGGTATGTGCATAACACCTCGAGATATGTGCATACACTTCTCGAGGTGTATCACATGGAGGGACACTTATTTAGGCTCATAAGTGTTCAAAGTGGGTGTCTAAAGTTTATTGATACTACCTTTGACATTACTTTTGACATACGTGGACTGTGCTGAAGTGGCTGCAGAAGTGGCACGGTCCAGTCAGCATGTGTTAAAAGTAGTGTCAACAAATGGGTTTAAGAAAAGGAATGAAATGGGAGGTACATGAGGCATGTGCTATTAGGGCTATTTGATGTTTAAATGTCACATCATGTCAAAAGTGACAAAGAACTCATTATTACATTCAAAATAATTCTTAAATATGAAAGGAGAGAGAAACGTATACATGTCCCCCTTTCATAAACCTACTAAAGTACAAACTTCAGTTCAACCATCATCGTCTGTGCCTCCATCCATTCCTCGATCATTTGAAAGGACAAAAACAGAGTCCATCCAAAGAAGGAGATGGAAGCATCCACTCAGAAGAGCAACGAAACCGTCACTGTTGTTGAGGGAAGAATTTGATGTCATTTGTTTAGAATGTTTGTGAAAAACATAAGTGGTTCTCTACTAATTTGGAGAAAAGATTAAGATTCCTTTGAATTTCAGTGAGTGAATCTCGTTCGATTTTGGTGGAAATTGTAAAGATTCGTTTGGATTTCAATAAAAAACATATCGATTTTGGTGAAAAACATAAGATTCCTTACTCTGTTCTATTTTGACGAGTACAAAAGCGATTAGATTCCTTAAGATTCCTTGCTCTGTTTCGGGGAAAAAATAAGATTCCTTGCTCTGTGCCTTGCTATGTCTCTATTTTGATGAGTAAAAAAATGATTTTACACTATACAATGTCCATTTCTTTTATGGGTGATTGAGTTTTTGCCTTATTTTATTTTGATTTGTAAATGTACTAAAGAGTGCAGACTCGAGCTCGGGTGGAGAGACGACCGAAGTGCTTTCCAGCTCCACCAATGAAGATGAAGGCTTGATTGAGTGTGAGGACTCTAACTCAAATGGAAAGGAAGTTGTGGCTGACCTGATGTGCTATACACCAAATATAGATGTCGGGGTGATTTCTAGTTCCAGCAGTGATGGTGAAGGCTTCATCGAATGTGAAGACCCCAACTAGAAGGGAAAAAAAGCTATAGTCGAGACGGCGTATCATGGTCCAAATGTTGGAATGACTTTCAGTTTATGGGAAAGTGCCAAAAACTACTACAACACGTACGCTTTTTCAGTTAGGTTTGGAAAAAAGTCGAGATGTACGTATCATCGAGAAGGGGGAGTCTGGAAATGCATATTGGCTTGCTCGAAAGAAGAATTTTCAAAGCCAAGTGAAAATAGGAGAAGACTCATTGGGACGAGAACAAGGACACACTGTCCTGCTCAAGTCATGGTGTGACTATTGGATGATGGGTTGTGGCATGTGATGACTGTTAAATTGGAGCACAATCACAAAATAAGTCCAACGAACTCAAGATTCTTCCGAAGTCATAAGATCATTAATGAAAGATGCAAAAGAAAACTCTTCGTGAACGATGAGGTCGGCATACCAATTTCGAAAACCATTATTGTGACGGCCCCAACTTCTAAACAGGGCACCGCCCGACCAAATCCTATACTCAAGCCTTAATCCTAACCACATAAGACTTAATTACGTATTAGTCAGCCTTTCGTCCCTATATTCCTCCAAATCCAGGTACTAATATATTATTCAATTTAAAGTTAATTCAAATTCCATTATCATGTTAAGCAGAAGCATTCATTCTCCAAAATTCTTAAGTGTGGAAAACCAGGAAAAATACAACATCACATGATGTATATATATGAAACTATTCACTCAACCCAATGTACAACCCAAAATGGCATAAACAATAATAATACAACAAAATTCGAGACATACAAAATGAGTGAGGAGAGTCACCGAACTGCTCAGAGGAAGTCGTCTATCTTCTCTTTTTCCGGTCAGCTGCTACTCGACAGACCTACACCCATCGTCACAAACTAGACGGTGAGTATAATAATATTTAAGTACTAACTTAAAAAATTTTATGCCACATTTCCAAAATAAACGAATGGTATTTTAAAAGCATAAAGTAGCGAAATAAATTGCTGAAATAAGTATTGCAAGTAAATACCACAGTTAAAGATGTAGAAACAGACACATGCTAAGTCGAGATGATCTACGTCCGGTATGCGGTGAGAACTATCACCTAACCTTTCCCACTACTATATGGAGCTGTGCTCAACATATCTCACACAAATAGCGGAGATGCGCTCTACGCTTATCTAACATCAATCTCATGCTTGTCGACCACCCCGAGTCTCATAACTCGTGTGACGCGCAAGTGAGTGCCGGAACCCCGGTAGACCCATGTCCCCGAGAACCGCGCATCTCTCGTGCAATGGACACTAGATAATCCCTACTTTAATTTCAAAGACAAATAATTCCTAAATTGTTGGATTTCAAGACAAGTTAGGCTACAAATCCCAAAGGAAATTGAATACAAGTCTAATTAAATTCAAATGACTTCATTCGCATGCTTTTTATCAATTTTGTTCAAGAATGACATCAAGTGTAGGAATCAGAGTCAATGAAACAATTCACAAGGCATCATGTCACAATATTCATCCATGAATAGATACAAGAACAACATGATGTGCGAGTTCAAGTAGTACCGTCTACCAATAGACCAATAAATCAATAAAGGTGAATGAAATGAAATATAAAACTCTCACAGTTGTATTTACACTTCACGCGTTTGTCCAAGTTTATCCGATCCCTCGACAATTCGAAATGTGTGCCCAAACGCCTGAGTTCTCCCCTTTGTTCCCTAACATTTAATAATGTATCACTTTAGGCCAAATCGAAGTCGAAACAAATTTCTAAATTTTTTATTTTCTGTCAATCCGCCCATTTTGCGCTTTTCAATGTAAAACCCCCGTAAAATGCTCGTCCAAAATTCCAAATATTTTATTTTTCATACAAATTCATTACTTTCAATTAATTTTGTTGAAATATAATTTTTCAAAATTTTTCCCTATTTTCTGGAATTTTTTTCCATTTTTTTTTCCCTTTTTTTTCTTTTTTTCTCTTTCTTTTTTTTATTTGGGTTGGGTCGACCCAAACCAGGGCGATGGACCTGGCTCGCCCCATGGGCCGAGCTTGGCCCAAGCCCTTGGCCTGGCCCGCTTGGGGGAAGGGGCGTATACGCACGGCACGTGCGTGTGCCCCCTTCTTCCACAACGAACCAGGGACTCCCTGGTTCGTTGGGGAGTCAATTTTTTTTTCTGTTTTTTATTTTCAAGAGCTGGGGTTGGCGATCCAACCCTAGCTCGTTTAGGGAGGGGAGACGACCCGAGCTCCCGTGCTTCCGAGCTCCCGAACCTCGTCGCCAAGCCAACCCTCAACGCCACAAAAATTTAAACACCACACTCACCTTGATCTTTTCTGGTTCTCTCCTTCTCCTTCTCCTCCACCCCCACCAGCAATTCTTCTTTCTCTCTTCTCTCTCGGTTTCGGTTTGTTTTGGTGAGGATAAGGAGATGGCACTGTTGACTTACTATTTATATATTGGTCATTTTAAACCATAGCTTTAGATCTTGGTGTGCACACGTGTTCCGAGGCTCATCACATGAAGAGCATTGTCCCACTTGTCCCCAAGTCACTTGTGAGCGACTCAACAAAGTGACACCTTGCCTCATTATGGGTTAACGCGTGTCTCGATGCACATCTAATGCCTAATGTTTTATTTTCCTAACTATAGGCCATTTAATCCTTTAGCTACTTGTGGTCACATTAAAACCACTCATTACCCAATAAATTCACATTTTATTCACATAAATTAAACTTACTTCGGTCCCACGTCGACACGCGACTTAAGGTACGTCCCCGCTCGTCTCGATACCTACACACCCATAGAAAATTAACTTAATAGTCTACAAATATACAATACACTAGGCATGCATCACAACAAATATAAAATGTACCTCGGCCCTTGCCTCGGTAAACGGACATATCACGGTGTGGGTCCCATAGTACGGGTCGTTGAGCCTGTTTAAAGACATAAACACAATTAGCGATTTTGGTACTTCCCAAACCTTCCTCTCTCATATAGTCCTCCTCATATAGTCCTCCCGTTCCCAGTGAGTTTTGTATCATCGTGAAACTGCCACTTGAAAAGTACTTTTGGGATAGACTTGTTCCTCAACTGTTGTATCCTTCGATCTAGGATTTGAACAGGCTGCTCCTCGTATGACATATCCTCAGTCAAGTCTATCTGGCTCAAATCTACAGTCTGACGATCACCTGCTCTCGACTCAGCTAATCGAAGCATGGATATATGAAAAACTGGATGAACTCCTGACATCTGTGGAGGTAGCTCAAGCTCATACGCAACCTTTTCGACCCGTTTCTTAATTCTAAAAGGTCTGATAAATCTCGGTGCAATTTTACCTTTCACTCCAAACCTCTGAAGACCCTTCCGAGGGGAAACTTTTGTAACGGCCCAAATTTTAATGACGCCGTTATTATTAATTATTTTCAGACTTGGACGACAGCTCAGATCCACATGGATGCCGCAGATAGGTCAGGGCACGCCTGACTAGGTAAATAGTGATTTTGTGTGATTGTTTGCCTATTTGCGATGTTGTATATCAAGTTATTTACCTAGCATCGCATGTGTGTATTTATATCATTGAATCGAGCGAGATAGTGTAAAGGGTGTTCGCCTCGAGAAACGTGTCAAGACGAATCCTGAAGAGCGAACTGAGGGTACACTAGGTTGGGGAAACTAAAACACACAAATTAAATAAAAGATTGGTCAAGGAACTACTATGGAATAGATATTGGGTGGCTAGTGACGCGGCGGTACGCGTACATCGCGATTCGGAAGCAAAACCGGGCGTCCAAACGCCCGAAAACACAGGCGAGTGTCCCAGCTTTGTCACACTTTGGAGTTAAGGACACAAAGTCAACAACTTATCCCTATTTACACTCCACCTCACTCCATCATCATGTTCTCCTCTCCCTTACGTCACTCTCTCCCACACTCACCTACACCTCTCTATTTCACACACACACACAACCGTGCCGATAGGAAGAAGAAGAAAGGGAGATGAGGAGGAGAAGCAGCTGGGAAGGAGAGAAGAGAACGTGGAGACGTCACGATTGAGGTGAGTCCTAGTTGATTTTGTTGTGGGTCTTGGTGTTCCGGTCATGGTGGCCGAGAGGGGAGTTCGGCCATGGAGGGCGAACCGAGGTCGGGAGTGGAGATGGCAGGGGCGTCTCCCCTGCCATCGAGTCCACCGGGGTTGGGGTGGATAGCATCCCCAACCCAAACCACTGAGGAAAAAGAAAAGAAAAAAAAATCTCTCTCGCAGACGTAGTAGTGAAGAATGAGATGGGGTGGGGAGGGGTGCACGCACGCGTGTGCGTGCGTGCAACCCCCGGACCGGTTGGGCGTCCGGCCCGACCGACCGGGCGGGCCGACCGACCCGACCCGGCTGGCCCTAACCCGGTCGACCGACCCGATTGGATCAGGTCCGAGCCGGTGGATCGGGTCGGTCAAAGCCGGCCCAGTGGATCGGGTCAAACCCGATCCAGGGACCCACCTATTTATTTAAATAATATAATATTAAATTTTAATTTAGTTTTAAATTAAATAAATTACAAAAAAATAAGAAAAATAGGTGAAGAATTATGGGAAAAATCCAGAAAATCAAGAAAAATATTAAAAATGGTTTAATTGGACACTAGGAATTTAGGAGACAACAGTCGGGAGTCGGGCACGTATCTCGAGACGTGAGTGGAACTTCGAAGTGCATTTTTTAGGTATGTAAGATTTCATCTGAAAGTCACTGAGGGTTTACTTTTCCATCGTTGATTTCATATTCCTTGTTATTGTACTATATTCCGTGATACATTTGATTGGTGGTCGAGTTACTCCCACCTGATATTCGTAGTGTACTTATGGCACACTAGGCTGTAGCACGTGTGATCAGGCACTCGGTAAATTGCGACCTGAGTTGCATTAAGGGTGCACGTGTCAGGCAAGCACCGCGTGGAACCAGGTGAAGGGAAGTGGGGGCACCCACAGAAAGGATCCTGGGGGTTCGAAGTACAGTTTAGTCTGACTGGGACGAGTACACACTTTGTTTCTCTCGTGTTATTTATTCATGTGATGATCTTAGCACAGTTGTCTGTTTAGTTTCCGCATGATTATTTGACATGTTTATTGGTATCCATTTACTTTCTTATAAATGCTCGGTGTACTTTGTTGGAATCTTATTAACTCAACTTTCCATCTGGCTTTTTGTGATGGTCGAGTGCAGATCCTAGTGCTAGTAGGGGCAAGGGGATTTTGGGCGACTTTATCTGATTGCCCGCTGTCGAGGACCTACTAGTACGTGCGATTTTGATATTTTGCTTTACTTTTGGGAAATGGGAGACTGGATAAACACTGTACTTGTATATATTACTGCTTAGTATTGTCGCCTATATACAGAGTACTTTTCCTCGGGTTTTCCACAATAGGTGTTGCTCTTACAATGATGTTTTATATGATGATAAATTTAATTGTTTTACTTGCTTTAAGTTTAAGACTTCCGCTAAACTGTACAATTTGAAAAACATACTAATAACTCACTTAACATTATGAATTTACTTAAAATGATGGATTGGAAGGCTGACTAGGCCTACGTTGACCTTTCGAGACTGGTTCGGGGGTCCACGTGGGCTTAGGCCGGGCGGTGCCCAGTTTGTCGGAATTTGGGGCTGTCACAAGTGGTATCAGAGCAAGAGTTTGAGGAACCTCGGGAAATTAACTGAAAGAGCATAAGACTTAAAAAAAAAATTAATAGATGTGGAAACCCGATGTACTTGCCTTAGAACTTTAGTTGGGAAGCAAAGTTAACGGGTAGTACTAGGATTTATATGTGTATATTTTGATTGTAATACTTATATACACGTAGTACGACACTGACATGCGACACGTCCGCGGTTTACTCATTCGACATGGATGGACTGGTGAGCGGCATATCATGCACAACAGGATTGCTTCCAGAAGACCGTCACGTTTCGAGTTCCGGGGATTCCAGAGTTCACATTTACCGGAGTCGCTACCGCACTACCCATTACGAGAGGCCGACTAGCTACGACTCAAGAGATGGAGGCATTCGCAATGATAGTTGAGCCAGAGGTTAGGACTGAGGTCAGGATTAAGGATGTTCCAGTAATCCGAGACTTCGTCGACGTATTTCCAGATTATTTACCAAGATTGCCACTGCCACGAGCGATTGAATTCATCATTGAGCTGATACCAGGAACTCAGCCGATCACTATCAGACCTTACCGGATCTCACCGTCAGAGCACGAGGAGGTCATGAGGCAGTTGGATGACTTACTGGATAAGGGTTTCATTCACCCTAGAATGTCACCTTGAGGAGCTCCGGTATTATTTGTGAAGAATGATGGTTCAATGAGGATGGCATAGACTACAGGAAGTTGAATCAGGTGACAGTTAAGAACCGTTACCCACTTCCATGATCAACGACCTTTTTGATCATTTGACTGGCGCCAAGTTTTTCTCGAAGATTGATCTGCGTTCAGGCTATCATCAGTTGAGGATTCGATAAGAGGACGTCAAGAAGACCGCTTTCAGTACAAGATATGGGTTGTTTGAGTTTACAGTTATGCCTTTTGGGCTGACTAATGCCCCGGCGATCTTCATGGACTTGATGCGCAGGGTCTTGAGACCATACTTGGACAGATATGTCATCGTCTTTATTGATGACATCTTGATTTACAGCAAGACTCGTGAGGAGCATGCGAGTCATCTCAGAGCGGTTTTGACGACACTGAGAGAGCATAGATTGTACGCAAAATTTAGCAAGTGTGCTTTTTGGCTGAGTGCAGTGAGATTTCTGGGACATGTTATTAGTGATCAAGGTATCTCTGTGGATTCAGAGAAGATTCGGGCAATTATTGACGGAAGGACGCCTGAATCTGCTTTTGACATTCGGAGTTTTTTTGGGACTGGCAGGGTACTACCGCCGATTCGTAAAGGACTTTTCCTCGATTGCAGCACCGATGACTAGACTGACCAAGAAGGATGTTAGATTTGATTGGTCAGAGGAGTATGAGCAAGCTTTCAGGGAGTTGAAGAGGAAATTGACTTCTGCACCAGTGTTGACATTGCCAGAGCGGGCAAGAGCTTGTCAGTGTATACGGATGCATCGGGCATTGGACTTGGATGCGTTTTGATGCAGGAGGGTAGACCAGTAGCTTACTTGTCCCGACGATTGAGACCCCACGAGGTTAACTATCCAGTGCACGACTTGGAGCTTGCAGCAGTGGTTTTTGCACTGAAGACCTGGAGGCATTATCTTTACGGAGAGCTGTTTGTACTCTGCACTGATCATCAGAGTCTGAGATACGTTGTCACTCAGAGAGATCTGAACATGCGTCAGAGGAGATGGCATGAGTTACTGAAGGACTACGACTTCACTAATGAGTATCACCTAGGGAAAGCGAACGTCGTAGCTGACGCATTGAGCAGGAACGGTATTGACAGTCAGATGGTAGTGCGACATATGGCCCACGAGCATGGCTTATTACAGCGCGCGTCGCTTATGTGCCTGACTGATGTTTTTACTACGACCGAGCCACATATTTGTTGTCAGATGAGAGTTCCGACGGTATCTATCGAGCGAGTTGCCGAGTGTCAGAGGACTGATGGGCTCTTTGAGCGGTTCAGTGGTATGGCTCGGGATCCGGAGTGTACGGATTGGGCAGAGTCGAAAGATCAGTGTTTGAGACACCGGGGGAGGTTGTGGATACCTGCAGTTCCGGAGATACGGGACAGGATTTTGGAGGACGCACACAGGTCTCGCTACACGGTTCTTCCTGGTTGGACCAAGATGTATCATGATTTGAGGCGATTATTCTGGTGGCCAAGGATGAAGGCTGACGTTGGCGAGTACTCAGGAGTTGTTATATCTGCCAGCAAGTCATGGCTGAGCACAGGAGACCAGACGGTTTACTACAGCCACTACCAATTCCACAGTGGAAATGGGAGCACGTCACTATGGATTTTGTCAGTGGGTTACCGCCGACTACGTGGAGACACGATGCGGTTTGGGTTGTAATCGACAGACTAACGAAATCGGCGCATTTCATTCCTATTTCTATAAAATATTCGTTCCACAGCTGAGCATTATCTTCGAGAGGGAGATCGTTAGATTGCATGGGGTGCCAATCTCTATTGTATATGACCGAGATCCTAGGTTGACTTCGAAATTCTGGGAGGTGATGCAGGAACAGTTTGGCACCAGGTTGCAATTTAGTACAGCTTACCATCCTCGACGACGGACGATCGAAAGATCGATACAGATTCTGGAGGATATGCTCAGAGCTTGTATTTTGCAGTTTGGAGGTTCGTGGGAGGATTATTTACCGTTGTGTGAGTTTGCTTACAATAACATCTATCAGGCGAGTATCGGGATGCCTCCGTTTGAGGCGTTGTATGGCAGGCCCTGCAGATCACTTGCGTGTTGGGCAGCGCCTGAGGATACAGCGGCGATTGGGCCAGAGATAGTTGTTGATCACACAGAGAAGATAAGACAGATTCGACAGAGACTTCGGGCGGCACATGACAGACAAAAGAAATATGCGGATAAGTACCACGAGGGTCTGAGCTATGAAGAGGGCGACATGGTTTATCTGAAGGTTTCCCCATGGAAGGGCCAGCAGAGATTTGGGATTAAAGGGAAATTGGCGCCGAGATACATAGGACCGTTCAGAGTCGCAGCACGAGTTGGCAGTGTGGCTTACAGATTGGACTTGCCAACAGAGTTAGTTGGGGTTCATCCTATGTTTCATATCTCGATGTTAAGACTGGCTAAGTCAGGAGCGAGACCGATGGTTGACCTGAGAAAGATCGAGGTTCGGCCTGATGTAACATATGAGGAGCGACCGATAGCAATTGTGGATCGCGCAATTCAGACTCTTAGGAACAGAGAGATCCCTAAGGTGTTGGTTCGTTGGCAGCATCATGGTACAGAGGGACTCACTTGGGAGCTCGAGTTTACTATGCAGGAGCGTTACCCTCAGCTATTTCATGGTATGAAACTTCAAGTTATTTAAAATTTCGGGACGAAATTTCTTTTCTAGTTGGGAAGAGTTGTAACGGCCCAAATTTTAATTACGCCGTTATTATTAATTATTTTCAGACTTGGACGACAGCTCAGATCCACGTGGATGCCGCAGATAGGTCAAGGCACGCCTGACTAGGTAAATAGTGATTTTGTGTGATTGTTTGCCTATTTGCGATGTTGTATATCAAGTTATTTACCTAGCATCGCATGTGTGTATTTATATCATTGAATCGAGCGAGATAGTGTAACGAGTGTTCGCCTCGAGAAACGTGTCAAGACGGATACCGAAGAGCGAACTGTGGGTACACTAGGTTGGGGAAACTAAAACACACAAATTAAACAAAATATTGGTCAAGGAACTATTATGTGGGTGGCTAGTGACACGGTGGTACGCGTACATCGCGATTCGGAAGCGAAACCGGGCGTCGAAACGCCCGAAAACACAGGCGAGTGTCCCAGCTTTGTAACGCTTTGGAGTTAAAGACACAAATTCAACAACTTATCCCTATTTACACTCCACCTCACTCCATCATCATGTTCTCCTCTCCCTTACGTCACTATCTCCCACACTCACCTACACCTCTCTATTTCACACACACACACAACGTGCCGAGAGGAAGAAGAAGAAAGGGAGAGGAGGAGGAGAAGCAGCTGGGAAGGAGAGAAGAGAGACGTGGAGACGTCACGATCGAGGTGAGTCCTAGTTGATTTTGTTGTGGGTCTTGGTGTTCCGGTCATGGTGGCCGAGAGGGGAGTTCGGCCATGGAGGCCGAACCGAGGTCGGGAGTGGAGATGGCAGGGGCGTCTCCCCTGCCATCGAGTCCACCGGGGTTGGGGTGGATAGCAACCCCAACCCAAACCACAGAGGAAAAAAAAAGAAAAAAAAAAAAATCTCTCTGCAACAGAGACGTAGTGAAGAAGGAGATGGGGTGGGGGAGGGGTGCACGCACGCGTGTGCGTGTGTGCAACCCCTGGACCGGTTGGGCAGGTCCGAGCCCGACCCTGTTGGGCCGGACCGGACCCGACCCAGGTGGGCCCGAACCAGGTCAGACCGACCCGATTAGATCGGGTCAGGCCGACCCGGGTGGACCGGGTCAAACCCGATCCAGGGACCCACCCATTTATTTAAATAATATAATATTAAATTTTAATTTAAAAACAGTTTTAAATTAAATAAATTATAGAAAAATAGGTGAAAAATTATGGGAAAAATTCAGAAAATCAGGAAAAATATTAAAAATGGTTTAATTGGACACCAAGAATTTAGGAGACCACAGTCGGGAGTCGACCGCGTATCTCGAGACGTGAGTGGAACTTCGAAGTGCATTTTTTAGGTACATAAGATTTCATCTGAAAGTCACTGAGGGTTTACTTTTCCATCGTTGATTTCATATTCCTTGTTATTGTACTCTATTACGTGATACATTTGGTTGGTGGTCGAGTTACTCCCACCTGATATTCGTAGTGTACTTATGGCACACTAGGCTGTGGCACGTGTGATCAGGCACTCGGTGAATTGCGACCCGAGTTGCATTAAGGGTGCACGTGTCGGGCAAGCACCGCGAGGAACCAGGTGAAGGGAAGTGGGGGCACCCACTGAAAGGATCCTGGGGGTCCGAAGTACAGTTTAGTCTGACCGGACGAGTACACACTTTGTTTCTCTCGTGTTATTTATTCATGTGATGATCTTAGCACAGTTGTCTGTTTAGTTTCCGCATGATTATTTGACATGTTTATTGGTATCCATTTACTTTCTTATAAATGCTCGGTGTACTTCGTTGGAATCTTATTAACTGTACTCTCCATCTGGCTTTTTGTGATGGTCGAGTGCGGATCCCAAAGATGCTAGTATGGGCAAGGGGATTTTGGGCGACTTTATGTGACTGCCCTCGGTCGAGGACCTACTAGTACGTACGATTTTGATATTTTGCTTTACTTTTGGGAAATGGGAGACTGGATAGACAGTGTACTTGTATATATTACTGCTTATTATCGTCGCCTATATACATAGTACTTTTCCCCGGGTTTTCCACAATAGGTGTTGCTCTTACAATGATGTTTTATATGATGATAAATTTAATTGCTTTACTTGCTTTAAGTTTAAGACTTCCGCTAAACTGTACAATTTGAAAAAAAATACTAATAACTCAACTTAACATTATGAATTTACTTAAAATAATGGATTGGAAGGCTGACTAGGCCTACGTTGACCTTGCGAGACTGGCTCGGGGGTCCACGTGGGCTTAGGCCGAGCGGTGCCCAGTTTGTGGGAAATTGGGGCCGTCACAACTTTTAAATAGACAAAGGATCCCTCGGTGTACGTGAGATCATCGGGATATATGTCTGCATACTTCTTCTGTCGATTAGGGGCTCCCTTGAGTCTCTGATGAATCAGCCGTACCTTCTCTGTGTGATCGACAACAATCTCAGGCCCCACGGTCTCCCGGTCCTCTGGCTCAGCCCAACACAATGGCGAGCGACACGGTCTACCATACAAAGCCTCAAAAGGCGCAATCTCAATATTGGCATGATAACTGTTGTTATATGCAAACTCACATAACGGTAGGTACTCCTCCCATGATATTCCAAACTCCAAGACGCACGCCCGTAACATATCCTCGAGAACTTGTATCAATCTTTCAGTCTGCCCGTCAGTTTGAGGATGAAAAGCCGTACTAAACTGTAGGCGCGTACCATACTGCTCCTACATACTCCGCCACATCCTGGACGTATACATAGCATCTCTATTTGACGTAATAGTCACTGGTACCCCATGAAGTCTAATAATCTCTCGCTCAAACAGTATACTCAACTGATCAAACGTATAATGTGCGGCCACTGGTAGAAATTGAGCAGACTTTGTCAGTCTATCAACAATAACCCAGATGGAATCATGTCTTCGGGCGGTTCTCGGGAATCCTCTCACAAAATCCATAGCAATGTTTTCCCACTTCCACCGTGGGATGGGAAGAGGCTGTAGCAATCCTCCAGGTCTGCGATGTTCAGCCTTCACAGATCCCACAATTCTTACTAAACGTTGACACATCCGCTTTCATCCCAGGCCACCAAAAATGCCTCTTCATGTTGTGGTACATCTTGGTTTTGCCTGGATGAATAGTGAATCAAGAACGATGTGACTCCTGCAAAATCTCCTCTCTCAGCTCTGATAATGACGGTATTCACAGTCTGCCCCTGAAGCGCAAACACTGGTCAGACGTCTCCGTCCAATCGACACAATCTGCACTCTGTGCTAACTCACTAAACATGGAGTACAACATGTCGGTCCTCTGACCCTCTGACACTCTCTGTGTAGATACGGTCTGTACTCTCATCTGTGCGCAAATCTCATCTCGAGTTTCAATAGGAACCTCCGCATCTCCAACAAGTATCCTACTCAGCGCATCCATAACTACATTCACTTTTCCCAGATGATATTCCAAGGAAAAGTCGTAATTTTTCAGAAATTCTAACCATATCCGCTACCGCATATTCAAATTCTTATGTGTGAAGAGATACTTCAAACTCTTATGATCGGTAAAGAGTGTAAACATCTCTCCATACAAATAGTGTCTCCATATCTTCAACGCAAACACTATTCGTCACAGCTCTAACTCATGCGTCAGATAATTCTTCTCATGTACCTTCAATTGTCTGGATGCATATCTACTGTACCAGTACCCTGCATCAACACACATCCCGGACCTCTATGAGAAGCATCAGTATAGACGGAGAATCCCTGTCCAACCTTTGGTAACACTAATACTGGCGCAGTAGTCAATAACCTCTTTAACTGAGCGAATGCCCCCTCACATTCCTCAGACCAATGAAATCTCACGTCTTTCTGAGTCTATTTACTAATCGGTGAAGCGATTTTTGAAAAACCCTTCACGAATCGATGATAATACCCCGCCAAACCCAAAAACTTCTGATCTCAGTCACTGAAGTCGATGCTGGCCAATCGATAATCGCCTGAATCTTGGCTGGATCCACTGATATCCCTGCTGCTCCCGACAACATGCCCCCTGTAAATTTGACCTCGACAAATTGTGAATTCACATTTACTGAATTTGGCGTATAGTCTATGCTCCCTCAAAGTCTGCAACGTCTCTCTGAGGTGTTGTTCGTGATCCTCCCTCGTCTTCGAGTATACCAGTATATCATCGATGAAGACTATCACGAAACGGTCAAGAAACGGTATGATGATGCTTCAGATCCATAAACACTGCTGGAGCATTGGTCAGCCCAAACGGCATGACTGTGAACTGAAAATGTCCATATCTGGTGCTGAAAGCTGTAATGGACCTATCTTCGTCCCCGATCCTAAGCTGATGATACCCTGATCTCATGTCTATCTTAGAGAAAAATTGTACTCCTCTCAGCTGATCAAATAAATCATTTATCCTAGGGAGTGGATATTTGTTCCTAATTATGACTTTGTTCAACTGTCGATAGTCGATACAAAATCTCAACGTACCATCCTTTCTCTTCACAAAAAGGACGGGTGCTCCCCATGGCGACATAGAAGGTGTGATGAATCCCTTCTGTACCAAATTCTGAAGCTGAGTCTTTAACTCTTCTAGCTCTCGTGGTGTCATCCGGTATAGTGGTATGGAAATCGGTTTCGTACCTGGCACCAACTCGATAATGAAATCGATATCTCGCGGCAGCGGTAAACCTGGTAAATCCTCTGGAAAAACATCATGAAACTCTCTAACAACTGGTATATCTTCCAACCTAGGACCCTGACTCTCTGGTACAGTGTACAGCGAAATCAACGCTTCTATCTCCTCTTTAGTCGCAGGTCAACCTCTCGTTCCTACAGTCCTCGTTGCACTACCTTTATAAGTGAATAGCGGACGCCCTGGGATCTCAAATATCATTGTCTTACTGAAACAGTCTATATGAGCGTGGTATGCAGCTAACCAGTCCATTCCTAAAATCGTGTCGAACTCCAAACATTCGAGGACTCTAAAATCAGCAGGTAGCTCTACTCCAGCTATCTCGACGAGACATTTCTCCACTATACTATGAGGGTAAACTCTATCCCCGGCTGCAGTACTCAAGATCAAATGTACGCTAAGCCTAACAGGTTTCAACCCTAGGATATCTACCATGCGATCAGAAATAAAAGATACGGTAGATCCAGAATCAAATAAAACATATAAATCTCGATCGCAAATAGAAACCGTACCCTCAATAAGACCTCGTGTAGCGTAGGCATCTGGCTGGGCTACCATGTGAACCTCCTAACAGGCCTGCTGTGCGTACACTGCTGCAGGATGCGGGCACTCTCTCACGATGTGTCCGACCTGTCTACATCTGTAGCATGTCAACTGTCTGCGCTGACCCTGAGTCTGAGACTGGCCCTGTGCCTGATACTGACCATGTCTGTGCACATGTTTCGGTCTTTGTCTCGTATCTCGGCCTCTCGCTCTCGCTCGACCTCTCGCCCCTGCGGCTATCGCCGTGAAGCTCAATGGGGCGAAAGTGCGGAACAACAGAGCCCTAAGGCTTGTCTGATGGGAGGTGGCAAGGGAAGTCTGCCCACTGTGCTCTGTGCTGGAGCAATGGATGATACATGAGGCACAGCCAGTGGGTGCGTAGTTACCCCCGAACCCTGAGATCATCGGTTCCATCCCCTTGCTCCCTTACCCCTCTATATCCTCCTCTCATACTCTAAGGCATGCTCGGCAAACAAAACTGGACTCGGTGCTCTGCCATCAGCAACTCTGCCCAGGTAATATGTCTCATGCACTAGGGCTCACTCATAGATCTCGGTGAGTGTCCTCGCGCCTGAACTAACAACGTAATACCCAATATCGGGTCTGAGTCCATCACCAAAGTGATATACATCCTCGGACTCATCTCTCACCAAGTCCCAGCAAACTGAAGCAGATAATCGTATCGATCCATGTACTGCATCACAGGAACCTCTGGCCCCTGTCTCAAATCCATGAACTCTCTCCTCAATTACTTTTTGACTGAAGGCGGAAAATACTGCTAATAGAACTTCTGCTTGAAAGCATCCCAAATCTCAAACTCTCCGTGAGTGGCCACTGTTATACGCCACCACATGTTGGCGTTTCTCTCGAGAGTATATGATGAGATCTCTACCCGAAGTCTATCCTCAATTCTCAGTACCCGATGTAACTTCTCCTAAGACATGATCCATTTCTCAATCTTCTGAAAATCCCTGACTCCATCGAAATAAGCTGGTTTGAGTCTGATAAAGTCATTCACCAGCCGAACTTCTACTGAAGTACTGGAAGTGCGGGCGTGGGAGATGGTACTGCCTCAACTGTCTCCACCATTGGTGCATTCACGGCTATCGGCGCTGCTAAGGCTGCAGTAGGAAGTATTGGTGCCTAGACAGTCGGTTTAGCAGTCGTAGGAGTTGATGTCGATGCTGGTGGAGCAAAAGAGCAGTCATCATAGCGATGAAATCAGTCAACTGCTGGCCCTGAGTTGTCACTCGATCTGACAATCGCTGTAAATCCTCCGCTATAGTAGGAGGCGAACTGCCGCTAGGCTCTGCATCTCCTCCCCCGCGTGTATCAGCCATTGGGGTCTGCAATGGAGAGCGAACGCGAATCAGCTTTGACGTGACATAGCGCATAAGTAGATAGATACAGCTAGAAATTAACAAGTACATATAAGAAATCCCCCATCTCCCTGTCACTCACTTCCCAACTAATGGTTTCTAGGTAATGATCATCTGGTTTCCACAACTAAGGTTTGTATTTTATGCATTTTGGTATCTAAACCTACGCTCTAATACCAACTGTGACTGCCCCAACTTCTAAACAGGGCACCGCCCGGCCTAATCCCATACTCAAGCTTAATCCTAACCACATAAGACTTAATTACGTATTAGTCAGCCTTTCGTCCTTATATTCCTCCAAATCTAGGTACTGACATATTATTCAATTTAAAGTTAATTCAAATTTCATTATCATGTTAAGCGGAAGCATGCATTCTCCAAAATTCCTAAGTGTGGAAAACCAGGAAAAATACAGCATCACATGATGTATATATATGAAACTACTCATTCAACCCAATGTACAACCCAAAATGACATAAACAATAATAATACAACAAAAGTCGAGACATACAAAATGAGTGAGGAGAGTCGCCGAACTGCTTAGAGGAAGTCGCCGATCTTCTCCTTCCCTGGTCTGCTGCTGTTCGACGGACCTACACCCACCGTCACAAACTAGACGGTGAATATACTGATATTTAAGTACTAACTGGAGAATTTTTAGCCACATTTCAAAAATAAATGAATGGTATTTAAAAGCATAAAGTAGCGAAATAAATTGCTGAAACAAGTAATGCAAGTAAATACCACAGTTAAAGATGTAGAGACAGACACAGGCTATGTCGAGATGATCTACGTCCGGTCGGCGGTGAGAACTATCACCTAACCTTTCCCACTACTACATGGAGCAACGCTCAACATATCTCACACAAATAGCGGAGCTGCACTCTACGCGTATCTAACATCAATCTCATGTTTGCCGACTACCCCGAGTCCCATAACTCGTGTACCGCACAAGTGTAGTGGTGAGTGCCGGAACCCTGGTAGACCCATGTCCCCGTGAACCGTGCATCTCTCGTACAATGGACACTAGATAATCCCTACTTTAATTTCAAAGACAAATAATTCCTAAATTGTAGGATTCAAAGACAAGTTAGGCTACAAAGCCCAAAGAAAATTGAATACAAGTCTAATTAAATCCAAATGATTCCATTCGCATGTTTTTTATCAATTTTGTTCAAGAATGACATCAAGTGTAGGAATCAGAGTCAATGAAACAATTCACAAGGCATCATGTCACAATATTCATCCATGAATAGATACAAGAACAACATGATGTGCGAGTTCAAGTAGTATTGTCTACCAATATACCAATAAATCAATAAAAGGTGGATGAAATGAAATATAAAATTCTCACAGTTTTACTTCCACTTCACACGTTTGTCTTAGTTTATCCGATCCCTTGACAATTTGATATGTGTGCCCAAACGCCTGAGTTCTCCCCTTAGTTCCCTAAAATTTAATAATGTATCACTTTAGGCCAAATCGGAGTCGAGACAAGTTTCTAAATTTTTTATTTTTGGTCGATCCGCCCATTTCGCTCTTTTCGAGGTAAAATCCCCGTAAAATGCTCGTCCGAGATTCCAAATATTTTATTTTTCATAGAAATTCATTACTTTCTATTTATTTTGTCGAAATATAATTTTTTGAAATTTCTCACTATTTTCCAGAATTTTCTTCCATTTTTTTCCCTTTTTCTTATATTTTTCTCTTCTTTTCTCTTTCTTTTTTATTTGGGTCAGGTTGACCCGTTTGGGTCGACCCGACCCTGGCCAGGGCACTGGGCCTGGCTCGCCCCATGGGCCGAGCCTGGCCCAGGCCCTTGGCCCAGCCCGCTTGGGGGAAGGGGCGCACACGCACGGCACGTGCGTGTGCCCTCTTCTTCCCCAACAAACCAGGGACTCCCTGGTTCGTTGGGGAGTTAAATTATTTTTTTTTCTGTTTTTTTTTTTCACGAACTGGGGTTGGCGATCTAACCCCAGCTCGTTTAGGGATGGAAGACGACTCTTTCGAGTCGTCTCCTTCTTCGGAAGCACGGGAGCTCCCGAACCCCGTCACCAAGCCAACCCTCAACGCCACAAAAATTGAAACACCACACTCACCTTGGGCTTTTCTGGTTCTCTCCTTCTCCTTCTTCTCCACCCCCACCAGCGATTCTTCTTTCTCTTTTCTCTCCCGATTTCAGTTTGTTTTGGTGAGGATAAGGAGATGGCATTGTTGACTTACTATTTATATAGTGGTCATTTTAGATCTCGGTGTGCACACGTGTCCCGAGGCTCATCACATGAAGCACATTGTCCCACTTGTCCCCCAAGTCACTTGTGAGTGACTCAACAAAGTGACATCTTGCCTCATGATGGGTTAACGCGTGTCTCGATGCACATCCAATGCCTAATGTTTTATTTTCCTAACTATAGGCCATTTAATCCTTTGGCTACTTGTGGTCACATTAAAACCACTCATTACCCAATAAATTCACATTTTATTCACATAAATTAAACTTACCTCGGTCCCACATCGACATGCGACTCGAGGTACGTCCCCCCTCGTCTCGATACCTACACACCCGTAGAAAATTAACTTAATAGTCTACACATATACAATACACTAGGCATACATCACAACAAATATAAAATGTACATCGGCCCTTGCCTCGGTAAACAGAAATATCACGGCGTGGGTCCCACAGTATGGGTCGTTGAGCCTGTTTAAATACGTAAACATAGTTAGCGATTTTGGGCCATTACTATTATGTCTATGGCTAAAGAGATCAAATGAGGGATAAGTGCTTTGGGTTTTATGAAGAAGGATGCAAGGAATTACGTAAACACTATGCGGAGATTGAGACTTGAGAAAGGCGATGCAGAAGCACTGTCAGACCCATTTAATTAGGGCATCTGACCGGCCTAGATTACCTAAATCCACTGTTAACCTAGCAGCCTTAACCTCACCATCAATAAATAATTAAAATTCTATCAGAGTAATTATCAAATATGATTCTAAATCAATCATAAAAGGGATTTTAAAATGAATCTTGTACTTCAAAGTTCTGTAAAGATTAATTATATAATCCTCAAAAATTCGTAAAATTTCTCGCCAGCATCTCCTCTATTTCTAAGCCTACACCGAAAACCCCGACTTTCATAAATCTTCAACAAACCTGCTCAGCTTAGTGGAAATGCCGAAGGACTCACAATCCACCCCATAACAATATACTTATATTTCACAAAACTATTCATTCATTCTAATCTAACTCAGACATTCGAAATTATTAAACCATTAATATTTTAGCCCCTCAGCATTCCAATACATCCTAAAACCATTAAAACAATTCTGATTCTTCTTAAAACCATTTCAACAGTTTCAAAAGAGATTCTAACCTCACACGAACACAAAAACTCATTTATACTATATTTTATATTAAAAAATAATACATATATAAAGAGAAAGAAACTGAGCAAGTTACCAATAATTGGAAAGCTTTTCTTTTCCCTTGTCGCCGCTAAAACCTGTCATTACCCAATTATAAAAACTTGATAATGTCAAATAAGTAAATCCCGTACTATCCAGTTCACTTGTAATAACCAAATGAATTGTATTCCAAGAATTTAAACAAACAATCATATCGCAAGAAATCATAAATATACAAGTATGCAACCCATCCCGTTTCCGTTGACCAACAACAATCAGAAGACGTCTTTCCAAAAATGGTGGGTAAATAGTAATAAGGATTCATGAGTTTGAGAGGAAGTCCCCGGGAAGCCAAGCCCTCGACTCTCCATGGAGTATGATCCTAGCTAGCATCACAACCACAATCTATCCTAAACAAGTGTCTACAACGATCAGTGACCCCAGTCGCAGAGCACCACAGTGTTCATCCTACCACACATATAGCCAATGAACACAATGGGACCCCCAAAGGCCTCCTTCCTCTCGTGTTCGTGAATGCATGATCAACAAATATGCAACGATAAACCGTGCATGCAATATATAATCGAGAAATACTCATACAATGTAAAGGTTACTGTTGGATTTACTTAACCTTATAACCGCGATACCAATGCTCCCTTGCACTCTAAATCAGTCAACTAGTCCACACAAGATTCCAACTGCAGTCTTACAATTCATTTATAATTCCAATAAGATTTCCCAACCGTTCCACAATATTTTTTCAACCAATAGCACTTAAATTGAATCGTGTCCCGAAACCCCAAAAATATTTCCAAAATAAATTTTCCGATACCCGGATTTCTTTTTGGACTCAAAATTGTTGTTCGGTATCGAAAATTACGTTGTATGGGCTTAAATATCAATTTCCCAATTTATTTTATATTTTTCGATCCAACCTCGACCCGAAAACCTGGATATCTCTTTGAATCATATCCCCGGATGTCCGGATCTCAATTTTGATTTGAGATTGTGATTCATAATCGAAAAAATTATTCTAGACTAGGCTATAAAACAAATTTCCAAATTTTGGACTTTTTGGGTATTGTAACATGCATTACGAGAAAATTACCCGGTATAAATCCCTGAGAAAATCCAAAAATCCTCATTTTCCACAAAAATCCACAATTTTCATCAATTTTTCCAAAAATCCAATTTTCCTTCTTTTCCTTAATTTTCAGGGATTTTTTTTTATTTCATTTATAACCATTTTTTTTATTTTCAGAGGGAAGGGGCCCTGAACCGGACCGGTTCAGGGGTTATCCCCTTCCTCTCGCCACATAACAGAGCACAATAGTGCTCTGTTCATCCTCTTTTTCTTTTTTTCTTTTTTTTCTCTCGGCCAGGGGTTGTTCCCTCTCCCAACACCTTCTCAAACCTTCTTCTTCAACCTCCAACTTCTTCCTCCCTCCCTCACGGTTCCTTTCCATCAACGTCTTCTTCTTCTTCATCTTCTCATCTCTCAGTTTTTTTACAGTTTTTTTTTTAAACTCTCTTCTCTCTCTCTCTCTCTCTTCTCCATAAATCAACAAAAACAACAACAGAAACCAGTCCCTACAAAAAAAATCAAATTTCCATTACCTCAAACTTTCAAAACCGCCATCAACACACCTCCAACAGTGCCTCTTTTTGATTTGAAGAGGGAAATAGATTCGGACAAGAGGGAGAGAAACGAGTGAGAGAGATACGAGAGAGAGAAAGAGGGGAAAGAGAGAGACGAAGAACAGCGGAGACGATGATGGAACGAAGGAGGAATCGATTTACAGTGGGGTTACTCCTCTGATCAGTTTCATTTTTTTTATTATTATTATAAGGGTATCCAAGTTACCAAACTGCCCTCCCCTTGATATCCCTTCACATACAAATCAAATACCCTTTTGGGTAATTTACTATTTTTATTCATTTCATAATTATCTTCTCAATTTTCGTACCAATTAAACCCGGAAAAATACCCCACTTTCTCCAAAAATTAAAGAATTTTCCAAATTACTCCAAAACTCTCAAACAACCTGGTGCACAATGACATGGAAATATTTGTGGCTTGATCAGCGTGCTCAATAAGAGCGCGAGCGATGCCAGCTACGGCTTAACCTTGATGCACAATGACATGGGAATATTTGTGGTTGAGCGCACATGAATTAGTGGAGAGGACTGAGAGCTCGAAGTCTGTGTTTCAGAACTTTTTCGGTCGTTTCAACCCACTGCTTTCCAAGTACGAGTATCAGCTAAGGGAGAGGGAAAAGCGCGAGGCGTGGAAGCGTACGTATCACCCGGACAAGGTCAACCTGGATTAGGCGGAGAACCAATTTTCTTCTATTTCTTTTGCATGGCTTTTTTTAGAACATAAAAACAATTTGGTTTGTAATATTTTTGGTGTTGAGCTATGCTCCACCACATACATTGGGTGTTATCTGCTCAAAGTTAACTTTGAGCATACTACTATTCATGTCGTTATGGGTGTTAAGCTATGCTCCACCACATACATTTTTTCTTTTATGCTTAAATATTTTGCCTCATTATATATGTCAATTAATGCATTCGTACTCTAAGTATTAGGCATATATTGATTTGCACTAATTTTTGTATCTTTTTATTGATTGGCTCGCTTGCTTGCTCAATTATTACAGTTGAACTTCCTTGTATTTATACTTTGATTGGTCTGCTTGCTTGCTCCCTTGGTTAGTGTTTTGTTATTCATATTGTATGTTTGTGTGGTTCTATCGTGGATGTGTTGTTTGCATTTCGTGTAACTTGCGTTATTTGACAAAAAATAAAAATAAAAACTCGTATTGCATGAAACATTATACCATTGATATGATAGTCGAGGCTATATGTGATGGTTCGTGTTAACACTACAAAAAAATAGTAAATTAGAGACAGAAATAGAAACGGAATAATATTCCGTTGCTAATTAGAAACGGAATGCAGACGGAATATAATGGTAAAACGGTTTGAATTGTCAGAAACGGAACAGAGAGGGAATAGAGACGAAATTTAATTCCGTTGCTACCAAAGTGGCACGAAATTCCCGCCCAAGTTTTCTCTTATTTAAATGCTTTTAAGC
Source organism: Stephania cephalantha (assembly GCA_039657325.1). Taxonomy (NCBI): domain Eukaryota; kingdom Viridiplantae; phylum Streptophyta; class Magnoliopsida; order Ranunculales; family Menispermaceae; genus Stephania; species Stephania cephalantha. Next base: position 34,157,358 of record CM077578.1, on the reverse strand, counting down.
CGCACATTACGCCTCGAGATTCACGCATTAATCGATTAAAAGAGAGGGAATATATGCACACCCTTAGTTTTCTCTCTCATTTGAACATAACACTCAGTAACCTCTTCCCTCATCTCCTTCCGAGCCCTAACCACTTGCGTCAATGGCGATGCCGTAGCTGGAGCTCGTGTCGTTTGGCGTCGCCGATGCACAATCCTCGCCGTCGTCTCTCTCTCGGTTCTCCTCGCCGTCGTCTGCTCTGTCCCTCACCATCATCTACTCTCTCCCTCGCCATCGTCTGCTCTGTCTTTGCTTCTCCAACAGGCGATCGTCGCTTCCACCTCGTTTCAGGTTAGTCTTGGAAGCCCTAGTCGATTGTGTTCATGCTTGTGTTGTTTGATGATTGTGTTCTTGAACCCTACCCACTTTAACATCAATCAATCCACAATTCCTAAGAGGCTAAAACCTATTTAGCCTCGAATCGAAACTCCGAAAAATAAATCCCTCAACTGTTCTACCATTACCTTTGATGATTGTGTACTTTCATGTGTTCTTTTAATTTTCATGTGTGTGATTGTTGATTCGTTTGGTTTTTTGATAGATGTTAATGATCATGGTTTGTTTGTTCTTAAGGTAAATATGTGTGGTTGTTGTCATTATAAAATTAGGGCGAGATTTAATGCATTGTTTGATGGGTTTTGGGGATGAGACAGAGGATGGGAGTTTGAGGGGGGTGCATTTGTGGACTACTTTGTGAAGGATTCTATGATTTGCTTAAGGGGGTGTGAGAGGATGGGAATTGCATTGCCTAGGCTGACATTGGCTCAGCAGTTTTATTTGTCTGTTAAGGCTCATAGGGAGGGGAGGTTGGGTACTCAAGCTCTACTTTTGGCTCTTGAGAGGTTGAATGATATTCGAGTTGATACTTCGAGTTCGTCGTCGTCATCATCGTCGCGGTTGTAGTAAGGTTGGTGTATTAGCACATTTTATATGTCTATAGTGTTGGTTGATAGATAAGTTTGTTTGATTTGCTTTGGTGATCTTTGAATGTGTTGGTTTAGATATTGGAGACTATTCACATTTTCATGTTGTGTAATGAATTTGGGGTTAGTGGGAATGTGGAACAAAGTGAAAGTTATGGAGCTTTTAGATTGGATTTTGCGTCTTACTTTTTGATGAGAAAGAAATTGCACCTTGCTTACTACGAGGCTCGAACTCTTGTCTTCTTACTGAAGTAACGTCATACCAAATCATAAGAAATAAACCGCACCTTGCTTACTATTTGAAGCTCTAACTATTTGAAGCTTTAACTTTTGTCTTCTTGCTAAAGTACCATCATATCAAATCAGTGAGTCATGCGCATGGTTGGTTTTCGGGTCCTACTTTGTTGACACTATTCCATTGTCCTTAGAATTGTGAGTTCGGTCACATAATTGCCAAGTTGTGTAGCCTATTTGCGTTGAGTTCCTTGCCTATGATTGATTTCACAAACTTAGCAAGAACTTGGCCCTTCTAATCATCATCCATGGACCAAGATATGTTTTAAGCATTCGCGATGGTTTCTTAAGAAACATTGCGGTAGTTTATGTTGGTGGATGATGTACTCAAGTTGTCAAATATGTTTTTGCATTGCATGTCAAGTGTTTGATATTGGGTACATGTTCAAGTTTCAATTTTTATTTCTATCTCTGCTATTTTGAGATGGGTTTCTCTGTTTCTCATCTTTTCTTCTCTCACAACAAAAAACAACAAATTAGAAACGGAAATAGCAACGGAATAAAATTAATAGAGTAATGGACGAAAAGATTAATTTGACATTGATTCTATTTTTGCCTTTTTCTTATTTTGTTGTAGTGTTCTTATTTTTGGGATCAATTAGTTTTATCAAGGCTAAAATATCCCGTGTTTGTTTGTTGCTAAGACATTCTTATTTGGGGTTTTTTTTAGTACAAGTTCGTTTCGTAAGATATTCTATTGTGCTTTGTTCTTATTTGGTTTAAAAAGGCTAAAATATCCTTCTTGTTTAAACACCCGATTCTTTTCTTATTGTGGATTAATTAGTAAGTAGTTTAATTACATGAAATCAACTAGTTACTAGTTTTTCTCCTTTAATTAGATATGTATATATATTTGGGATTCAGGCTTTGTTGTTGTTGTATGTTGCACCAAATTCACTAAAGACAATCTATACTTTAATCTGTGCATACACACTTAGTTCTAGCAATCTTAATATGTTTAGTACTCTCACTTCTTTGCTAATAACTAAGTTTGTACACTGGATTGAGTCTAGCTTGTTTCCTACTATGATGGATGTATAAAAGGTCTATTAAATCTAAAGAAATTGCTCTTTAACTCACAGGTTTTGATTAAGCTGATGCACATATATGAGTTTCAACCAGTTTTGATAATTACTAATTATTTGCAGAAATAATGCCAAGCCATTTTGAACGAGCCTCGCGTTTGTTCTCTATTTTACTACTCATATTGGTTTCATCAAGAGAACTTCCATCTTCACATGCTCTTCCACTGAATCAAAAGGGCCTCAACTTTGTTGTTTTCTTAGATTTATAGATATACATGTCATCTATAGTATCTTTAATGGAAACTACGCACTACGAAAGACGAAGATGAGATGCATTTCATGAATCTCTTTAAATTTGAGATGATTTGGGAATTATTGCAGATGTTGAAATTAAATTTTTATGCTGTTGATATTTGAACTTTGAGTTTTCATGCTTTGAGGGAAGTTAATTTTTTTTCTTTAAGCATTTACTCTTCTTAGTTAGTTAACATTCTTTCTCTTTTGATTCAAGTGTGTTTTGAGAATTAGGTAGTTGGATGATAGAGATTCGTAGTCCATCAATCTCGACAGATTCATGTAGCGCCTCATATTCATTGATTATCGATACAAGTTACAATATTTAAGGGGTATCAAATCATGGTCAACATCAAACCAAAATATGTTTTTCATGAATGAGTTAAACATTGGTTATCACAACCTCATTGTGATTGTGCCTTCGCATTCTTTATTTTTGCTCGATTGGATATGAGCTTTGATTGCGTAGTTAAACAACCCTTTTAATTTCTTACTAGATAGATGAGGACAAACAGCTTATCCTTGAGTCCTCTGTGAGGTTGGCCATCAACATTTTGTTTCTTTGATATGCATCTATTATGGATATAGAATAAGATTTCACCCACTACTTTGATGCATCAATTGCAGGTTTATCTTTCGTATACAACACCAACAACTTGTACTTGGAGTGGCTGATCGGATACAAACTACGAGTCATCTCGATAACCTACGATTGCTCAAGAGTATGAGATATATAGAACTGATTAATTTTGATTTGCCAAAATTAAATAAGAATTATTGACAATGATAATCAAGTTTGCTTAATTAGAAGCTATTGTAAACCAGACTCGATAATTACATTTCATTTTGTGATATTGGTTTATGTACGTGGGACTTTCTTGCCAAGTCTAGGCAGGCGTATTTGAATAGGAACATTGAGGTTGAAGGACTTGGGACTGGAGTCTTGAAGCACGGTGGTGGCTCGGTGTCTTTTGTGACAACCAATGAAAGATTGGTAAGTGTTTTTATACTCTTGTTTATTTTTTTCCTTTCTACATTTGTTCATTATGCTTGTGTTTGCTTTTAATCTTTTTTTTTTATTTCTTACACATTGATGCTAGTTGACATTGAATGTTTTGTCCAACTAGAGGTTACTAAGTATGTATCTGTCCTCAAGTCATAGAAAAGTATGTATGCGTCCTCATATTTAACATTTTTATAACTTTGGTGTGGAGACTCATACATTCGAGACGCCACCTACCATAAATGAATTGTATGTGCATCTCAACACCGTAAATCACGACAGGGTGACATTATTCATCGATACTAGATCGGAGCGATTCTGTGTAAGTATAGAAATACGAGCTAAATTGTAGTACATTTACTTAAAAACATCATTTTAGTTGTTTATTGTTGATCCATGCAGGCTCGGCTCTAGGGAGACGTCAAGAGCTGACCCAGGCTACACAGGACCAGCCGGTGGATGATAAGGCGGTGTACTACAAGGTGGCGGGTGAGTGTCCCAAGGGATGTATCTACGGTTGCAGGGGATAAACAATTTGAGTACACTTAGATGTCTTTTATGGTTGTTTATAGAAATTTTAGATTGATAGTTCTTTTTGTGCATATTTAAAGGACAATGAGGGATGAGCAGCTTTATGATAATTAGGTATTTTTATGGTTGTTGTAGAACTATGAGATTGGTAGTTTTTTTGTGGATACTTAGGTATCTTAGATATCTATTATACTTAACTACCTTTCGTGGATATATAATTTTTTTTAATGTCGAATTGTATGTTTTTTTCTCATTTGAATATTTGTTGTTGGTATATATTGTTGATTATTGTATGTATGTGAAATTCTGCTTTTTTTGGGATGTTAGCACCCCCAAGGAGTTGTTTGAGGGGTGCATGCGATGGAGTAGGTCTTATTGTCGTTATTTTCAGGTTTAGAAGTTTCGGAGAACCAATTTGATTTTGGTGTATATTTTTAAAAAAGAATTAGGCGTTGAAACGGAATAGAGACGGATTAGCAACGGAATTCATAGTTTCCGTTGCTAATCCGTCCGAAGATTGGCAAGAAAATTTTTTGGATAAACTGAGTATAGAAACGGAATAGAGATGGGATTAGCAACGGAATGCATGAATTATGTCTCTATTTCGTCTCTAATTTGCAACGAATTAGCAACGGAATTCATGCATTCCGTTGCTAATCCATCTCTAATTTGCAACGGATTAGCAACGGAATTCATGTACTCCGTTGCTAATCCGTTGCAAATTAGAGACGAAATAAAAACGGAATGCAAGCAAAAGCATTCGCATTAAAAGAATGTCCATTTCTGTTCCGTCTCTGTTCTGTTTCTAAGTCCATCTCAAATCAGTCTCTGATCAACAACGGAACCATATTTCTATTGCTGACTAATTAGCGTCGACAATTTTAGAGACGGACTAGATTCCGTCTCTGTTCCGTTACTGAATTGAATTAGAGACGAAATTTATGCTAATCAGCAACGGAAATTTCCGTTTCTAATCAGCTATTTTTTGTAGTGTTAATACTTCCATCCAAAATGAGTGTGGTTTTGGGGTCTCTTCCAGTTTTTCAATACTTCCACCAAAAAAAAAAAGGTTGATAAGCCAGATAAGTAATTTGGAGCTTGCTCAACTATGACTTTAGCTCAATTCATGGTTGAGCTATACTTGAGCTCGAATCAGCTCAAATATGGATTGAGCTCAACTTAACACTGAACTCGCTCAAGCATAAATACGGTGCTCTACAATTTAGCGATAATATCAATACTTAGTGGAACAACCCATGAAAGTTGAGAAAACGTTTTTTCCATTCATCATAGGGATCATAACATTCAACGTAAACAATGAAGTGAAATAGTAGATCAACATCCATCCATGAGCACTTAAGCTAGCCGTTCGGATAAGGATTAGATACATAAAAAGACTACTTCAAACCCACAGAAGTAGACTGCAACAAAACATTGAAAAAGACCTAAAAACATACCACAATACTTGAAAGGAAGGACCCAAACCTTAAGACCACCAGAACTCCCAAACCCTGAGACTACCAGAACTAAAAAAAAAACCCTAATATGAAAAATTAACAAAAAACTCCTTCATTTTCACATCCAAAGTTCGACTTGTGTCGTTCACCATTGCAACTGCCTTTTCAAACATCGCGGTCATCATCCTTAAGGTTGCATCATAGTTGTGGGGTCCCACTTCTTCGTCTTTGACATTACTTGAACCCACATCAGAAAGGGCGCTCATGTTTTCTTTTCTTTCACTTCCATGTCCGCATTCTTCGCCTTGTCCGCCCAAATGAACACAGGGCACCCCACAAATCGTGCACTTGAAGAACAACCGACCTTTGTTTGGCAACGTCTTCTTCACTCTTCTTTAAACCAACTCGCCTATGCCGTTGCATTGAAAACATGGCTTCTCATTAGGGCAATCTGCAAGTCCATGTAAGCGTTCCTCAGAGAAATAACATGGTTTGGTACACATTCCTGCAAAAAAAAAGTACATAAAGCTTTTAAAACTCTTTACAAACTTCATCCAACACCAGATTTATGAAATTGACCACCCAAACATGCCATGGTTTACTCTAAAAAAAATAGATCGACCATGGTTTACCTCTGTTTTCGTCGATGAGTGATGGTGGTGGCAACTCCTCCCTGACCGATCGTTCTTGCCTTTTCTTCTTTCTCCTCTTCCTCTCCTCCACAGTCAAATGCTTTACTGTACAATGAGCTAGATGAGAAGAAAAATAGAAGAATCTTTACCTTTTCCAATAAGCTTTCTCATCACAAATAAAAAAAAGTCAACTAAAAGACAAAAAGTACCAAAAACCTAGAGAACATTAAAGAGACTGACAACTTTTAATTTTCACTTTTCAAATAAAATTTTTTTGACACTCAAAGTTTGACTCGCTTACATGGCACGATCCAGTCAGCCAGCCACTTCAAGACATGCCCACCAATGTTAAAACTAGTGTCAAAACTATTGTCAATGCAGCGGCTTCCTAAAAAAAATATTTTCCTTCTAAAAATATGGCATCAAAGGCATAGGTGTTTTTTTAAAAATAAGGTGGCTTTAGTTTTTAATTCACCAAATAGTGGGGTTTACTTTAAAATTCTCAAACTAATGTATAACTCCTTTTGAAAATGAACTATTGATGATGAAGTGGCATGCATAGTTGGTGAGGTGGAAAACGCTTGTATAGATAACTCCTTTTGAAAATGAGCTATCTATACAAAATTCTAAACTATATGAATGACTCATTTTGAAAATGAGCTATTTGTTCAACTCAAATACCGCACATCAAGGTGGAGAACCCATGCAAACGACATGTGCATATCGAGATGGACAACCCGCGTCACTCGCGTATCTCGAGGTAGACAACTCATGTAAACAATACGCACGCATATCGACGTGGACAACCCATGCAAACGTCACGTATGTATGTTGAGGTGGAGAACTCATGCAAATGTCATGCACGTCTGTCGAGGTGGGAGACCCATGCAACCTCGTGCAACTTATGCAATCTATTGCAATCCATGCAAACCTCACGCATGTATCTCGAGGTGGACGACTCATATAACCTCGCCTAATCCATGCAAACCATGCAAAGGTCACGCATGTATTTCGAGGTGGACACCCCATGTAACCTCATAAAATCCAAGTAAATCATGCAAACGACTCGCACGTGTCTCGAGGTGGTAAAGTCAATGCAAACGTCACACACGTATCTCGTGGTTGACAACACATGGAAACACCACGCACGTATGTCGAGGTAGTTGAGCCATGCATATTCGTGCAAACCATTCAAACGTCACACACATATCTCGAGGTGTGGACAACTCATGCAACCTCGTGCATTCGGAGAATGCGCTATTCATGTGCTCTTTCCCACGTGTATGTCCACGTGTACCGGGAAACAAGAATAGCGCCTTTTGAAAGGGCGCTATTCTTGTATGTCTTTTCCACGCGGACACCCCACGCGGACACCCGATATTATTTACACGAATAGCGCATTCGGAGAATGCGCGAATGCGCTATTCGTGTAAATCGCCTCCAACCAATCCACGTAGATGGATTATATCCAAATAACACGAATATCGCCTTTTTATTATATCCAAATAACACGAATAGCGCCTTTTCAAAAGGCGCTATTCGTGTTATTTGTCCAAAGTGGACTAGACACACGAATAGCGCCTTTTGAAAATACGCTATTCAAGTATCCACGTAGGCTGAAAATTTTTCCTCCTCTAATAGCGCATTTTCAAAAGACGATATAGCCTATTTCTAGAATAAAAAAAACGCACAATTGTTTTACTCATTTAAACTATTTTCTTATGTACTTTTGTAATTTTTCCGTGGGCATACCCACTATAGAATTCTAATTTTACTCTATCCTATTAAAGATTGACCGACGTTGAGTTGACTATAAAAAGGACTCAGACTTCCATTCGAGAATCTTGAGTAAGGCGAAAATTTCGGGCTTGGTTTGTCTCCTCGTGAATTCGATCGATTCGTTTGAGCTCGTAAGTGTTTGATCCGATTTGAAGTTCATGTTTTTTGGTTTGAGTCCGATCGTTGTTTTGGTTTCTAGCCAAGTTTTTGATTTCTCTGTAAGTTCTTTTCGGTTGTGTTTTGGTTTCTAGGGTTTTGTTAATTCAATCGTTGTTTCGAATTTCGATTCTTTGATTTCTTGATGTCTTTGTCGATGGGGTTTGTGTTATTGTTATTATTTTTTTGATATCCAACGCTATCGGAACCACCGCCGCGTACACCAACCGTACCGACGGATGACCAAACTAATCTCTCAGAGGTCCTTAGTTACTCCGATCAGGGAAGCCAAGTAAGATATCGAAGGCTGAATGGAGTGGGTAGGTTTTGAATTCAACACATCTGTCTTGGTCAGTGTGTTAGAGAATGAAACTTACCTAACACTCAACCAACGCCCTTGGAGCGGGTTTGTGTTCTTGTTGTCTAGGGTTTTCGTCGATTCGTAATCATTGTGCTAAAAAGTAGTGATCTTTGATGAATGTATGGGCTAATTTAGGTTGAGTTCTGGGTTTCTTTGATCTCGATGTATGTGTGCGGCTTTTTGAAGTTTGTTAGGTTGTTTCGTCTTAGGGTTTTTGTTTTCAAAGCAATCTTCTCTGCAGCGGATTCTTGTTAATCAGTTGTTTGGGATTAATGTGTTTTGAAGCAGTGATCAATAAGGGAAGTGTTTGAAAGTATGGGGAAAAGAAAGTCAAGGGCAAAGCCGCCACCGAAGAAGCGTATGGACAAGCTGGATACTGTATTCAGCTGCCCATTCTGCAACCACGGAACTAGTGTAGAGTGCCGAATGTAAGTGTTCTTTGAATTTGATGCATTCTGATGTACATTATTGAGTAAAAGCATGGGATCACAGCACATCGGCTAAAATCAAGTTTGATATATGATGTTTAGCTTTATTCACTGTTTCCGTTTCAAGACTCGGAATTATAATGGCAAGATCGTACTTCAAGTTCAAGTTCGGTTGATTTTCTTGGAATTCCGTGTTGCTTAAATTTAGTGCTGAGCGGTGCCTAGATTTAGATTGGGACCATCACAGTTGGTATAAGAGACTTAGATTTCTAATAAGCCTTCAACCTGAAATATGAACCCGGACCCGATAACTTAGAAGAAACCATCAAAGCTAGTGTGGAAACCCGATGATCTTGACTCAGGAATTTAGTTGGGACGTGAGTGAAAGTGTGGTTGGGGATAATTTCCTTAATTCTTTGGTTGTTCAAAGCCGCAATGTAGTTTGTTGCCTAAGTGAGGTTTTATTTTATTTCTCGAGACGAAGCAACCAATAAGTAATTGTTTTATGTGGTTTCAGAGACATGAAGAATCTAATTGGCGAAGCCATTTGCGGGATTTGTCAAGAGAGCTATAATACAACTGTCAACGGTATGTTTTGTTATATACATGGTGGCTTAATTTTCTGGATGTGGACATGGATTATTGATTCTCCTCAATTGCAAAATTAATCAATGGGTTTTCTGGAGAAAACTGAGTTGTAGTTTGTTTTTTATAAAGAAGGATAATAGACATATTTTTGCTGTTTTCTTTTTTAAATGATTTGGAAAGACACCATCAATTGCACGATCCATGTAGCCGACTGCAACTAATTTTGGGATTGAGGCCACATGTAATAAATTTTGCTCCAAGAAATTAATTTGCTCATGCTGATTTCATTCCCATTTTTTGCGAACCATCTGCAGCTTTGACAGAACCCATTGACATCTACAGCGAATGGATAGATGAGTGCGAGCGGGTCAACACCCTCGACGACGAGGCGTAGCAGGCGATGCCAGTTCAGAAGGAAGCAGATGAAGATGCTTAGATGGCCGTGTGTTCAGTGGTGAACAGATATATTGTGAATTGTTTGGAGAAGGGGGTGTGCCCTTGGACCTGTAGTATAGTGCTTAGTATTATTTGTAATATAGGGGCATGTAACAATATTGTTTTCTGGATATATACTTATATGATTTCTGTAAAACATAAACATACTTTGTAATATGTTTCCTGGATTACCACTTTGACGGTTGATTTGATTCTTCTTGATAAAATTTGAATAATTTCTTTTACTAGTGTACATCTTCTGAAGGAGCTTATAGTTTAACTTTGTATATAATCAAGAAACGGAACGCATCTGTCATTTAACTTTTATAGGTGAATCAGGCTTCTTTTCTTTTTTTTTGATATTTTCTAGAAAGAAACCAACTTTATTTTCTTTCAATTCGTTCCCACGAACCCCATCTCTTAACGAAATAAGTACATACCAAACCTCTTACTAAAATACTGTAACTATATATCAAATCATTAAGCCACCCACCTGAAATAACTATATATCAAATCATTAAACCACCCACATGATTGGTGATCAGTCGACAATTTTCAAATATTTACCGTGTAGATATGCAATAATTTTTATCATATAGGGGTACCGATCATATGGTAATATACATAATACATGTACTGACTATATAGGGGTACTCATCATATATTAATCACTCTAATTCTGTAGATATGCAGAGCTTATCGAATTGTCAAATTTCAATAATTGAACTGCAAAAGCAAAGACATTACTATAAGTTTTTCTATTCTTAGTCCAAGATATTAACATACTAATGTTTTTTGTGAATGTGCAAAAAGCACTACTTTTCCGACTTTATTTTAGGGAAACACATTGTTTCTCGCCTTTTACATACATTAATTTGTTGGCTATATAAAATAAAGTTTCGATCCTATAAAAAAAAGCACTACTTTTCTTTCCTTTCTTTCCCTACTTAAATTTATACAAATAACTGAATAAATAATTAAAGAAAAACAATTTTCTGTGAAGCTGACTGAATATGCACAATGCTTGTCAAGATTAGCAAGCGTTATCGACCATTCGCTGATGAAGCGAGATTCACCGATTAATTGTGTTCTAAATGCTGCCTGCCTCATCATGAAAGCTAAAATCTGTCGATTTATGATCCCTTACGCTTGCTCGAACAGAAATCAACTGTCATCTGACTGCTGCCTTCTGTTCAGGAGTTAGCTGTTGATCTTCTGGAAATTCCGTTGTCAATCTTCCTAGTCGTTTCTGTAGATCAGAAAGCGAGTTCTTAGTAGTTTTCTTGCTAGGACTCGTCTCTTCATTCACAAGTTTGAACTCCAATTTATACAATATGATAGCATCCGAGCTGTTGATAGCGTATTCATAGAGGTGCCATTGGATGCCGGCCTGTGGTTGGGGATCCATGTAGTAGGACCTCCTCATACCTCCGAACTCCTTCATAAACTGCTTCCTCGAAGCATGCCAGCCACGCCCGCTGTAGTCAGGCAATAATCTCTGCTTTCTACTCCCACTTTCATATGCTCTTCGCGGTCTATCAAAGAAAAGCCACTCCCTAATTGTTTCATTTTCTAAGATTGAGATGTCAAAAAGTTCTGCATCAGTACAAGAAGCATGTGGTCAGATCAAACCTGTTTGCAGATTGTTATGCCATAGGCATTTTCAAACTTAAGAAAATGAAAAATAAGAACGAATGATACTCGAAATCTAAATTTACCAGGAGAATTCCATGGAGATTTCTTTGTCGCAGCACCCTCACATTCTGGTATACCAACATCTATTCCCTGTAGTCTCGCAGTAAGAGTGGCAAATAGTGCATCGTCCTTTAGACCAGTGCCTCCTGGTCGTTGGATGGGAGATGCACCAGGTTGGCCTTCATTCTGCGCCAAAGTAGCATGAAAGGTGCTGCAATAGTGCGGACACCAGTTCGATCCTTGAGCAGGCCTAGAGCAATCCCAGAGAGCACATTTGGGCCCTAAAGAGGAAGTGCATACATTTAAAAGATTGTGAATAATATCTTTGCTTTGACCATTGCCATTGAATCCACCAAAAAAATTGCAGTCCAAGTCGTTATGCAAACCAAGCTGATCGAAATCAATTTCATCAAAAACGCCCAAGTTAATAATCCCTTTGCCCTGATCAGCATCTTGACAGCCATGGTCTTGCCGTGCCTAATTCACAAGACAGACTCTGTTAGAACAACCATTTAGTAGCTCATTTGCATTTACATCCATTCTACATTTCTAATTTCCATGGGCAACATAATAGTTAGAGAACATACATCAACATATCGACAAATGCTAGATATCAAGTTTAATTGAAGTCAAAAGTTCCACCGCTTCTAATAATTTTAAAAATTAAATAGAATTTTCCATCAATTTGCTCGTCTACTTGGATTTGAAGACAAAGAAGACAATATTTTTTATACACAACCATTTTCAAACATGGAAACTTGGAGCCCCAAGCGTCAAGTTTCATGCATGGGTTGTGGGGTAACATATGGATCATCTGGTTTCGTTTAGTTCTCACAGCATTTACATAATACATAGATTGAGATTCCGCCTTGGGCAGATGCTTGGCTCTCATGGATATGATGGTAAGATCTAACCAAGAATCACAATATCTTTCAACTACTCAAAATGCCAATATAAATTTATATACATCCAAAACTATATTATAAATATATATATATATATATATATTCTACCATGGGAACCAAAAAAATATCCATGTAATGGGAACTTTATTTAGGACCATTAGATCTTAATCTAATGGTTAACACACTTGTGTATTTATCATTTTATTGCTATGCAAGGGTCATTAATGGTTAACAACATCAAATGCCAACACAAGAAAATAGAGTTCCCATCAAATGGGTATATATTTATGCCCCATTGTAGATTCATCCATACATTTAATACTTCTAATACAAAATATAATTATAACTGATGGGAATATAGGCTTCAATAAATGTATCTGAAGATTCTAATAATTGATGATTTATTTTAAGTAATGCCCCCAACTAAAATCTTAGTTTTTCCTTCTTTTGAAAAAAAAAAAAAAAAAAAAAAAACCAAAAGGTAAAAATACTTCAAAAAGAAACTCAAAACGGGAAAAACGAGTTGTCCGATTGCAAAATACAGGCTTTTACAACCATGCAAGTTATGCAACCATGCCTACCATAATATCCAGCATAACAAGAAATGCACATGAATCAAATAATACTACACAAGTAGTTCTTATCAAAAAAATAAAATACTACATAAGTAGCTTAGGAAAGTGTTCTTCTACAGTTATACTCCATATAATCTTTTCATGATCAAATCAATGATTGCGTGGCACATAAGTGATCCAATGATATTTATTTATAGATATTTAGATAATTAATTAATTGTATACCATCTCACACAATCATATAGAGCATCCTAACTAAACGTGTCAAACTAATTCCGCCCGAAAAATCCAAACTTCCACTACTTTTTCATATGAAAACAGGAAGTTGGTAATTAATTCTCAACTGACAGCTGAGAAATCTCTCATGAAACTCCTCAACCTTTGAGAAAAATCTCTAGGTCTGAATCTAAAGCTTTTCCCTTGCATATTTCACGGAAGTTTTTCACTTTTTCCTTGATAACTTTCCCATTTGATAAGCCATAGTAAATACGGGGAAGTCCTTCACAACTTAAAATTATGAATCCATTAGATCTGTTTGAATGGTGCACATCTCTTATTTATCCTTATACAATCTCATCACCCTCTTTGCCAAAGAACTCAATACTTTCGAGCAATGTTGAGCTACGGTGCCAGTATTTGTTTCGACCAATCAATCCCAAGGCTTATAAATGCCTTCGCAACATTCTCCATCCCTTTCTCTATAAAATTCTGCTCCATTTCTTACCTTCTTAAATTAACTTCTCCTCCACATTCAACAAGTTCTTCACTTACCTCTAAAACATTCCCTTACCACTAAACAAGTCTTTCATTTTGTTATGATGCCATATTTTGGCATATACATAAATGGCACATTGTGAATTGGAACTTCCAAACCACCATTGTTCATGGTGCTGTCAATTTTTTTCTTTATTTTCCAAAAGTCTTTTAATTGCCTTGACTCCCTCATTGCATACCCTCTTCACATTCCAATCCCCTTAACTTGGGGTTACAGAGAGTGGGAGGGACAGAAATCCAGTCTACCATTAATAATTGATCTGAATATCAAAACACCAGCTTTTGATGCTGAGACAAGGATAATGGTAGGGTGAGGGTTCTATGATTGAATGGATCCCTACACAAACGTGGACCTAGGGTAAATTTATTGAATACTTTATATAAAAATTTTCATGCTTGTGAATCACATATTCCAAAATCTTTACATTTGTTAGCCAGATTATATCTTTTAAACATCACAACTTTAAACTTAAGCATATTTTGTGTTATAAATGTCAAAATCCATAATCAATATGAATCTTATGAGTCATGACGTGGTCAAAGAAAGAAAGAGCTATATGAATTTATGAAAATCATAACAAATTTAAAGTTTGAGTGGCCGGATACAAAACATGGTTGATATACATTCCATGCTTCTCGTCATTACCACCCAATTAGCACCCCAATGGCGAAAATACTAAGATTGTCAAAGTTAAAGACAAGCTTCCATCGACTCTTAAATCTTGAAAGAAGTCCAAATTAGTGCACAACTAATATAATTTATATGAACGTTCAGTTAATTAGGTTCAGTGCTAAGTGCTAACTTAGCACAATGGAAAAGTTTGATCTATGTAGCCGAGCCCAATTAATTTGGGACTGTGGCTATGTTGTTGTTGTTGTTGTTGTTGTTGTTGTTGTTGTTGTTGTTGTTGTTGTTGTTGCTAAGTGCTAACTTAATTCATCATCAAGTTCCATAATGATTCAAAATTGATTCAAGTAATAATGCAATGTCGCTAACTATCAACAACAACAACAACAACAACAACATAGCCTCAGTCCCAAATTAACTGGGGTCGGCTACATGGATCAAACTTTTCCAATGTCGCTAACTATCGATTTAGGAAAATGTATTTAACGATAGATCTATATAGTAATGAATCTAGACCATGTTATTTTGATAAAAGAAACAACACACTAATGGCATGTTCGCTTCGTGGTCTTAGGTCGGATTAGCCACACTGTACTGGCTAATCTGGTGTTCGCATAGCGGTTTAACTAGTCCGCGGGACTATCTAATACCCAATACAGGTGACTAAAGTAAACCATCATTTTTGGTGGCACTAATTAGTCCTAATGCTTGGGCTTTAAACATTACCAAACTACCCCTCCCTCTTAAACCAAATCGTGATTGTGAGAGACGAAATCCATTTCGATGGCAACTCAAGGACAAGCCTCCAACTGTTCATTTGATGTTTCCTGAAACATCGTCATGCGTCAACCAACCCAAATTAGTTAAGCCTAGAAGAAACATTCCTCATGTGGGTCTCTATTTCTTTCTTGATTTATATCTATATATCCAAAATTAAATCTGGTTGAACTGGTAGTTAATAAAAGTTTTTAATTAATCTGTTTTGTTTGATCATTTACAAACATCAGAGAGGACACTATATGCTCCTGAGTTGGTAGATGATTACTACTTGAATTTGCACGATTGGGGTAGCAACAACGTGCTCGCCATGGCGCTCGGGCATACATTTTTTTGTGGGATGCTGCTAATGCATCTACTTCTGAAGTTACTACCATTGATGATGAAAATGGACCCATTACAAGTGAGAGTTGGGCACTCGATGGGCGTCATATAGCCATTGGCTTGAACAATTTTGAGGGTTTGTGTTCTAAATCGATTTTGTGAAATGGGGATATTGACATGGGGGGCATGTTGGTCATTCCACCAACCTCCAAAAACTTAATCCCAAACTTAACACACCCAACCGAACAAGTTACTCAATCGAGACTAATCACTTAACCCAAGTCACAATCCCATGTATAACTTAATCCCATACACACGCGAAGCGAATAGGCCATAAGAACTAATTACACGATTTTAAAGCTTTAGTGAGAATGCCATTTCCAAAAATTAGCTACTTCGACCAGTGTTATTGAGGCGCGTGCCTTGAAGCAGGGTCCCCTCTTTGCTCCTTAAATAAGCCTAGGCGTGGGGGTTGTTACTAGACGCATGCCTATTCACTAGAATTCTATTTTTTTCATTGCTAACAAATTCCATCTAAGTATTTTGTCCAAGTAGGTAAGTTGGATAAAGGAGTTCTACTTACAAAGTTGCACAACCAATAAAAAAAAAGGAAGGAAGAAGATGTTAAAAAATAGGTGGCGATTTTGCACAAACTTCCGTTCCAAGTTGCCTAACCTAAAAAGGAAAGAAGACATTAGGAGAAGAAGGCAACCTTTCCCCAAGTTGGAAAGTTTGTCTTGATTGGAAATACAAGGCGATCTTGCATATTACTTCATGAGGGTGAATGAAATGCATGGAAGCTAGTAATTCAATTCTAGATTTTTATTTTTATTAGTCATACTTCATACATATCTATGTATAGACACTAGGCTTCACTTGAGCATGTGCCTCATGCCTTTTAGGGACCCACCGCCTCAAGTGGAAATGAACAACAATGAATATTTCTTATCAATCAACAAATAATTAACTTTATTAAATATTTGAGGTTACAGTTTCCACTCTCCTCGTATTAAAAAAAAAAACAGTTTAGCTTTTTTTTTTCTTCTCTGATAGGAAACAATTCCCACTTTAGTTCAGATAGTGTCCTTAGCAAGAAGTCTTTGAGAAATCCATCTTTTGTGCAAATATAACCCATTTTAAATCTTAAATCTTGAACTGAAATGTCCAAAAAAATAAATTACAACTTTCATGTGTGCATGTTAATGGATCCCAAGTCACGTATCCAACTAAAAAATAATTTAATACC
Source organism: Stephania cephalantha (assembly GCA_039657325.1). Lineage (NCBI taxonomy): Eukaryota > Viridiplantae > Streptophyta > Magnoliopsida > Ranunculales > Menispermaceae > Stephania > Stephania cephalantha. The sequence continues at coordinate 34,140,489 of CM077578.1, read as the reverse complement.
ATAGTTTGCGACTTTATGTGTTACCATGATATGAACCCTAAGCAAGCTTTGTTACTCATAATGAGCACATAAAAGACCAACATTATTACATCGTCCAACTGCCTTATTCTAATGCTTCAACTATAATCTGCGGGCTAAGTTATTTTAGTTGAATCTTGAAGTTTAGTCTGCTTTCTCACTAGGAAAAAAAAAGCATCTATAGGCAACCACCAAATTTCATGTTCATATCCTAATTCCTAATTCAGTGATGAAAGTGTTATGAACCTAGGAATAGGTTCTTCGAATAAGACTGATTCATGACCAAGTCTTGTATACAAGAGTCCATGACTGCTTCTCCTTAGACTAGTTTTTTTTCACAAAGTAATATCTTATTTTTTTTTTGCATAAGCAAAACGCATCATTTGGTCCCCAAACTTTACGATTTTTCTTGATTTGGTGCCCAAACATTGATTTGTTAACATTTGGTTCTTGAACTTTACAACTTTTCTTGATTTGGTCCTTGAACTTTGATTTGTTAACATTTGGTCTCTGAACTTTATCTTTTGCATATATTTGGTCATTTCATCAAACGTAACGCTCATATAATCTAACGTGGCAAATGGTCGTTGTCATGTAATAAGAAAAGTGAGAGCCTTATGGTTCATTCTCGGTTCAATTTGGTTCATGCACACGTACCCGTACATATTCCCTCACTTGTTGAATTCAATTTGTTGGAGTCTTATTCGATAGAAGGACTAAATGTGTACAAAAATCAAAGTTTTGGGACCAAATGTGTACATGAATCAATGTTTTGGGACCAAATGTTAAGAAATCAAAGTTCAGGAACCAAATCAAGAAAAACTGTAAAGTTCAATGACCAAATAATGTGTTTTCCCTATTTCATAATAGTAGTCTAACTTTTACAATAAAAATAGAAAGAAACATGTAAATATAAACCAACTAAAGAAGGAAACATGCTCTATAGAAACTTTCTAATTAACTACTTCCCGATAGATGGAAACTTTCTAATCAACCATTTCCTAATTAAAAGAAGCTCAAAACTTGCTAATAAAATAATATTCCTAATTTATTACCTACTAATTGCAGTCGGGCCCGCGAGAGACCGCATCAGAAAGCAGAGAATTTGCATCAAACAAGTTGTAGAATAAAATAACAAAAGCATGTATTATGACAGCACTAGTAACGAAATATCAATGCTTTTTACGAATAAAAAAAAATATGTAGTGAAGAAAATGTTTCCATAACAAAATGCAACAAAAGAATTTAAAGAAGAAAAAGAAAACTCGACTAGTGAAAACAATCTTTCACTTTGGAACCCTTGCTACTAGTTAACTTAAAATAGAGAATCTATCATTTTGCACTAAATTAAGAACAATCTTTTCTCCAAAAAAGCACAAATCTTTGAAGAAGAGTCATGATTCCTTCCCTCCAACAGTGCACAGCAGAAGGTCTGCTGGAATTGGTAAACTACTAGCAAAAGGGTGAGTCCCGCATTCGCCAAGTTGCTAAAATTAGGATACACTTTAATTAGATTCACAAATAATTTGCAAAGAACACAGTAAATTTATCAATTATAAATCCGTCTGCAACTTTGATTATAATAAAAAACTATTTTTGCACTTATAGAAAACCAACCCCATAAATACTTAAAATGAGAAATCTTTCTTTTAAAACAAGCATCCAAATTTGGACTTAAATAGTATTGAATGGGGTTTTAGCTTTTCATATCTGTTTTTCGTTAAAAAGCAGGTCATCAATAGCCACTGAGAACTATGTCCTACTGCCCAAATCATCATACAGACAGAGCACTTGATGAGGTGAAAGTGAAACAACATATTTTTAAACCTCGCCTAATATTTCTAAACCTTGTTTGATCCGTCTAGTGTCTAAACATAGACATGAATAGGAACAACATATTTTTTAACACTAACTATCTTATTCTTAGCTAATGAACTCAAAACCCAAAAAGTACGGAGTTCAATTGTAATTCAGATCAGAAATCGATAAAGCAGAAAAATAGCCACCACTGCAAAATGGCTGTAATTGAAGGAAAAACTAGTTTAGTAATGATTATACCCTCCAAATTAAGTTTATAGCTCTCTCACTATATTCAGCAGTATCGCTAAATTCTAAAATACTAAAAAAATGCAAGATCGCTGTGCAGAAAACTTACTCCATAAGAAGAGAAAACATTTGATGGAGAAGATTGATTTGGAACAAGACTAAGATTCCCAGAATTATCAGTCTTTGACACATCCTTGACACATTGCTTGTCCTCTTCCTGAAGTTCGTCAGTCAGCTTCCCCATGTGCTTCTGCTTATCAATAGGTGAAACAGTAGAACCTTTCACTTTGGGGCTCTTCTTTTCATTAGCCTGCTTGAATTGCAACTTATGCAATGCACAGCCTACACAGTTGTCAAGCTCATATACATAGAGATGCCATTCATAATTATTCAATGGTTGTGGGTCCATGTAGTAGGATCTCTTCACACCTCCATATTCCTTCATCACTTGCTTCCTTGATTCATGCCAACCACGCCCGTTATGATCAGGCAATGACCTCTGTTTTCTATTCCCATTCTCAAGGGCTCTTCGAGACTTGTCAAAGAAAAGCCATTCCCTCACTGTCTCACCCTCAACAATATTGATATCAAAAAGCTCTGCAAATGTTACAGCAAAAACAATCAGCTCAAGAAAAACCTTCAATTGAATAGTAAAATCAGTCATTGAAAAACTTGGAAAACAAAACTATTCAGCAAGTCACATGTGACATGTGTACAACGAAAAGTTACCAGGAGTGTTCCATGGGGATTTGGCGGTAGCAGCCCCTGGAAATTCCGGAATCCCTACACGCCTCCCCTGTGTCTCAGCAACTAGAGCGGAAAACAACAAGTCATCCTTCAAAATAATCCCCCCACAACGCACTACCGGAGCATTACCTGGTTGGCCTTCACTAAAAGCAACACTATCATGAAAACTACTGCAATAAGCTTTACACAGCTCTGATCCTTGCACAGGCCGGGGGCAATCCCAAAGTGCACATATTGGACCTAAGAAGGCGGCAGGCGGAGGGTTTAAGGATGGCATAATCCCATAGCCTTGTCCCACATTGCCCTTTTCACATGGCACTGATCCATTACCAGCCGCGAAAATGTTTTGATTGGGCATTTCGAAATTATTCCTAAAACACTGCTGCGGCGAGGAAAGGAAGTCCGGGCGCCAATAAACCCCGTCAACTTCTTTTTGTGGCATCTGCTTCACAACATATTCTCGAATTAAGAGAATTATACGTCTCTTTCACAAGTATAAAATTTAATTTTTCTCTACCGATCATCATCATCATCACCATTAATCCTACACATCAATCTCACTTCTTTCAATTTCCGCGCCACAAATTCAACAAAAACGTATAAACAAACTGCTCACCTCATGAACTACTCGCGCCGCGGTGGGCACATTGGATTCAAACACATTCTTCACCGGCTTCGCCAACTGGCTACTCGCGTCGTCTTCTACATCAAAATCCTGCAACATCCGCTCGATATCCGCCGAGAAAGTCCCCAGACAATCAAGCTGTGCAAACACAACAACTTACATAGAATCGAAAAACCCTCCAAAAGGGCAAAATCGAACCAATTGAACCTTCTTACGTTGAGGGAGGACGCTGGAGAGGGCTCGTCGAGCTCGGCCTTCCAATCGCGCAGAACAATCTGCACTCGTTCCTCGAGATAAGCGACATCGCTCGATCGACTCTCCTTCCTGGCCGTCTGAAGGTCGATGAAAAGCTGTTGAAGATCGTCGACTCTGGCCTTGGCCTTTTCTTTATAACGTTTGTGAGAGTCTGTGGACTTGAGTTCGATCTTCGCGTTCTTCCCCATTGAAAATTAGGGGATTTTTTTTTTTTTTTGGGAGAAGAGAGGGATTACGTTTTGGTGAATTGGGTAGGTATTATGGAGAAGGGAGATTTGGAGGATAGGTGAATTGTATTGTAGTAGTTGAAATATTGTGTTTATGAAGTGATTTTGTATCCAAATACGCAGTTGTGGCGGTTCCTACCTCAAGTATCCACCCATCTACTAGTAGAGTCAACGCTATAGCCTGTGGGCACCCCACCTATCCAATCCACGAGGGCAACCCAACAATTTAAAAAAAATTACAAAAGTATAACATATTTTAGTTTAAATGAGGAAAATAAGTGTGGGTTTTTTATTTTTTTCAAAAAATATGGTATATCGCCTTTTAAAAAGGCGCTATTAGTTGGGGCAAATTTTTGTGGCTTACGTGGACATCCCACGTGGGTGTCGATGTGGTAAGAACACACAAATAGCGCATTTTCCGAATGCGCTATTTGTGTGTACTTGCCACGTGGACTCGGGGTACACAGATAGCGCCTCGAGATACGTGTATGGCGTTTGCATGGATTGTCCACCTCGAGATACGTGTATGACGTTTGCATGGTTTTTTGTCCACCTCGAGATACGTGCATGACATTTGCATGGGGTCCATGGTCTGTATGGATATGCATGGGTTGTCCCCTCGAGATACGTGCATGACGTTTGCATGGATTGTCCACCTCGAGATACGTGCATAACGTTTACATGTGGTCAATGGTTTGTAGTGGATATGCATGGGTTGTCCCTCGAGATACGTGCATGACGTTTGCATGGATTGTCCACATCGAGATACGTGTCTGGCGTTTGCATTAGTTGCTCACCTCGAGTTACGTTCATGACATTTGGATGGTTTGCATGGACTGCACCAGGTTGCATGGGTTGTCTACCTCGAAATACGAGCTTCACATTCGCATGGTTTGCATGGATTGCACGAGGTTGTATGAGTTGTCCACACCTCGAGATATGTGTGTGACGTTTGAATGGTTTGCCTGACTTTTCTCCCAAACTGAGTTTCGGTGTTTTTCATGAAATAATGTGGCTTTATTTTTTTATTCACCAAATAGTGGGGCTTACTTTAAAATTTCAAAACTAATGTATAACTCATTTTCAAAAGGAGCTATTGATGATGAGGTGGCATGCATCGTTGGTGAGGTGGAAGGCACTTGTATGAATATCTCCTTTTGAAAAGGAGCTATCTATACAAAATACTAAACTCTATGAATGACTCATTTTGAAAAGGTGCTATTTGTTCAACTCAAATATCGCACATCGAGGTGGAGAACCCATGCAAATGACACGTGCGTATCGAGATGGACAACCCGCGTCACTCGGGTATCTCGAGGTAGACAACTCATGTAAACGACACGCACGCATATCGACGTGGACAACCCATGCAAACGTCACGCATGTATGTTGAGGTGGAGAATTCATGCAAATGTCAGGCACTCTGTTGAGGTGGGCGACCCATGCAACCTCGTGCAATTCATGCAAACGTCACGCACGTATCTCAAGAGGGTGCAACTCATGCAACCTGTTGCAATCCATGCAAACGTCACGCACGTATCTCGAGGTGGAAAACTCATACAACCTCGCCTAATCCATGCGAACCATGCAAAGGTCACACACGTATTTCGAGGTGGACACCCCATGTAACCTTTTAAAATCCAAGTAAATCATGCAAACGACTCGCACGTGTCTCGAGGTGGTAAAGCCAATGCAAACGTCGCACACGTATCTCGTGGTTGACAACACATGGAAACGCCAAGCACGTATGTCGAGGTGGGTGAGCCATGCATCTTCGTGCAAACCATTCAAACGACACACACATATCTCGAGGTGTGGACAACTCATGCAACCTCGTGCAATCTATGCAAACTATGCGAATGTGAAGCACGTATTTCGAGGTAGACAACCCATGCAACCTGCTGCAGTCCATGCAAACCATTCAAACGTTATGCACGTAACTCGATGTAGATAACTAATGCAAACGACAGACACTATCTCGAGGTGGACAATCCATGCAAACGTCATGTACGTATCTCGAGGGGACAACCCATGCATATCCACTACAGACCATGCACCCCATGCAAACGTCACGCACGTATCGCGAGGCGGACAACCCGTGCAACCCATAGTAACCATGCAACTCATCCTTTAAACTTTTGTCTTACTTCTATCTCGTGATGATAAGAAGAGATACGAAGATTAAAATAATTATATGCCAAAACCTCGTGATTTTTTTTTCTAGAATTTAAAATTAAAACAATAATGATCTATTGAAAAATAAGTCCATTCCATGAGAAGGTTGTATATATCAACTTCATTCACCTAAGATATATACTGGAAAAAAAAAATCACCACGACATCAAGAAAACTCATAATACAGGTCTATTACGACGGTTACGTTGACGTTGTTGCTCCGTGATGCAAATCGGACGTATTTTATGTCTAGTTGGACGTTGTGTTTGTACATCCGGTTGAGGTTGTTGAGGTTACTGATCTTGCATTGAATGTCGTTGAGTTGATTGATGTTCTTCCTCTGGTTCACTCGTCTCACCTCTGGTACTAATTAATGCTCCCAAAATAGGAGGTTGAACCATTCCAAAATATTGACTTCCTGTATGCGGTTGGGCGAAAGGAACATGAGGCGGCGACATGCTTAACAGGTTCATGAATGAGCCATCTCCATTATATGACATATTGTAATTATAACATGGTGGAGTATATGGACTCGGCATGTATTGAGGAAATGAATGATACATTTGATGTCTAGGCATTCCATGGTCCACATATGAAGACGACGACCGGTGCATAAGGATCAAAATGGTAATGATGAAGATTCATGATCGCGGCCTTGGTACAAACATTTGAGGTTCGGTTGCATTAGGGACGATGTAGGAACGTACCCATGAGAAGAATGACGTGGTAGGATGAGCGTTGGCTACTCTCGCCAGCAGTCTCTGTTCTTCTCGCTCTCGGACGAAATGAATGTGCTGGAGGAGAACGTTTGCTACTCTTTGCAGCAATCTCAGTCCGACGAGATGGATGTGGTGGACGAGGACGTTCGGTGTTTTCCCCCATAGTCTATGTTCATGTTGTTCTTCTTCTCACCTCTCTATTTGATTCGTCTTGATCCTCTTCTTCATCTTCCTCTTCATTCTCTTCATTTATGTCATGTTCGACATCAATTTCATCATTCCATAGAGTAGACCTTTGCCTTTCATCTTCGTCTAAAATTTTAATGCCTTCATCCATCACATCAATACCTTACTCGTACCCATCCTCAATAAACACTCGCCTCGGTCGACGCACCAAGTTACACTGATATAAAAACATGAGTTTAATGCACGCAATTTAAGATATTAGTTGTTCGGGAAAAAATAAGAGTTTCAAGTTTACCGAATAGTCACGTAAAGCCCCGTCGTGTCCAATGAATAGTCTAGTGACTGAGCGATACCACGTCATGTAGTCTTGGTGATCGTGTCCTTCTTCTTGTGCCGCTGTGACTATGGTGTGACCACGATTTTCCCACATTTGTATAAAGGTTGCGTGAAAAGTCACCCGATTTTCTTGATTGCATCCACGCAATTCGATGCAAGGTCAGATCGGTGTCGTAATCACAGTTTGGTGGCACCACCTTATCATTCCGAATTGTCTCATAACCCTTTCTTGGTCGATGCCACTCGACTATGTGGAAACAAATTAGGGGACACGTCGATAGCCAACTACCGTGATCGATCTGATAAAGATTCGGGAAGAGACCCGATGACTTCAGCATAAGATTGCCACACTATATCATCCTCATTCTGCGAGTCGAGTGCATCACGGTAAGCTGATAAAACGTGCGTCGCACTTTTGTGTAACCGAAAATGCATCGAGCTAGCCATCTGTATACAAAACAATAAATTATAGAAAATGAAAATGGAGTTAATATTATAGAAATTATGAAATAATATTTGTATTACATGTGTCTCAATGGAACGTCCATAAGCATGTGTTCTCCATCCACTGTTCGCGGTCGAACTCTAGAAACACCAAGGCACCTTGGTGCTATAAATAGAAATCTGTCCCATGGCCATAGTTGTACAAGAATTGACGCGCCTGCAACCTCATGTGCACCAGCGCGTGATCCGCGACACAACTCCCTGTACAAATAAGCCAAACAGGCACTCCCCAACTATACTTGTCCAACTATTTGGAAATCCTCAAGCAATGGTAGAAACATCAAGTGTATAAATCGGTTTGACTTGTCGGCGAATAGACAACCATTGATAAGTTGCAGTATGTACGATCGAACATAACGTTGCATCGATTCCTTATCGCTATCATCATCTATAGCTGGTACGTTAAGTTTAAGCCATTCGACTTTAAGTTTACAACTAATATTGTCATCTCCAAGAGGAGTTCAACCAAGTAGCCTCTCACACATCAGCATAGTCTGTATCGGTCGTTCCCATCATAGACATACCTTTGATAGGTAAGCCGAGCTGTACTTGCATGTCCTTGATTGTAATTGTGCACTCGCCACATTGCATGTGAAATGTATGTGTCTCAGGGCGCCATCTCTCTACGAATGCAGTAATCAAAGCCCAATTAAGGCTGAAAAATGCTACGCGGGAAATCCCATAGAACCCACTGGAATGAAGATATGGGATCATCCTCGAATGGTACTGCACCGTTCGATCAACGACACCACATCTTCGACGTACGCGCAATGTTTCGTACACCTTATAATTGATAATGTATTAGTCGATATATATATATATATATATTATACATTTATGCAAGAACATTTGACGTATACATGTAAAAAAGTTTACCCGACCCTCCAGTTCGCGACGATTTGTGTGTAGATTGGAGATGCAAAAGTGAAGGATCCGATGGACTTGGATCCATTGTTGTACAAACTACAAATGACTAATTTAAAAAATTAATTGTGTTGTTCGAAACTCACAATAACTCTTTCATATATGTTCAAACAATAACAAATACTTAAACATTTCAATATAATCAAATTACCAACTTAAGCCATCACAAACGATATACAAAATCGACACTACAAAAAAAATGTAAATTAGAAACGGAAATAGCAACGAAATTTAATTCCGTTTCTAATCAGAAATGGTTAGAAACGGAATTGAGACGGAAATAGTCAGAGACGGAATAGAGACAGACATACGAGACGAAATATAGACGGAATAAAGACGGAATTAAAATCCATTTCTAAAAAGTGGCGCCAACTTTCCACCAAAAATTCAGTAGTTTATAACCGCCCATCACGTCTCGAGATTCATGCATCAATAGATGAAATATTTATGTGTTTCAAACTCTCTCTCTCCTCGAACTCTCTCTCCCAACTATCTCTCTCCTTGAACGAACTCTCTCCTTTTCCTCGACCGAACTCGACCTCTCTCTCTCGATCGCACTCGACCTCTCTCGAGCTCAGCTACTCTTTGCAAAGAATCTCGGTCCGACGAGATGGATGTGGTGGACGAGGACGTCCGGTGCTTTCCCTATAGTCTCTGTTCGTGTTGTTCTTCTTCTCACCCGTCTATTTGATTCGTCCCGATCCTCTTCATCTTCCTCTTCATTCTCCTCATTTATGTCCTGTTCGACATCAATTCCATCATTCCATAGAGTAGACATTTTCCTTTCATCTTCGTCTAAAATTTTAATGTCTTCATCAAGCGTAGCAAGACCTTATTCGTACTCATCCTCAATAAACACTCATCTCGTCGATGCACCAAGTTACACTGATATAAAAACATGAGTTTAATGCACGCAATTTAAGATATTAGTTGTTCGGGAAAAAATAAGAGTTTTCAAGTTTATCGAATAGTCACGTAAAGCCCCTTCGTGTCCAATGAATCGTCTAGTGACTAAGCGATACCACGTCATGTAGTCTTGGTGATCGTGTCCTTCTTCTTGTGCCGCTGTGACTATGCTGTGACCACGATTTTCCTACATTTGTATAAAGATTGCGTGAAAAGTCACACAATTTTCTTGATTGCATCCACGCAATTCGATGCGGTGCAGTCGGGTGTCGTAATCACAGTTTGGTGGCACCACCTGTATCATTCCGAATTGTCTTATAACCCTTTCTGGTTGATGCCACTCGACTATGTGGAAACAAATTAGGGGACAAATCGATAGCCAACTACCGTGTTGACTCGCAAGATACGTATTCGGGAAGAGACCCGATGACTTCAGCATAAGGTTGCCACACTATATCATCCTCATTCTGCGAGTCAAGTGCATCACGGTAAGCTCATAAGACGTGCGTCGCACTTTGTGTAACCGAAAATGCATCGAGCCATCTGTATACAAAATAATAAATTATAGAAAATGAAAATGAAGTTAATATTATTGAAATTATGAAATAATATTTGTATTACCCGTGTCTCAATGGAACGTCCATAAGTATGTGTTCTCCATCCACCGTTCGCGTCGAACTCTGTAAAACACCAGCGCCTTGGTGATATGAATGAAAATCATCACATGCCCACAGCTGTACAAGAATTGACGCGCCCCTGCAACCTCATGTGCACTGCAAGCGAGATCCGCGACACAACTCCCCAATACAAATAAGGCACTCCCAACTATACTTGTCCGGCTATTTGGAAATCCTTAAGCAATGGTAGAAACATCAAATGTACAAATCGTTTTGACTTGTCGGCGAATAGACAACCACCGATAAGTTGCGTGTACGATAGAACATAACGTTGCACCGATTCCTTATCGCTCGTCATCATCTATAGCCGTACGTTACTTTTAAGCCATTTGACTTTAAGTTTACAACCAATATTGTCATCTCCAACAGAGTTCGACCAAGTAGCCTCTCAAACACATCAAAGATAGTCCGATCGGTTGCCGTTCCCCAGTCACAGTGCATACATTCGATAGGTAAGCTTGAGCATTTGTACTCGCTTGTCCTCTTGAGTGTAATTGTGCACTCGCCACATTGCATGTGAAATGTATGTGTCTCGGCGCCATCTCTACGAATGTAGTAATCAAAGCCCAATTAAGGTTGAAAAATGCTACGCGAGAAATCCCATAGTTACCACTGAAACGAAGATATGAGATCATCCTCGAAGATACTGCACCGTTCGATCAACGACACCACGTCTTCGACGCAAGCGCAATGTTTCGTACACCTTATAATTGATAATGTATTAGTCGATATATATATTATACGTTTATGTAAGAACATTTGACGTATACATGTAAAAATGTTTACTTGACCCCTCTGGGTTCGCGACGATTTGTGTGTAGATTGGAGATGCAAAAGTGAAGGATCTGATGGACCTGGATCCATTGTTGTACAAACTGCAAATGACTAATTTAAAAAAATTAATCGTGTTGTTCGGAACCTCGCAATAACTCTTTCATATATGTTCAAACAATAACAAATACTTCAACATTTCAATATAATCAAATTATCAACTTAAGCCATCACAAACAATATACAAAATCGACTATCGATTTTCATTGGAAGGTTGAGCTCTTCTTGGACAATTTTTTTTTGTTATGTCCATCTGAACGACAAATACCACACCGGTTCTTCCTAGTAGGGACTCGTTCACTGGTCCTTTATTAAGATATGTTGTTCTTCTATGTCATTCTTGATGACATATGTCACATCATGCAAGTGGCCTCGAGACATTAGGAAGATCCATCTCGTTTTTGCCTTCGCGTTCCTGCTTTCGTCTCCTCGACACGTCGCACTGGGTCCTAGTATGATCTTCGTCCCAAAAGTCGGCCAATATTTCTCATCTCTGGGATGACTTTGAAATTATAGGAGTAACATTGCTCGTACACATCTATCCTATAATATGGCTCAATGAATTGCGCGTAGCTCATTCGAATAAAGGCACATGCATTCTAACACGTGTGTAAGCGAGGAAACCAAACGATTGTCATTTATTACAACCGCACACCCGATCCTTTAGATGATGACTTGGGTGTTGTTGCATTTATGCATGCGATCTCCATGTCTTCCAACAAGACTTCAAACCCACCTATGTAACGATTGATCAAATTGACTTGATGCCTCCTTGCATTGATTGTTCATAATGTGCGAGTTTATCCATGACATATTTTATGTAGGATAGGTAAGTTAAAGATTGCTTCATCGATTTTCTATTTACGCCGATCATCATTGTATGTCACCAACTGTAGTAAATCATCTCGAGTCATTCTTATAGGCAAGAATCGAGCCCCTTCAATACACCGTTAAAACACTCTACAAGTGACGATAAAATTAAATGTAAGTAATATTACTTCAATGATAACTATATAATTGAGTGCAAAACATAACTTGCATTTCATACATACCAACACCATTAGAATTCATCCATCCCTCCATGTCTTCCAACAAGACTTCAAACCCACCTATGTAACGATTGATCAAATTGACTTGATGCCTCATTGCAGATTGTTCATAATGTGTGAGTTTATCAATGACATATTTTATGTAGGATAGGCCGTTAAAGATTGCTTCATCGATTTTCTATTTACGCCGATCATGGTATGTCACCAATCTGTAGTAAATCATCCGAGTCATTCTTTATTGCGGCGAAGAATCGAGCCCTTCAATACACCGTTAAAACACTCTACAAGTGACGATAAAATTCGTGTAAGTAATATTACTTCAAATGATAACTATATAATTGAGTGCAAAACATAACTTGCATTTCATACATACCAACACCATTAGAATTCATCCATCCGTACCGCATGCCTTCACATGCGATTGAGTCCATAGTTCTTTGGGGATGACATTGACATATTACGCATATTGAGGAGCTCGTGATGATAAGTATGCAAAACGCTCCATGCACGCATTAAATTTTCGTTCTTGATGTTGAGCAATTTGCTCGAGAAAGGAGTTTTTTCAAGGGGTCATTTTGAATTGGGTGTTGAAATTATCGAGCAAGTGTCGCGAGAAATAACAATGATATCCTTTTGGGGGACATAAATCGTTGGTCGGGGTGTTAACCGCCTCTAGAATGCCAGGGTGACGATCAGAAATAAGGCAAACTCCATCTCTATCCGTCACGTACTTGCGCAACATCGTCAAAAACCATCCCCACGAATCAGTACATTCGATTTCTGCAACGATAAATGCAACCGGTACTATGTGTCCATTACCATCAACAGAGATGACAATCATTAGCTTACCACTATATTTGCCATATAAAAAATTTGCGTCAATCTGAAGCGAGAGGCTTGCAAAACTTGAAAGCTTGTATCTATGCTTCAAATGCGAAAAACACATGACGAAATTGGGGAGACGCGATTCTTATCTCATAAGCGACCCATTGTCTATGTGACCACTCAATTCTGTCCCCGGACTCTTATTCTTTACAGCCGCCAACCATATTGGTAATATAGCGTATGACTCATCCCAATCTCCAAATGCACATGCAATTGCATTCCTTTTAGCATCCCACATTCTCTTGTAGTTTACTTCGTGTCCGTATTTTTCCTTAATTATTTGTATTAATGCATTGATAGTTATTGCTTGATCTATTTGGACGACGCTTTGGATCTCTCGCGCAAACATTTTGGCGTCAAGTTGGGCATGACCGCGTTCTACGTCGAGATTTATACAGTTGTGCGACACGTCTAATTGTATGATCTCCCATAATTGTGTTTTCTTTCGCAAACAAGCACGAAGACGCCACATACACCCGTCTTGTGCACTTCTGCACTTGATCGCCCACAGAGTTGTAGTCGATTCCATCACGTGGTATTGACAATGTCTATTAATATGCCACACTTTGACGACATGTTGTAAGTCTTTTTTGTTGTCGAAGCACAATCTTATTTCCAACTCAAAATTAGATATGTCCCATCCAGTCTGTTGATGAGAATGTTGGGTTGCAGTGGAATTAGCGACCTCCCAATCAATTTCATTATACACCGGCAATGGTTGGTGAACTTCATCATCACTTGCTCCCTCCAAGAAATTCTCTTCATCGATAGCAAACTGCTCATCATCTTGCACGTTTTCCACACCCGGAGGTTCATACCTTGAGATCCGTAACAACATTGACGTTCTCCCAATCGACAGCTGTTGCAGCATCCTCGTTGGGACGTATGTCCTCGTCTGTTTCATTATTGTCATCCTCGTTAACTTCATCGTCACTAGAGGCATTAATGTCATCATATAATGGACTAACAAATCCATCTTGCGCCACATCATCTTGTGGTGATTGCATATGCAGTCTTTACATCATCAATCTAGCGTCTGATGTGCTGACATTTTCATCACGGACTTGCGAATGAACCGTAGGATTTCGAAACGAGTTGATTGGCTCAAATGTTAAATAGATATTTACCGTTGCAGTTAATGATGAATTGTCCACTGTCGCCCACATCAAGTCAAAGTGTGTCGCATCATGCAGCAATACAGTGACGAAATATTGCAAACCTCCGGGGAGGATTATCACGTGGCGATAAGCCATCCTAACTAGAGTCTCCGTAGATGAGATATTGAACGCGTTACACATGTCATCCATCAATTGTCGGCTACTCGTCCCAAACTTAACCATCAACACTGCTGATGGAGGTGTTTTGTACGCGATGTCATTTAAACCATTTACAATTTCACCGTGCGCATAGAATAGAAATGGGATGTTCCTATGTTCCATGACCTACATAATTTGTTGGACTTTGATGTAAAAGGATTACACATCGGATTACAAATATATTAACCGAAAAAGTTGATTACTAACGGGAGTTAAAGCGCAATCGAACTTTCTGATGTAGAAGATCGCCATAACAGCTCAACTACAGAGCATACTCATTTGTTTGCATCAAATATCAATTAATAACTCATATTTACATCCCAAACGATGAAAACTACTAAACTAGTTCATAAGGAGCACGTATTTCATCAAAATAAGATCATACTAACTTGTTTCCAAAGACTAATATATATACTATATTTATCATCAATTATTATATGTTTTTTTCATTCTTTTTTTTCAAATATCAAGCCAGGAATTTTTCAAATTGGGGGGATTTAAACCGCAATCGAACTTTCTGATGTAGAGGATCGCCTTAATAGCGCTTGACTACAAAGCATACTCATTCATCTCGCTTTCAAGTACATCATCTGTTTGAGTTACTTAATGTTTAAAGCACACATATCATGCAATGAACATCTCAACCATTTTTTTTTAAATACTTATGTCACTACATAACATGAAAATTATAACAAAACCAAATAAATAATTATGGAAATATTAATATTTTGAACTTACTATTTTTCTTCTTTTTGTCTTCAAATTAATAATCATGCGATAAAAAATATAGTTAGTTATTTTATTTAAATGGACTATAATAACTCAAAATATATAGTTAGTTTGACTTGTGTGTTTATTGAGGGACACATGAAAACAATAAAACAGTTTAACATCAAAGTTTAACAAAATAATAAGGTTAAATAAAAAAAGCTTTTTAACAAATATAAATAGGTTCAAACAAAGTTTAACAAAAAAACGAATCCTAAATTAACACTTAAATCAAAATCCAAAACTAAACCAAATCCTAAACAAAACAAAACAAAACAAAACGAGATCCTAAACTATACACAATACATATAATAAAAAGTTTAACAAAATAATATTTTCACAAAAAAAGTTTAACAAAACCTTTAAACAAATAAAAATTCCTAAACTAACTAAACTAACTACCTAAACTAAACTAACTTAAACTAAACTAAACTAACTAAACTAACAACTAAACTAAACAAAACTAACCAAACAAAACTAACCAAAAACACACCTTAACAATAAAGTTAAACAAAGTTTTTTTTTTCTCAAAAAAATAGTAAATAACAAATAAATTTTTTACATCAAGTTTAACAAAAAAGTTTAGTTAATCCTTAATTAACACTTCAACACAAATTTCCTAATCTCATCCAAAACCTAAAATTAAGCTAAACCTAAACTAAACATAATCAAATCCTAAACTAAACTAACCTAAACAAAAACCAAAACTAACCAAAAATCATATAATTAATAACAATGTTAAACAAAAAAATTTAACAAAAAATTAAATCCAAAACCTCCACTTCACCTTCACCTCCTTCTCTCCCGTCACCTCCTCCTTCTCTCGTCACCTCCTCATTCTCCCGTTAAAGCGCCCCTCCTTCTCCTTAAAGCTCGTCACCTCCTTCTCCTTCAACCCGTCACCACCTTCAACCTCGTCTCCCTCTCTCGCCCTCAACTCGCGATCACCGCTCTCAACTCCCGATCACTTTCTTCTTCTTCAACCCGTCACCAATACCCTTAAATACCAAACTAACCCCCACCCACCTCTTCCAAACTCTTGTGACCTACCCTAAACCCTAGTACCTACCTAGTATCTACCTTCGAGCCGAAATAGAAAACACAGAGAATATATTCTCTGCGTTTTCTGTTTCGGGAAGAAGGAGACTGGGTACACAGATAATGCCTTTTCAAAAGGCGCTATCTGTGTACTCGAGTCCACGTGGAAATGAGCATCGAATAGCGCATTCGGAGAATGCGCTATTCGTGTGCTCTTTCCCACGTGGACATCCACTTGGACCGGGGAAACAAGAAAAGCACATTTTCAAAAGGCACTATTCTTGTTTGTCTTTCCCACGTGGACACCGTATAATATTTACACGAATAGCGCATTCGGAGAATACGCTATTCGTGTAAATCGGCTCCAATCAATCCACGTGGATGTCCACGTGGATTGATATATCCAAATAACACGAATAGCGCATTCCACGAATGCGCTATTCGTGTTATTTGTTCAACGTGGATCGGGTCACACGAATAGCGCCTTTTGAAAAGGTGCTATTCATGTGTCCACGTGGGCCAAAATTTTTTCTCCCATGATAGCACATTTTCGAAAGGCGATATATCTTATATCAAGAATAAAAAAAAACCCACACTTGTTTTGCTCATTTAAAGTAATTTGTGCTGTACTTGTGTAATTTTTTTCCGGAGTTTCTATCAAGTTGTAGAACATGAGTAAGAAATCCTTAACTTCTGACTTGTATTTCATTAAATAAACCCATGTACCCCTGCTATAATCATCAACTATGGAAAGGAAATAGCGTGCACCGGACAATGACGAAGTATTATGAGGACCCCAAATATCACAATGGATTAAATTAAAGCATGAACTTGTCTTTATTTCACTTAAGTGAATTGATTGTCGAGTCTGTTTAGCTCTCAAACATGAATCACAAAATGACATACTTGAATGATTAGAAATTAATTGTAGGTTGTGAAGCTTCTCTGTCGAATAGAGACCTTACCCACTCCAATCAGGTTCCTCGAATGTAAGTCCTGCATCACACAAAAGTCCGAGAAAAATATTAGAACACAATTGTTATCTTTAGTCAACTTGCTAACTGAAAGCAAATTGCACTTGAAGTCAGGAATCTCAAGAACATTGTTGATTTTTATTCCATTAGGAAGTGTCGTTTCTCCGATTCCTTTGACAGCAATTGTGTCACCATTGGGAATTGTAACTGGTGGGTTGTAGGCACTGAACTTTGCATCCAGTTCATTACCATTGCATGTTATGTGCTCTGTTGCGCCAGATTCTATCACCCATGACTGAGAGAAATTGATCTTACCGGCCATATTTTGCTACGAGAGTTGTTGGAGGAAAAGATTTGCATGCCTTTTGAGTCACCACTTAGGTATTGCAACAATCGATTATATTGATCGGTTGTTAATCCAAGTTGTTAATCCTGGGATTGGATTAACATTGGCTTCAATTTGTGTAGCTTTAGGCTCGGTCTTTGACATGCCTTTATTTCTCTAGAAGCTCTCGCGGTTGGTCCCAGGTTTGTGCCAATTTGGTGGATATCCAATAATCTCATAGCAACGATCTTGAGTATGCCCCAACTTTTGACAGCACCCACATCTTGGTTTATCCTTTCTGAACTTTCTTTCTTCAATTTCACGATTTGATTGAAATGATGTTGCTTCTATAGTTGGTCTCCTTGCAGCAGATATGTTTCTTTGTTGCTTATCCTCGGCGGCCAAGTGAAATGCATGTCCTAAGGAGGGCGTTGGTTTGATGCTCAAAATTTGAGTCTTGACTGTTGAAAACACATCATCAAGACCCATTAAGAAATCATAGAGTTGTTCCTTTTCACGAAACTCTTGTAATACCTTTTGGAAGTTGCATTTACAACCAGTGCATTGATATTTAAGAAGAGGTGAAATCGCACGGATCTCATCCCAGATTGCCTTCATCTTGGTATAATAAGCTACAACTGACATCTTCTCTTGTCGTAAATGACAAACTGCTTGCTCTTGGTGCACTTCCTTTTCCAAATCTTTCTTCAAGATCCACCTAAATTTCATGTGCGGTTTTGGGATATCTTACGCTTCCTCTAACATCTTTATCCATGGCACTTTGGAGCCAACCCTTCACCATAGCATTACATCGCATCCAATTCGACAAATTTTGCGATCCTGCTGCGGGCATGACAATAGTGCCATCCACAAACCCAATTTAATTCTTAGCAAATAAGGATTACTCATGTCATTCACCCATTCCGCATGGTTTCCTTCGCGAAGTTGGTCACTGACATAAACTTGACCAGGATTATCCGAAGAATTTAAGTAGTAAGGAGATGATGTGTCAAATCATTCAATTCGACTTACACTATGCGACATTTTGAATGGTTGAACACGAGCTTGATTTTATGTTTTTTGCTCTGATACCATAATGAATGTTTAGAAGCGCAGAAGAGATTGATTTATTATTTCACACGAAAATGTATATATACATACTTAGGATCACTACAAGATTTAACGGTTTGTCAAATATATCCTAAATAAACATGAATACAAGTAAATAACATCTATCCTAATTAAATAGATAACAATTCCTATAATCAAAACTGAAGTTATCCAATACTCTCCCACACCACATATCCTTTTGGCCGACAAATAAATATCAACAATGAATGTGCAAAAATAATGTGTATCAATTCCAATTATGTCTATGCAATCATCGATTCATCATTTCATATAAATTATATGTTTCTCATCCTCTATCATATACATCACAAAGATATCAAATCCCCACCACAACCTTGTTGTAGCATCTACTATCACGATTAGGCGCTCGGCCCTGAAACCCTAATTAAGCTCGATACATGTGACGACCCCGGTTCCCACGAACTGAGTCTTGCTCGGCACTAGACCTACGTTGACCCTTGGTCAACCCCCACGAGGTCAACGTAAGCCTAGTAAGCCTCTGTTTCCATTATTATATTTAATTCAATATTTTTAATGTTAAGTTGTTAGGTTTCACAAGTTTTAAATTATATAGCAGCAGAATTAAACTAACAATTTAAATAACTCGTAAATACATCAAGTCGGGACAACTTTTGGTGTGGAACCAAGTAAAAGAGATAACATGCATATAAACGGTGATTAAGTGCGAGAAACATTAAAAGAAACCTACAAAGTAACAAGAGGAGGACCGGTGACACGTATCGAACGTGCACAATAAATTTCTCTCCTTTATTATACTTTCAATATTTTGTAGTAGTGGTAAGTGTGAATCATCTCCACATGGATTTATCAAACTTTTATGGGAAAAAAACTTTTAATGGTTTTTTTTATTTTTTCTTTAATTTAATTAATTTAATTAAAACAGTGATTAAACGCATTAATTCAATCTATAATATAATAATAATTAACTAATTATACTAACTTAACTAAGACAATCCAAAGTCACTATCAATCAAATAATTTTAATTCAATGATAAATAAATATCTAAACAATCATCCAAAATAATGAAACAACAATCCATTTTGCATCCAAACATGTTACTTCAATAATATAGTCATGAGCATACTTTATAAAGTGTCATATATCATTAAACTCTAATTATAAGTAAGTAAACAACCTTTAGCTAGCCATTAGTTTTCCTTATATTGGTGAAAAAGCCACATTCTAATTTTGTTGAGCCAACCCCTTTGAATACACAAAGACATAACTTCACGCAATAAATCGCATTACACTTTTTGAAAAATTTGAACGACTAAATCTAACATATTCGGAAAGCCGCTTCAAAATTAGATTTAGATCTAAAATTCATCTAGGACATCTAAACGATCATGCCTTTCAAACAATCCTAGTTACTACTTTAAATTAGATAATGAATACAAATATCACAATACACATTCTAGAATACGCATGCAATACAAAGATCATGATTAAAATTAATAGATAATAACCTATTAAATCAATGAATCAAAGAATACGATTAGTCTAAAGCATTAAGCACATATCCATCTCATCATAACTACATAGAAAAACATATCTAGTCCATGTTCGGACTTTATTTAGATTGATAAACTACTCACTCATATTCATAAATAACATCACAATAATGTAAATACAAGATATAGATAAATACCTTTGGAATAAATACTTTAAATCTTCAAATCTTCTCCAAAAGCAATGAACAATAAAACAATAAACTAAAACAATAAAGAATGGCTCATAGTGCAATGAAATACTAATCTAAGTACTTAAGGGCAACTGATTTCATATCCATAGAGTTGTATTTATAGTATTCTATGTAATAAACATCCCAAACTAACTCAAACGTCTCGTAATTATCTAAAATTCTCGAAATATGTTCCATCAATTTTTCAATGATTCTCGATTTAAGTGGAATCGCTAGGAGAATCCTTAGAATTGTTGTCTCTATTTCCACTGATCTGAGTGGCGATTCTGGGTGTATAGGAATTGCTGGAGAATTCCTGGTTATAAAGTCTAGTTTTTTCCTTGATTTCTTGGTGAATCGTTGTGCAATCTTTTCACTTAGTCAAATCCTTCATTTTTTCATTTATTTCTTCAAATATTCCAATTATTATCTGAAATAAGAAAAACAAGATAAATCCCCATGTAATATAGTCTTTTACATCTAAAATCCTCCTAAAATGTACTATAAAATGCGTCTAATTATTAACTTATCTAATACCACAAACTCTGCACTTTACTGTCCCGAGCAAAGGAATACTCTCAATCATATTCTCATCTCTTCCTTCGTTTTGATTTCATAATCATATACTCTTATTCTTAAAAAAATGATCATTAAATAGAAACATATTACCTTCATAAAAATAAGAATCATGACAAAATAGAAAAAATTAAAGAACGACCCCTTTTTTTGACAACTCAACCTATAATTGTTCAATACATCTTAGAATTCAAAGTTAAACCTATCACTAAGGTCAAGGCACAACATATGCTTTCTCGATCTCCACTTGACAAGCTTCAAGCTTATGATAACTAACATAGAATCTCAAGATACAAAAATCACTAAATCAATCTCATTTTCAAACAATAATTAAAATATAACCACAATCAAAGTCGATAGGGATTTTTATTCACCAATAATCATCATTTCATATTCAATCATTGAAATCAAAAGATATGCTTCACTTAACTTAGATATAAGCACTCGAGTTAAATCTTTTACTTGAAGAGTTTTTTTTTATATAAACTTACTTCCATTTTTTATATTTCTCTTTCTTTCTTCTTCAAATATAGATTCTCATCTTCTTCTTTATATTGTATTCATATGGTTCCCTGCTCCATTTCTTTTGGAATCTGTTATTATTTTTTATATGAATTTTTTCTCATATTTTTCCACCACTAGCTTCTCTGCTCTATTTTCGTTGGAATCTTGAGTATATCTATTTTTTTTGAAACTCTTATTAGTTCTTCTCACTTTCACTATAGTCAAGAAAGTATTTTTCTCACTTTTACTATAGTCAAGAAAGTATTTTTTCCAACTTAGTAAAGTTTATTGGCTAATTCCTATTTTTTCTCAATTCTGGCATAAGTTCTTTTCATTACATATATAAAATACTTGATCAATAACCTTTGTATAACAAGATTCTTAGAAATTTGTCTTGTTTATCTTGCACTATCATTTCAATCTTCTACACATTATAATGTCTAACGCAAAGCAATTAATCCTCTCTAAACTCCTCTAGTGTATACACAATCTAGGTTAAGTCAAATAGGGTATAACAATTCCTTTCCATCATAAAATTTCTATTTTAATGGGTAATAATAATATATCAATTCTATTTAAATCCAAATTATATTCCATCCACGTATTCCTAACTAAATAAAGTAAAATGAAATGGAAAAATATTACCTGTATTTTGGAAAATTTTGAAAAACTCACAATGTTCAATGTTTAAATAGATTCTACCTCTTGTTTCTTTCATACTTTGCATCTTCATACTTCACTTCACCTAATACCCCCGAACTCATTCCAAACCTTGTCCTAAAGGTTTAAAAATAAAGTCGGGTTTCCAACAAAAACAAAAATACCTCATAAAACATAAACAAATAATTGAATAAATAACTAACTAACATAAGAATGAATTGCACAAGTAATTGAAAATATGATAAATTTAAACATTTCCAAGCATCATTGAATATAAATTAAGCACATCAAACTATTGTATAAAATTTGAACACACCAAAGCAATAGTATCATTGTAGCACATACCACACCATTCATATCAAAATATTACAAACATAGACCTCTCACAATAACACTCAGAGAAAAAAATTACAAAGAGAAGAATATAATATCAAATCACCGTCCGGATGTCGCATTGTCACCACTATCCCTATCTTCGGATGTTGAGATTAAAAGCTCCTTGCATAATCATATAACATGTAGTCTACTCCCTCTACCAAGTTATCTACTCGAAAAGACTCCCTGGTTGGGCATTCTCGATTGGATTGATGGAATATGAATGTTAGCTCCTTCGCCTTGAATCCTCCTGGTCATGTTGTTGGGTTTTGGGGTTCATAAGCAACAAAAAATTCAAAACAATTTAAAAAAACCCCAACATGATCGAAAATAGGTTCCATTAAACTAAATCTAAAAAGTAAACTAGACCTTAATTTTGTGATTATTCAATCTCCAAGACGTTCAAGCTTACGTCCTTTATGGAAAATCTACACACGAATGGTGACCGCAATTTGGAGTACTAGCCCTAAGAGAGATTGAAACGTTTTTTCTTTCTGTCCCAAAATCCATAAAACTCAAAATTTGCAAAAACGAAAATCTTATATCGTTTTAGGGTTTCACCCTTTATTTATATGGGTAGATAAGCCCTCACTTAAAATCCTATTTATAATACAACTATTGTATTTAGGCAGTTTAAGCAAATTACACATATGCCCATATTAATAAGTTATCATATAACAAATCGTAAGTGCTTTTATGTCATGAATTTTATCATATAAAATTCATTACTCTGGACCAATTGAAATTGCGCAAAGCCATTTTTTGTGTGCGACCCAATAGATTCATGCGACGTTGGCAATGAACTAAAATCATTTTGGTACACAAATCATAAGCGGTCTCTAGCGAGGCATTATGACTACCCACGTAACATGAATATCAAAATCGATGAAACCTAATGAATAACATATATCATATCCTTTTGTCTTGAGATATCCTTTGACTAAACATAAGACATGAAAAGTCACCCTTAATGTTCAATCATACTAGTCTCGATCTTTAGGTAAACTGAAAATATCCAAGTGACATTAATCCTATCAATTCACATAGACTTGGCCATTATCAGTCTATCATATCGAGGAATCGACTAATATCCCTCTATACAAGATTGACAAATTTTATCTTAATTACACACATTCACATATTATTCACATGGTAACCAATTACAATCTTTATAATCGTCTGGTCAAAGACAAAGTTTGATTATGTCAAATTACCATGCTCAAAATATTAAAGTCTATGGTAATCTCAAGTCAAAGGACTAAATGATATAACTATCATGAGTAACACCTATGACTTAATCCATGTGGTGTTCTCATAGCGGGTCGGTCTAGTACCTTATTCCCTAACAAATACTCATGATCTCGATTCATATCCCTTTACGCATGATCATCATATGGCCATCAATCAAGACTCATAATAGTCTTAATTCATTATAGTTCCCGTATAATGATTGATTAAGGACATTTAAGATATTTCAACAAATACCCATGGATCTTACTATAAGGAAAACATGCAATCATTTATAATAAAACCCCAATTTTATTAACTAAAGCTATAAGATAAAAACATTTGTAGATTGACCTAGGGCATATGCCTTAACACATGTATCGCTCGGACCCATAGATGCTCCTGGCGACCTTGCGTTGGTTCTGGAACATGAACTCTTGATGTCTCAGAGTTCTCATCTGATTTCACAAGATCGACATGCGTATACATGCCAGTGAAGTCCTCTGTAGTAGGCTTTGGGCTATGGTTCGTTTGCCCATGATACGCGACATTCTACGTTTCTTTCAAATTTCTTCAATTTTCTACCATATTATTTTTCTCTCTGTGGGCCTCTCTCTTGCGTGTGTATTTTCTCTCTCGTTCCTTCTCTCGAATCAACATATCCCGACACCTTCTTGGTGCTTTCAATGACTTCATCTATGATGGTCCTATCCGGATAAACATTTAACCCTAAACCTCTCATTGGAACTCATTCGTGCTTGCAAAACTCCGTAATCATTGAGGGAAAAGGCAATCCTTCATTTTTCTTGGTGGTCATGACATTCCTAATCGAATCATATATTATTTTATCAACATCAATATAGCCAATCCCTTGAACTATGTGGTATAGAAGTGCCGCCCTATATTTCACTATATTATAGTGTTGCAAACTATGTTGTAGACTCACGTTTAAGAAAAAGCTTCAAGCTTTGGTCGTTTTCCTAAAATATTTGGATTGGACATGTTTTAGGTACCCATTTTTGTCAAAAAGGAATTCGTCCCGCGAAATAGCTTCCAAACCATTTCTGATGGTCTCGTGGGGAAATTTGTGTCTAAACACATACTCGGGTTTTGGGTACTCATTATTCTGTCTCATATAGAATTCAGGTAAACCATAATATCGGTTTATTCTTTTAAGTGAGTAGTCCACTGGTCTTCCTCAGACTATAGCTACTATTTTATTCTCATCTCCATGCCCATTTGCATGAAACTTGTCATTATCAGCGTAATAGTCCCTATTTAACAATCCCCAGTTCTGCTCCCTTATTGTGTTTAGGATCCTAGGCCCATACTTACCTTCGTTTTTCACATTGAAACCCCTATCTAGTATGATTTTCTCTTCTTACTAATATCGCTTTGTATCTTATCTAGAGCTTTGACATTGACGAGGTGTTGGGGTGAGAAGTGGGTTCAAATGTCTCATCAATCTCGTCCTCTCCCTTTGACTCATCAGTAAAACTTAAAGGAGGAGAATATTATTTCGGTACTCTAGTTCGGAGGTTATTCATTGAAATCCCTGTTGGCCTAATTGGTGTAGGTGGAGCTTTAAATTTTTTCTTGGGTTTCTCTACTAATGATGCATTCCCCTTCTCATCTCATAAGCTTTTACCTCTACCTCCTCCGGCCATTGTCTCAAATTTCAAAAAACCATAAGTCCAAAAAATAGATAAACCTATAAATTATAAAAACAAAGTTTGTCAAAAATAATTCAAGAAAATTCAAGACTTTATTTTAAAAGGAGAAACCCATTTGGAAAGGTAGCTTGAAATTCATCGAAAACTTTAAAATAAAATTGGCATCGAAGTATTAACTCAATTATAAATTTTAAAATCGATTTTCTAAATATTGTAAGGCAATTAGGTGATAAATCGTAGTCTTTCAAAAACAAATCAAATTAAATCAAAACGAAACCATAACTAAACCCTCAAACTCATTTTAAACTCGCTTTTCAAACCATTTGCAAATGCGTGTCAATATACCAAAATTTCAAAATTGTTGAATTTTAAAATCAACGATAAATGTAATCACAATTTCTAGTCTATTGGAATCAATAAAACCATTTGTATAAGATAGATGAGTAAATTCCAACAAAACAATTTTGAAAAACATTGAAAATTTGCGAACATCTTTCAAATAAAAATTGGTTAAAGTAAATAGCTAGGTTGATGTAATTACATTTTTAAGAGTGAATCTCTCAAGATTTAAGCTCTTGAACTCTTCTAGACCGTTCTTCTAAGCTCTAGGCCGAATTCTCTAAGACCCTAGTATGGCTTAATACTACCAAAATCGAGAATCTTGGTTTGAATGGGACTAGATTGAGGTGAAAATCACTTAAATACTATGAGATTGAGCTTAGGATGGTTGAATCTAAGCAATAAATTAGAATTCTTAAGAAGGGGTGCAACGATTTGTTAGTGTGAATGAGTTTGTGTTTGTTGCGATTTGGGGTTTTGGTTTGAAAAACAAAAAATAGTGCCCAATGATTTATGTATTAGTTGAACCGCTACATTTGGAATCACTAAGTGAATCGGTATTAAGTAAGTTGCAGTGACCCACCTATTCGATCAAGCGATTCTTTGTAAAGTGAATCGTTAGGGATTCACCAGACTCCAAATTTGCACTAAATTGACAGGTTGTTGTCACCAATTTTGCCGGCGATTTTCCCGTTTGTATTCAAAATCGCTAGGAAATCGCTAGGCCTAGTTCTTGTTTTTGCAATTTATTCCATAATTAACTTATATATCATTCATTAAACTCATATTAAAGTAGAATTAACTAAAATTTTGAAAGTTTGAGCATGACATGTAACTAACTAAATACTTTTATTAAATAAATAAACATATAAATAAGTAAGCAAATAATGCAACTTGCGTATAGACCATATAAGCAAAAACAACTCGATCACTCCCCCTTAATTGAAATTACCCTGGAATTTAAATCCAAAAATGCTTCCAACACAATAGTGAAAAAGTGAGAATAAAAACATACTATACTAAACTAAATTAAATTCTCAATAAAATTAAATAATCATAGAAAACATATAGAATATGGCCGCCTCCCATGAATCGCTTTTGTTTATCGTCGTTGCTTCTACTCAACCTTTTCAGAATTAGGTTTGGTTCTTAAACTTGAATTTAGGATTATCCGCTCTAGTGCCATTCCAAAAAGTGAGTGCTTGGCCATTAATCGTTAGAGTGATTGTTTTGTTTAGAATATCCATAACAGCTTGAGTAGTGGCTAAGAAAAGCCGTCCTAAAATTAAAAGCGGATCTTCATTGATAAAATATGGCATTATAAAGAAGTTCGTGGATACGATGTAGTTGTTGACTTGAACTGACACATCCATGACCACTCCTACTAGTTGAATTGAAGTTTCCGGTAAAGAGAATCGTTCAGAAGCAATTGAATTCAACTCCAATTAAGTGTGGAGCAAGAAATGTATGAGCATGAGGTTTTTATTATAGTTCTAATCACATTCAGCTTTGAAGTACCAAACCCATTCGATCTTAATATGCAAGTATATATATAACTCAAAGATCATTAAACTTTTTAGGGCTTAAATTCAGCCTTTTCTTTTTCTTATTGTACTTGGATTTATAAACTTATGTCTTGTTAATGCTTTTACCATTCTCCGGTTGTTTAACTCTCCATTCTTAAATGACTTTCTTTTCTAGTTGAAGTTTCTTCAACTAGTTCTTTCTTTGGAACCGCTTTATCAATTTCCATTGTTACTGCATTAATTGCATAAATTTAGCATTAAAGTTATCATAATAGTTTATGTCTAAAAATTCATTATCATCTATTTCATTATCAAATAATTCATCATATTCTTCATAAGTATTATAGTTGTGTTCGTTATTAATTTTGAATTTGACAATCTTATATTCAAACTCCATAAACATTGTTCGTTTAGAAATATCTAACTTAGTTCTAGCCATTTTTTGAAAAGGTATACCTAATAGTATAGGTAAAGGATTAGATGATATTGAATCTCCCATTTGCATGACATAAAAATCAGTTGAAAATAAGTCATGTACTTGTACTAGAATATCTTCTAATAGTCCATGTAGTTTAATAATGCTATTGTTCGCTAAAGTAAGTTTAATAGGCATATTAGTTAACGATCATATTTTCAATGATTCATAAAGTTTAAGTGACATAACATTAATTGATACTCTGAGATCACACATAGCAAATTCAGTAGACAAATTTCTTACTGTGATGGGTATGACAAACATTCTTGGGTCAGAACATTTCTCAGGCATTCTCTTCTTAAATTCAGATAATTCTTTAGTAACTTCAACATGATTTGATTCTGTTAAAATTTCATTGATTTCTAATTTCCTAAATGAATTAGATATATCTTATTTAGTTTTTTCCTCCCTAGCAATTGCTAATCGTTGTGGAACGGTATAATTAGAATGCATATCTTCATTCGATTCATAAATATCGTTTAATTTGTCTTGGTTAATTAATTCAAAGTTTTGTAAAGATTTTTCATAGGCTTCAACTTTGGCTAAATACAATGAGTATAGCCTTTCGGGAAAAGGTGTGTATTTCAGTTGTTCATCCATCCATTTCCTAATGGGAATGACATTTGCCATCATCTATTCTTCTTCTTGTTCTCTTGTCTTAGACATTTTAATTTTCTTTTTACCTCTTTTTGGGGTTTTTTCTTGTGTGTGTGTTTCTTTTTCATTATCACAAAATAAAGCGTTAACTTGTGCTTGATTAGTAGTGTTTGTATTTTTAAGTAGAAAGTTTAGTTTGATAACTTAACTTGTTAAATTGTAAAGTCATTTAATTTAATTGGATTTTCAGCTCATTAACATGCGTATTGGTTTTAATTTGGTTTGAAGAAATTCGCGTAAAGTTTTGATAATTCTGGGTCATAAAGTTATGTAATATTTGTTCTAAATTTGGTTACGCTGGTTGAATAGTATATTGAGGTTGTTGCATTGGTTTAGGTTATGTAGGTGCTCTCGGTTTATAAGTGGTATAATTTTGATTTTGTGGACCGTAGCTAAAATTTGAATTTAGTTTTCCGGTGTAATAATTGTTGTTATTATATTAATTTCAATGAGGACCAGAATATTGGTTCATAACTGCGTTGACTTCTTCATCGTTATCTTTTTGTAAAGTAAGACACATATCCGTAAGATGTGTAACTTCATTACAAAATCCACATAGCTTAACTTGATTTGATATATCTTTTAATAGTAGTTTAACCATGTTAGATAATTTGTCAACTTTTTTTCGTCGAACTTATTACTTATTTAATTATTAACTTCATAGTTTTTCTTTCTTGATGTATCGGTCTTTTCATCATATTGTTTAGATTGTTTGGCCATCTTATTAATAACTTCTTTTGCTAGAGTTGGTGTAACCTCAAATAATGATCCACCATGTATGATATCTAATAGTCTTTGTTCAAAGTGATTTAGTCCTTCATAAAAGTATTCTAATAAAGCTCTTTGGGTGTATCCATATTGTGGACAAGATGACATTAATCTTTGAAATCTATTCCAAAATTCATTAAAGTCTTCATCATCTTTCATTTTCATGACTGTGATTTGTGTTCTATAAGTACTAATTTTTCTTGCAGGCATGTATTGATCTAGGAAAGCTTCTAACATTTGAGTCCATTTAGTTATCGAATCTTGAGGAAGATAAAATAACCAATCTTGTGCTCGATCTTTCAATACAAAAGGAAAAGCTTTAAGTTTGACTTGTTCTAACGCGCGGTCATTAGGTTTTATCCCATTGTCTTTGTGTTTGTAATGACCCGTTACATTAATAATGTGATTAATGTTAATTTGAATTTTAATTAAATTGAGTTAGACTCCCGGTTCCCACATTGTCTCGAATAATGTGTGAGTGTGATGACATGATTGTATTGTGTTTGTTTGGAGTGAAAATTTGTGTTTATAGGAAATAATTGGAATTAATCAAATAATTGATGAATTATGGAACACTTAATATCATGTGTGGGTCAAGGGTGACGCACACAAGTTATGGGGTAGCGTGTACACTTGAGTGTACCCATTGGCGCTCATGGAAAAATGATAAACCTATTAATATAGGGGTATATATATTTATATTGTATGTATAAATATATTGAAAATAATTAATAAATTGGTGGGTGCCTAGTGACACGCGGAGTCGTGGGTGACACGCGTGAATTGTACAATAAGGTGTGCGCCCGAGTATGCTCGATGGCGTACGTGAGGAAGGAGTAGGCGAAAGGTATCAACATATATATTGAATATATAAATATACATATTCAAATTTGAAAAATAGGAATGTGTGTCAAATTTTGTGTCACCTTAAGGGTGTCACTTTGGTGTCATCTCCCTTGAATCTGCATCGAGATTCGTATGTATGAATCTATAGGAAATCTTATATTTATTGTTGGGGCATGTGCCCTAGGTCAATCTACAAAAGTTATTTATCTTATAATTTTAGTTAATAAATTGAGGTTTTCATTTGCTGTTTTATTATAAGTGATTGCATATTTACCTTATAATAAGATCTATGGGTATTTTTTGAAATATCATAAATGTCCCTAGTCAGTTATTATACTAGAAACTATAATGAATCAAGAGTATTATGAATCTTGATTGATGGTCATGCGATGATCATGCGTATAACGATATAAATTGAGATCATGAGTACTTGTTAGGAACAAGGTACTGGACCAAATCGCTATGAGAACACCATATGGATTAAGTCATATGTGTTACTCATGATATATATATCATTTAGTCCTTCGACTTCAGATTACGATAGACTTCAATATTAGGAGCATGGTAATTTGACATAATCAAACGTTGTCTTTAACCGGACGATTATAAAGATTTTGATTGATTACCATGTGAATAGTATGTGAAGGAGTGTAATCAAGATAGAATTTGTCACTCTCGTATAGAGAGAGATATCAGTGGATCACTCGATATGATAAACTTATAATGGCCTAGTCCATCTGAATTGATATGATCAATGTCACTTGGAAGTTTTCAGTTTAGCTAAAGATTGAAACTAGTGTGATTGAATATTAAGGGTGACTTTCCATGCCTTATGTTTAATCAAAGGATATCGCACGATAAAAGGATATGGTATATGTTATACATTAGGTTGCATCAATTTTGTTATTCATGCTACTTGAGTAGTCATAATGCGTTGCTAGAGACCGCTTATGACTTGTGCACCAAAATGGTTTTTGTTTGCTACCAATGTCGCATGAACCTATTGGGTCGCACACAAAGAATGGCTTTGCACAATTTCAATTGGTCCAGAGTAATGAATTTTATATGATAAAGTTAATGACATAAAAGCCTTTACAATTTATTATATGTTAACTTGTTAATAGAGACTTATGTGTAATTTGCTTAAACTGACTAAATACAATAGTTGTATTATGAATATGATTTTAATTCGTATTTTATCTACACACATATAAATAGAGGTTGAAACCCTAAAACAAAATAAGATTTTCGTTTTTACTATTTTCGAGTTCTCCTGGATTTTGGGAGAGAAAGAAAAACATTTTCAATCTCTCTCGGGGCTAGCACTCCAAATTATGGTCACCGTTCATGTGTGGATTTCTGATAGAGGACGCGCACTTGAACGTCTTGAAAATCGAACAATTAGATAAGGAATCATAGATTAAGGTATGGTTTACTTTTGTAGATCTAGATTAATGGAACTTATTTTCGATCATGTCGATGTTTTTTTTTAAATTTTTTTGAATTTTCTGCTATGTATGAACCTCAAAACCCAACATTTATCAACAACAAACAACATCCCCTCACTATTCTCGCAAGATCGAAAAGAAAAAAAATATAGAGAAGGAAACCGGGAGAGAGAGAACTCGAGAGATTGAAGGAGAGGCGATGACAAAGATGAGTTGTTGGCGTTGTTGATTGTTGTTGCTGTTATTGTTTTTGTGTTTGTTGATGTCGATGGTGGTTATAGGTTATGGAAAGGGAGCTCGGACAATTTGCTATTGCAGTTCGTCAGATGAGGGAGACGACGTAGGGAGTCGTCTCCCTTAGCAAATCGATGCTGGGGTCGGGATTTGCCCAACTTGGCTCACTAAAGAAAAAAAAGAAAAATGATTTCGTTGATGCAGAGAGGTAAAGGAACGAAGGAAGAAGAAAGTGGTTTGATCCCCTGCATCGGATTGAACCGATGATGCGCGTTCCGCAAGTATAACGGCTCATTTGTAGTAATAGTACAATCAACCTACATTGATCACAAATATCTTCCTTAGGAAAAAGTTTTTGCATTAGTCGGTTACCTATTTAACTCTGAATTATTGCTAAGGAAATCCCTTTTTTAATGGTTTTATACTAAACTAATCTATGTAACAAAACAATATAAACTTTACTTTAACTCTTATATTAAGAATATATTAGTTCACAACTTCATGTAGATAATATAATACTATGCTTTTCAACCAATTTTACATCTTAATATGTTGTGTGCAAGTGTCTAATTAGAATAGACATATTTCCTTCAAATCTAATTTATCCCACTATCGTGACGAAAAATTCTAATGTGCAAACTAGAACTCCATCCATCGGTGTGAATAACGTAAGCTCCACATTATTTTAATGTCCAAAATCTTTAGATTCATAACTAATTAAGTTTACTATCCGTGCCTCCTTAATCAACAACTATCGCTTGATGTTGTGTATCTTACGGTTACACCATTCATGTCCGGCTTAAAAGCTTTAATGGCCATGATAACTTCTAAAACCTAATATCAATAAACATGTGGCTAATATTTCTATAGCATTATGCTATGAATCAGTACAAATTCTAACCATTGCACCTTTTGTATTCGATTTCTAATCATGTTCATAGCATAACAATCATACCATAGGATCCATTGATCCTTAAGATTAATAGACTACTCACACTTCATTGAAACTGTTGGGGTTTGTGCCCTAGGCCAATTCTGTAAACATTGTTCAACTATTAAAAATAGATGTATGTTTCTTTTATAATAGTATCCATGAATAAATATTTTATTATTCTAAACGTCCCTAGTAAGTTATTATTGTGTGAACAATAATAAATTAAGACTAGTATAAGTCTTGATTGATTGTCATGTGATGATTATGCATATATAGATAAGGATTAAGATCACAAGTATCTGTTGGGAACAAATGCTGGATTGATCCGCTCTGAGAACACTACATGGTTAATGTCATAAGTGTTTCTCACGATAGTTATATCATTTAGTCATTTGACTTGAGATCACCAGATACTCTAACATTAGGAGTACAATGACTTGACACAATTAAAATTCGTCTTAAACTAGATGACTATAAAAGTTATGATTGATTATTGTACGATTAATGTATGGATGTTGTGTGATTAAGATAGAGTTTTTCTATCTCTTTAAGAGAGATATCTATTGGGCCCCTCGATATGTTAGACTAATAAATGGTCATGTCTAGTGAATTGATTGGATCAATATCACTTGACAATTTAAGTATACTCAGAGATTGAGACTAGTAGATTGAACTATAAGGGTGACATTCCATGTCTTATGTTCAATCAAAAGATATCGCGTGACAAAATGATATGATATACACTGTCTATTAGTTTGTATTGATTTATTGATCTTTGTGCAACTTGGTAGTCATAATGTCTTGTTAGAGGCCGCTTATGATTTGTATGCCAAAGGGTTTTTGGTTCACTGCTAACGTTGTGTGAGCCTATTGGGTTGCACACAAAGAACATATTTACACGATTTAAATATTGTCTAGGTTGATGAATTTTATTTGATAAAATTCATTTTAAAGATTCTCATTAAATGTCCTAGTTTGACTAACACTACAAGAAAATGGTAATTTAGAAACGGAATTAGCAACATAATCTAATTTCGTTGCTAACGCAAAAGATTAGAAACGGAATTGCGACGGAATAATTCAGAGACGGAATAAAGAGAGTTTAGAGACGGAAATAGAGACGGAATAGAGACGAAAATAAATTTCGTCTCAAAAAATGGCGCAAACACTCCTACCAAAAGTTTAGTTTTTTTATAACCGTCCATTACGTCTCGAGATTCGTGCGTGCTTCGATGAGGATGATTACAAATTAGGAACCGATTAAAACACACCGAGACTTCATCTTCCTCGCACACTCTCTCTCCTCGTCTAATCCAATCCCCGATCCCTTCCCTCCCAAACCCTAAATTTTTCGATTCACCGTTAACACTTTCTCTCAACACCGTCTACTCTCTCTCGATCCCGTCCTCTCTTTCCCAAACCCTGAAATCTCTGCACCGTCGTCACCTCTTCTTTTCACCGTCTTCACGGCTTTGGTGGCTGGGGGTTGAGTTTTCGTGGTGTCTGCCGGCGGTCGTACCGTTTGCCGTCGCTGCCTCTCGAAGCCCTCGCCGTCTGCCGTCGTCGCCGCATCTCGAAGCCCTCGCCGTCTGCCATTGCTACCTCTGAAGCCCTCGCCGTCTGCCGTCGCTGCCTCTGAATCCCTCGCCGAGCCGTCTGCCGTCCTGTTCATCGCTATCGTCGACTCTGTCCCTCATCGTCGTACAATGGATACCCAGGTGAGATAATCCCTCCATTGACATACCCTTTTAAAATTCTCCCTTGTTTCTCTCTAGTTCGTAAGACTTTGGTGAGTTTTTGTGGTTCAGATGGTGAAAATTTGTCTAAGTTTTTAATCGGTATTCTGGTTTTCTTATTTTTGAAGATTTCATTGGATGCCCAAGTAAGATAATCCCTCCATTTGAATACCTATTTTTGATTTATTTTTGACTCTCACTAGTTTGTGAGATTTCGATGAGATTGTGTGGTTCAGTTGGTTATAATTTGTTGTTGCTTTGATGGGTAGTTAACAGGTTGTAGTGAACATGTTTTATCGATTTAATATACATCAAAGCTTATGTTAACAAGCTTGTTGGATCCCCGCAATTATAAGAATGTCGTATGAGGATTTATTCTCGAGGTAGTTTGATGTGTAGTGTAAGAGCTCCAAGCGGTTTATGCATGTATTCACGCAATGAGTTCGGTTAGGAACAACGGAGAAATGTAGCCTTGAAACCATAGAAAACATGGATACTTTGAATAGTGCAGCGAAATTAGGGTTCTATTTAATTGGAACTTGGAGGGAAAAAATAAGTTAGGGAAAAGGTTTGGTTTATAACTTTATATGACTATGAATTTGTAATTAATCTTGAAAATTTTAAAGTGGAACTTGTAAGTCTATTTGACATGATATTGCTCTACGTCATTGCTTTACTTATTAAGGAGTGAAATGGTAAAAATTTAAAATTATATGTGTAACTACATTTAAGTGTTATGGGAATGCATATTTTGTCAAGGTAGAAATTTAAAATTATATGTGTAAGTATACTTGGAAGATTTTAATGAGACCGCTTTCATTTCACTTGGATTTAGGAGGTTTGGTAGGACGTTGAATTGTTTTGGTTTTGGTTTTAATGCAGAGGAGCGTTAGGGAAGTGGCTGAGCTATACGGAAGCGAGAAATCCTTCGTAGTCGAAGCGCATCGTGCTTTGTCTGGATTGCATTCTACTGTTCTAATTGCTTTGGAGAGGTAAGGTTTTGTGCTATATTTTCTTTGTAATTTACATTCTTTGATCTCTTCATGCCACATTTTTTCATGTATTTCCTACTATATTTGGTTCAATTGTGTGTATATGCGTGTGTATAGATAAAACTACCAAAAGAGTAGGTATAGATGAATAGTACATTCAATTATATTTTTTCTACTACTAGGTAGGGTTCTAAAAACTATGATTACTCTTTGAGTTGATCTGGCTATTTCACTTAAAACGTCAAGAGATTTGAATTAACCTCTAACCTTAAGGAGATACGAGTGAACAGCTAATGGGTCCCAACGTAATGTTTGTTTTGGTTATTCCACTTAAAACGTCTTAAGATTTAAGTGTGTAAGTCTCTAACCTTAGGGAGGTAAGTGTGGATAACTAATGGGTCCCAATTAACAAAACATACACCAAAGCACTGTTTGTTATATTATTAGCTTTTTTTTGTTAAATTTTTTTTGTACGATATTATGTGAAGTGTTATTTTGTTACAAAAATATTATCCTTAATGCTTTGGTATATGTATGTACCTATTGGCCGTCATTGG
The DNA here is from genome assembly GCA_039657325.1 of Stephania cephalantha. Lineage (NCBI taxonomy): Eukaryota > Viridiplantae > Streptophyta > Magnoliopsida > Ranunculales > Menispermaceae > Stephania > Stephania cephalantha. The sequence continues at coordinate 34,104,597 of CM077578.1, read as the reverse complement.
TATATGTATTTGTTGAAAATGAAATACTGGGAGCTTTGATCCTATGTGGTATTTGTATGCCGCTTATAACTTATGATTTATGATTTCTTGAACTCCTTGTTGCTTTTATCTTTACGATCAAGTATCCTACTCTGTTTGGTATCATCTGTCTCAGAGCTAGGTCTTAAGAAATTTGAAATCAACAAAAGGATCAGAATCCACAAACATACATGAAGTTAGACGCATTTTTCCTGAGATTAGGAGTACTACATTCAATCCACAAACAGACATGAAATTAGAACTCAACAAATATAAAGTTTGTTTTGTTTTATGTTATTTGTATCAAACCACATTTATTCAATGCATACAAACAAAGCTTTTTGTTCATGTAGTTAGCGAGGTTCTCAGATTCCCCATTCTAATAAATTGTGTAAGTTGGAGAAAATAGACCTGTACCGTCGGAAATTATAAAACTAGTTGACTAATTTAATTACATAATTACAATAGGAATGTCATCTACAAGTCGAGACCGGATGTACAACCGTCTTGACAACAACTTCGTTCGAATTGAATTCGCGGCGAAGGTTAAAGAATTCATAGCATTTGCTAAGCAACATTGTCCTAACTACCAAAGTGAAAGGAAGATTAGATGTCCGTGCAATTATAAGAAATGTCGACTTGTACCGTACTTGGACGTCGAAACGCTTGAATACCATATATGTAGGTACGGATTTGTTCCGGATATCACTTTGGTATGAACACGGTGAGAATGGAGATGAAGACTCGCAAAACTTCTACCAATTTGATAACCATATTGATGATGCTGATGTGGGAGGTTTTGATACGACAACTTACCACGAGATGCTACACAACGTGGCAGGTCCAAGTTTTAATTGGAATCACGCGGAAGAATCACCAAACCCCCAAGCACGCCAACTATATGACGTGATTGAGGGTAGTAGTGAACAATTGTGGCCAGGGTGCGAAACCATGACAACGTTGTCCGCAATGGCAAGATTACTTGCGATCAAGTCAAAACATCATATCTCTGAACAAGGGTATAATGAAATCATAAAATTCATGAAGGATTGTTTGCCAACTGACAATTTATTGAATGAGAATTCTTATGCCACTAAAAGACTAATGCGAGGTCTAGGTCTACCTATTGAGAAAATAGATTGTTGTAAGGACCAATGTATGATGGAGTGGACTCTGAATTGACATCATGTAAATTTTGTAGGAAATCACGCTACATTGCACAACGACGAGGTCGTGGACGGAACACCAAAAAACACCCTTGCAAAAAAATGTACTACTTCTCTTTAGGCCCTCGATTGCAACGATTGTATGCGTCGAGTCAACGGCAAAACATATGCGATGGCATGGAGAGCATTCCTCGCCAGAAGATATTATGCAACACTGTTCTGATTCGATTGCTTGGAGGCATTTTAATGACGTCAACAGAGACTTCGCCGCCGAGGTTCGAAATGTTCGTTTAGGATTGTGCACTGATGGCTTTCAAGTATTATGGATTTCAGGAAAATCGTACTCTTCATGGCCTGTAATTTTGACTTCGTACAATCTTCCACCGTCGATGTGCATTAAATCTGAGTTTATGTTCTTAATGGTTATCGTTCCTGGAGCGACCAACCCAAAACAGAAAATCGACGTGTTCCTTCAGCCGCTTATGAAAGAGTTGCAAGATTTATGGAACAATGGGGTGATTACTTACGACGTTTCCACAAAGAAGAATTTTCGTATGCGAGTGGCCCTTTTATGGACTGTTAGTGATTTCCCTGCGTATAGCATGTTGTCCGGTTGGAGCACACACGGTAAGATGGCTTGTCCATATTGTTTGGAGGATACAAATGGCTTTCAATTGCGAAGTGGTGGAATTACATCGTGATTCGACTGTCATCGTCGTTTCTTGTCGAAGACCACACCATTCAGGAAAGACAATTTTTTTTTTCTTAGAGGCAAAATGGTACTAAACGATGAACCGCCCGCTTTGCGATCTGGTGAAGAAAATTTGGCAGAAATTGAATCGTTGGGCTTGATGAAGGTGACAAATCGAGGTCGATTCTGAATGGGCGGATAGCTAAAAATTCGAATGGAGAAAAAGAAGCATTTTTTGGGACTTGCCGTATTGGAAGACAAACTTGATGCGACACAACTTAGACGTCATGCACATCGAGAAAAAAGTTTTTGACAACATATTCATCACTATTATGAGTGTACCAGACAAAATTAAGGACAATGCGAAAGCGAGACAAGATATTCGTGAATTGTCACCGACCTTCTCTACACATTGATTCGACGAAAAATACTTACATCCTTGGATGCTATGCTCTCGATACATAAAAAAAGAAAATTTGTGCGAGTGGGTTGAAAAGTTGTATTTTCCTGATGGTTATGCTTTGAATCTTGGTCGATGTGTGGATCCAAAGAAGTTGCGAATGTTCGGCATGAAGAGTCATGATTGTCATATTTTCATGCAACGTTTGATACCAATTGCATTCAGAGAACTCGTCCCAAACCCGGTTTGGGTTGCAATTAGCGAACTGAGCCTTTTTTTTCAATCCCTGACTGCGAAAAGTGTCAGTCTCAAAGATTTGGAGGTTTTAAAGTCTGAAATACCTAAAACCATTTGCAAGTTGGAGAAAATATTCCCTCAAAGCTTCTTCGACTCTTTGGAACACCTACCAATCCACTTGGCTTACGAGACCCGTCTGGCCGGTCCAGTTCAATTTCGATGGATGTATCCATTTGAGAGGTAATATCTTGAGTTCCTGAAATTGTTTTCCAATTCGATAAAGTTTTAAATCAACATTAACTAAACTTCGATAGGTACCTTAAACATTTCAAAAACAATGTTCGGAAGCGAAGGTTGAGGGCTCAATGTGTAATGCTTATTTGGTCGAAGAAGTCACATTGTTTTATTCTTACTACTTCAAAGATCACGTCTTTACGTTGCATGACAAAGTGCAACGAAACGACGTTGGTGGTGTCGGGCCCACACCGCATTTTGTGGGCAGTTTCTCAATTTTCACTTATCCTGGTCGACCACTTGGGCAAGTCAAATGAGCGGTACTTAATAGAGCAGGAGTATAATGCCGCTCATTCGTACATACTACTCAATTGTCCAGAGATCGCTCCTTACATCCAGTATGTCCGCCACTTTCATTCAATAATGCAATACATTCATTATTCATCTCTTATTAAGACATGATATTTACATGTTCGTTTCTTGTAGGATCTTTATCAATGAAATCACTCAAGCAATGGGGGAGTCGGAAGTCGATACTAGTATAGAGTGCAACTTCCCCATTTGGTTTCAAACATATGTAATGTTATTACTATTGTAGGTTATCGCTTCGTTAATTTCTTTCATAAGTAATGTGTCTTACATTTCTAAATTTTCATAAATAGGCTTGGAATTCTATAATAGATGAGACTCTTGTTGATCTTTCGGTTGGTCCTAGTCGATCTTGTAATGTGTACCCTGGTTACCTAGTGAATGGGTATAAGTTCCACTCAAGCAACATATGGCCTTAATAGATCGACGCACGTTGCAACAACGGTGTTTTGGTGAAGGGTTCTAACTACGCCGATGTTTCCCATGACTACTATGGAGTACTGAAAGAGGTTGTAGAGATTGAATATACAGGCCTCAAGCGTGTGGTCTTGTTTAAGTGTGAATGGTTTGACCCTACACCGAATCATGGTGTGAAGACTCACCCAACACTTCAATTGGTAGAGGTTCATCGAGGTCAACGATATAACAACTACGAGCCATTTGTCCTTGCAATGCAAGACACTCAAGTGTACTACCTTTCGTACCCTTCTTTGAGGAACAAGCGACAAGAATGGCTAGCAGTTTGTTGCTGTCTACCAAAATTCACCGACGAGGAAACGAGCAAAGACGATAATGACCAAGGCTCGGCAGAGATTGCATTCCAAGATGGCGAACCTACCACGTGCGTAGTCGACGATGCAATTCAGGATTTCAACAATCTGGATGATCCAAATGGGACCCGCATCATTGTTGAAGCGGGTCCAAGTCAAGAAGACAATGACTTCATTGTCGATAGTGGAGATGATTCAGAAGAAGAATCATCAACTTCTAGTCATGAGAGTGAATTTGAAACGGATGACAGCGAGTAATGTATGTCTATGTTATGTCAATGTTTGATCGACGTTACGTGAATTTTCTAAACCTTTCTTCACAATTGTTTAAGATTGGTGTTTTTTTAGGTTTCATGGCTCGCAGTGATCACCCCCACTTCGAGGTCGCACATTACCTCAGGGCAGTCGAGGGATACCTTTAGGGGGACCTCGTCCAGTCGTAAGAGGTGCAACACAGACCTCTGGAACTGATATATATCTTGGACCTCATGGTCCGGCCACACGAGGGGGTCGAGGAGATCGTGGCGCTCGAGGTCGTCGATTCCTGTCTTATCGATTCCGACTTCTCGTTCACTTGATCATGAGTTACGATCGGGCGTCACCTTCGTCTTCCATACCGTCCGCGTCGCTCGTACCACCGAGACATCGTCATCCGGAACCATACCAAATCGCCCATTGCGGTCACCATCGGCGACATCGAGACACGACACTCTGTATCGACGAGGCTCGCGCCCACCACCTTATCACCAGCGATCCCCATCTTATGACGGCAGAGCAGCTTGCACGAGTTACAGCCCTCCGCGGTACCTCGAGAGACAGGGGACCGAGCCCCATCGCGTGCATAGGATCCCGATCACACTGATTGCGAATAATACGTAAGTTTGTATTTGATTCATATATGTATTTCTAATTATCGATGTAAACTATTAAATAAGTTTTTAAGATGTTATGCATTTAATGAAACACAGGGAATTGCATCCTTCTCATTCTTGTGCACGGAGGATGACAAAAGTTTTCAAGAGATGGATGATTCCAGAAGGGTGTTGTTGGAAGTCGATCGAATCATCATAAAGACCACTACTGGCGCCAATGACAGGTACGCGGGACTAATAAATGTCTTAGTATTTATACTAGTTTTTCAATGTCTCGTAACAATTGCACTCGCCATTTTATAGGTATATTTTAGATGGGATTACACGATTCACGAGGATCTCATTCATGCGGCGTACGACACGCATGCAGGCACAAGATACACCGCATTGATGCACAAGTTAAAGAAGAATCGTGTGCGACCAAACTTTGTTACGAGATGGCGTGGAGGAGATACTTGGAGTATTGGGAGAGCGATGAATTTCTTGCCAGGTCTAGGCAAACGTCTACGAATAGGAACACTGAGGTCGAAGGACCTGGGACTGGACCCTCGAAGCACGGTGGTGGCTCGGTGTCTTTTGTGACTACCAATGAAAGATTGGTAAGTGTTGTTTACACTCTTGTTTATTTTTTTCATTTCTACACTTGTTCACTATGCCTATGTTCGCTTTTAATCTTGTTTTTTTTTATTTCTTACACATTGATGCTAGTTTAACTCATTTGCATTGTACATATTTCATTCACTTCAGTTCATTTCACTTCTATGCAATTGATTTGTGCTTGGTGAATATAAGTGCGCCGACCTACTAGTAATTGACATATTTAACATTTTTATAACTTTTGTATGCAGACTAATACATCCGAGATGCTACCTACCATGAATGAATTGTATTTGCATCTCCACACCGTAAATCACGACAGGGTGACATTCATCGATACTAGATCGGAGCGGTTCTATGTAAGTATAGAAATACGAGTGAAATAGTAGTAAGTTTACTTTAAAGCATATCATTTAAGTTGTTTATTGTTGATCCATGCAGTCTAAGCTCCAGAGGAGACGTCAAGAGCTGCCCAAGGCTACACCGGACCAGCAAGTGGATGATGAGGCGGTGTACTACAATGTGGCGGGTGAGTGTCTCAAAGGACGTGTCTACAGTCTCGGGTCGTTAGGAAGAAAGAAGAGAAGATATGCAGATCCCGGTGCTAGTACATCCCGCTTGTCTGAGATTGTGCAACGTTCGAGTTCTAGTGTGCTTGAGCAATTATGACAGTTGTGGCGTTTATACGAGGCAATTCGGGATGACCATGGACTGAGCATGCCTATCTCAACACATGCCTCCACCACCACCACCACCACCACCACCACCTCGTGAGCTGAGCAGCAGCTAGCAGTAAATAGATCCCGCCGATCCACCACAGCAACATGACAATGTTGATCGAGAGATGCAAGATTGGCTTAAGAGAGATGAGCAGCTTGGTGATACTTCGGTATTTTTCTTGTTGTTTGTGTAACTTTTGAGATGATAATTTTGCTTTTGTAGATATCTTTTATAGTTGTTTATAGAACTTTTAGATTGATAGTTCTTTTTGTGCATATTTAGAGGATTGGAAGTTTTTTGTGGTTGATGTTGAACAATATGATTAGTGGTTTTTGTGAATACTTAGGTATTTGGAACATTTATTATACTTGACAAGCTTTCGTGGATATATAAATCTTTTTCAATGTCGAATTGTACATTTTTTCCCTCATTTGAATCTTTGTTGTTGATATATATTGTTGATGTATGTATGTCAAACTCTGCTTTTTTGGGGGATGTTAGCACCCCAAGGAGTTGTTGGAGGGGGTGCAGGCGATGGAGCAGGTCTTATGGTTGTATTTTCAGGTTTAGAGGTTATGGAGAACCAATTGGATTGATCTTAGTAGTGAAAAGAAAACAAAGCGTACAAACGAAATTGAGACGGATTAGCAACGGAATTCAGAGATTCCATTGCTATTCCGTCTCTAATTGCCGAGGAAATAGCCGCCACAAACTAGGTAATACTAAATTTAGACACGAAATAGAGACAGATCAACAACGGATCAGAAATAGAATGCAAGTATTCCGTTGCTGATCCATTGCTAATCAAGAACGGATCGAAAACGAAATTGAAGCATTCGTTTTTGATCCGTTGTTGATTACGAACGGATCACTTTAATTCCGTGTCTGATCCGTTGCTAATTAACAACGGACCAAAGAACGGATCAAGCAACTAATGCAATTAGAATCGTCCCTTAGGAAGAAATTCCATTTACGTTCTAGTTTTTTGTTCCATTTCTAAATTGTCTCAAATTCGTCTCTATTCAATCTCTAATCAAAGAACGAAACACATTTTCGCTTCTTGACTAAATTAACGCTGATCGATTTAGAGACGGAATTAATTTCGTCTCTCTGTTCGTTGCAAAATATACTTAGAGACGGAATTTATGCTAATCAGCAACGAAAATTTCCGTTTCTGATCAGCTGTTTTTTTGTAGTGTAAGATTCAAAACTCTCCTACATTTCTAGATTGACTAGAAATTGTCTCTTGGTAAATCCTATTTTGAATATGACCCTAATTGGAATTATAGTATGACTTAAATTCTTATTTGAGTTTTAAATAAATTACAACTCTTGTTAGATTAGTAATTGTAGATTATCTATGACTCTATCTTTTTTAGAGTTGAACTTTATCTAAGACTCTAATTGGAGTGTGACTACGAGATGAAGTTCTTTTACAACTTGACCTATTGTACTATAAATAAGACATTAGGGCCACGGTTGTGATAGAGATTTTTCTAAAGAGTTTTTTGTGAGAATTTTTGTCCAAGAATTTTTGGCGCTAGCACTCTGGATCGTGATCGTCGGTTCGTGTGTGGATTTCTAATAGAGGACATTCATTTCTAGCAGCATCTTACAGGAATCGATCAACACCAAACAAGACAGACATGAAGTTGTTCTTGTTAAGGTATCATTTTTCTCTCTTGGTATATCAGTTTAATGGAATCGATATGATTTTTTTTTCGAGGATATTCAAAAAGGTTTTGAAAACTTCGGTTGCACTTGATCCCCGAAACTCAATAGTGGTATCGGAGCATGTTTGGTTTGATTCTATTAAACTAATATGCAAATTTGCTTATATGGGTTTTTGATTGCACTGGAAGTGTTCTTTGTGCATCAGAGTCCATAGTCCGAGTATATTGGTGTGCGCACATACACGGTAGATTGGCCATGGTTTTGCCCATTGATTTGTGCGTTTTAATTGAATTATGAATAGTCCATTTTCCATGTAATCAACATATATGAGTTAAAATCACACAGTTCTGTTTAAATAAAGTTGATGTAATATAATTTCATTGGTTATAATTTTATATAAATCCAATTATTGTTTAATCATAAAAAATCTCAACAATGATCAGTGCATCATCTTAGATGAAACTATATTATGATGTTGGGCCTATTGGCCAATAAACAATGGCAACAGAAGGCCATTTTTCTCTTCACGTGTCATGTTACATAGGGATACTGATTCCTTTATGGGACGTGTCTATGTGAGACAACCTGTGGCAATTAGTCTAACCGCCCCATGATATATTCAAATCCCTTGTGAATTAGATTCCCTAATGAATTAGATTCGTATAGATAATTCTGGCTTGGTGTTTGACTTTATCTTAACTACCAACTTAATTTTATTTTGTTGCATTACGTGTCACGTAGGGCACATTTGAGTGGGTATTTAACGAAAAGCCAAATTTTAAGGGATTCCACGTCACATCTTTTGCATACGGTCGAGTTCAATTTTGAATAGGATTTTATAAATAAAGTTAATTTTTGAGGGCAGTCTGATTTAATAAATATTAATTTAAGTAAAATGGTTTTACTTAAATTAATATTTGTTGGGTTGATTTGATCAATTAGAGATATTAAATTATATAAAGCTTTGAGGTTCTTTACCAAAAGAGCTTTGCCTCATTGACAACATTACAACCCCTTTATTTAATCATGGTGCATATAAGTTTTTCTATTGAAGTATAGTTATTTAATTTCCTAATTTGTTTTTATGATGCTTATTTACGTGAAGTTGTTTCCTATTTTATTTTATGAATTTTATTCTATGCATGCATATTGGGTATATAGGATATTTCATGATTAAATGATGCTAGAATTAATTATCATAAAATACAAAAAAGGATCATAAAACTTATTATAATCCGTCTTTAAAACTTTAAGTCAATGTCACCCAATTTTAAAACACTTGTCAAGGCCTCGATCACATCAACATGAGTTTGCCTTCATAGGTGTATTGTGTTATCTTAGTGAGGTAAGTCAAGTAACAATTACCTGAATGTTTTAAATTGGTTTGACTTAATAAAGCTATCAAAACGATTTTGGGCTTTAGGCATAGATGAGACATGAAATGTTGTGACATATAATGTCCAGGTCTCATAAAGAACCTAAGAGTTGCATGTGATGTAATTAGTAAAGGTTACCTACCTAAATAACTTGATTTTAAGTGTCATGCCTTAGCTGTCTCAAAATTAGGTGAAATATGGATCTTAATCCACTAAATTAACATATAGGGTTATTGTTTTAGTGGGAGTTTAATTACTCAGTAATAAATTATTATGAATAATATTTTAGGTGTAGATACTAGAATCCTTGTAACACTAATCTAGAGTAACTATGATCAAGCCTTGAGAAAGATATAATAATTTCGAAGAGTAATATCCATGATTTGATTGAAAAATTGATAATTTTATCAACCATAAAAATAAAGAAGTATGTGTTAGATTAATGGTTCCTTTAAAATTACCGTCTACTATTACAAGAATTATGTGTCATGGTAGCAAATATAAACCAAACTTTCAGAAAGATTCGGTACCGTGGAAGCTAATAACATAACAGTGGCGACACTGAAGGAAATGTTCCAATAGTAAGTTACAATGGAAAAGGTATAAAATTACCAAAATTTCTAGATTCTTATAAAATGGTTGAGAACCTATTAATATGTGTTATGTTTGGAACATGAAAGAACTATATTAATTATCTCAAAAAGATTGAATCTTCATGTGCCAAAAGTTGGCAGAAGATTTGATCTATAATTCATCAAAATAGTTTTGAACTATATAATATGAATGATATGTAGAAATCATCGTTTACGATTGCATATGATGTTTCTAATTGTAAGATAAAATATTAAAAAATGGCATGGCCTTAGACATGTATTTAATGGTTCGTAAAAGAAAGAAACTTAATAAAGAAAGATAAAGGGAATGTAAAAGCTACCAAATATGTATGTGTCGGACATATAAACCTTAGTTGTGAGCTAGATTTTGATCAGTTCTAAAGATCAAGCCTTAAAGAACGAATTTAGTTATTCACGAGAATGGAATTGTTCATTTTATAATGAATTACAAATCCTATTAGGAAAACATATTTTTGAATTGTTACAGACATTTCAAAATGAGTATTAAAAAATATCTTGGCATACTATTAACATACTTTGGTGAGATCGAGATGGATAATGTTTGAGCCAAGAGTTTAAATGACCATCTTTGAAATTGTGGGATTGACGTGCAATTAACTCCACTAGGAACGTCACTAGAGAAATGATGTTTTAAGAGGAGAAATCGAACTATATAGAATATAATTTGATTTATGATATGTCACACAGACCTTCCTATGATCTCCTATTGAGGCTATAATTTAGAAACCATTGCACTTTGCACTAAACCTTATTATCTTTAAAGTGGTTGATAAAACTTCATATACGATATGAAATAAAAGACCTAGTTTATCTTTTCTTGAGACTTGAGGTGGCGAGACTTGTGTATGATGGTAAGTCATATAAAGTTTGATGCCTAAGTCATTTGTTATCAGATTTGTGGTTGAACAATATGATACTATTTTATACAATTGAGAACAAATTGTTCGTTGCTCAAAATAATGTCTTTTTAAATAAAGAGTTTATTTCAAAGACACTATTAGGAATAAAATAAATCTTGAAATGTTTAAGAGCCACAAATGAGAACTGAACCACTTTAGGATGCTCAACAAAGTTTTGAACTAGTTGAGTATACACAAGTAACATATATCTCTTGAAAATCTAGAATAATAAGAAATTGGCAGAGAAATCTGGAATCATATTATTGATAGTTGTGATGTATTTTTGATAATGGATCAGAATGAATAACTACTTATCAAAAGACACGTCTCGTCTAGATTGGATGAAATGACTAAGTGTTAATGAACACTAAATTTTAATTCATGTATGTTATTCAAGTTTGGAACTTGACTTATTTACTTGAAAGTGGAATGACTATTAGATGTAAATGATTTAAAATGACATGAAAAAAAGGGTGCATACTTAAAAGCACGACTTATCGAAAAATCTCAATCTAAATCAAGTTGTTGATTATGATAAGATTTTTCTCTAGTAGCTAAGCTCAAGTTCTAGAATTCTAATTGTCATTACTTCATAGTTTGACTATAAGATATGACAAACTGGTGTCAAAATAGCATTGCTCTATGCTCCTTAAACATATTTATGACACAATTTAAGAGTTTTGATTATCTTGAGAATTTTATAAAGGTATGCAAGCTTAAAGGATCCACTTGTGGATTCTAGTAAGCTTATCAGAGTTGCGGTCTTTGTTTTGATGAAAGAATTAATGAATTAGGTTCATTGAATAAAAAATAAGCCTTGTATATACACAAAGGTTACTGGGAACGCAATTATCTGAATATGTATGTTAATGATATAATGTTCATTAGAAACGATGTCCTAACCTTGCAGAATGTCAAGTCTTAGTTAAGAAAAAGTTTCTCGATAAAATTCTTAGACAATTAGGCCTACATCCTTGTGATATATATCTATAGAGATAGATCTAAGAGGCTAATTAGTCTAATTTATAGTGCTTATATAGACAAATAACTGAAAATTTTTTCAATGTGTGTGATTCTTAAGAGAATTCATACTTTTGTCTTATAACATAAGTCTCTGCAAAAATCAAAGCTTTAGGAAAAATGATGAGTGACAATATGAATATGATTCCATATGTATTAGCTATGAGAATAATCATAAATGTTATACTTTGCATTCAATGTAACTTGATATGTCATATGCTTTGGGCAAAACATACATATATCTCATACATTCCAGTGAAGGCCTTTGTGTATTTATTGATAACATTATTAAGTACTTCAGAAACACTTGAGAAATGTTATTGGATTTGCAAAGATTTGAAAGATATGAGTCTTGTAAATGGTTACAAAATGCAAGCTTTCAAGCTAATTTAAATGATTAATGATCGCAATATGGATATGTGTTAACTTTGTAGGAAGATGCAATGAGTTGAAAACGTTCTAAACTCATTCTAACAAGTTCTACAATATAAACTGAGTTTTTAGCGGCATTTGATGCAGTTAAAGAAAATGTTTAAATCATAAGGTTAATGATTGAATAAAGTGTGACTCCAAGTGTTGGAAACAACATTGGCTTTTATTGTAAAATCAATGGACAAACTTAGGTTATAGAACCTAAATCACACTATAGATCTAAACAATCACTTGAGCCTTTTTGTCTTATTAGAGAAAGAACGCGAAGATTTACAAAACATTAATATTAAGTAATGTAGCAGATACATAAATAAAATTCTTCCACTAAGAACGCATTAAGGTCACACAATATTGGATACGTGTAGGATTGGACTTAGTGCAAATGGGAGATGTTGGGGTATGTGCCCTAAGCCAATTCTATAAATGTTGTTTAACTATTATAAGGAGATGCATGTTTCTTTTATAATAGTATCCAAGAATAATTATTGTATTATTTTGAACGTCCCTAGTTAGTTATTATTGTGGGGATAATAAAAAATTAAGACTAGTATAAGTCTTGATTGATAGTCATGTGATGATTATACGTATACGGATATGGATCAAGATCATGGGTATATGTTAGGAACAGATGCTGGACTGACCCACTATGAGAACGCTATATGGTTAATGTCGTAAGTATGTTTCACGATAGTTATATCATGAAACATGTGTAGATGTTGTGTGATCAAACAGGAATTCGTCCATCTCTTTAAGAGAGAGATATCTATTGGGCACCTTGATATGTTAGACTAATAAATGGTCACGTCTAGTGAATTGATTGGATCAATATCACTTGACAATTTAAGTCTACTCGGAGATCGAGACTAGTAGATTGAACTATAAAGGCGACATTCTATGTCTTATGTTCAATCAAACGATATCGCGTGACAAAGGGATATGATATACACTATCCATTAAGTTGTATCGATTTATTGATCTTCATGCAACTTGGGTAGTCATAATGTCTTACTAGAGGCCGCTTATAATTTGTGTGCTAAAAGGTTTTTAGTTCACTGCCAACATTGTATGAACCTATTGGGTCGCAAACAAAGAACATATTTGCGCCATTTTAATATTGTCTAGGTTGATGAATTTTATTTGATAAAATTCATTTTAAAGATTCTCATTAAATGTCCTAGTTTGACTAGGACTCAAAACTCTCCCACATTTATAGTGTGACTAGAAATATTGTCTCTTGGTAAATCCTATTTTGAATATGACTTTAATTGGAATTATAGTATGACTTTAATTCTTATTTGAGTTTAGATAAATTAGAACCCTTGTTGGATTATCAATTGTAGATTATCTATGACTCTATCCTTTTTAGAGTTGGACTTTATTTAAGACTATATTTAGAGTGTGACTAGGAGATGGAGTTCTTTTACAACTCGACCTATTGTATTATAAATAAGACATTAGTGTCATAGTTGTGATAGAGATTTTTCTATAAAGTTTTTTGTGAGAATTTTTGCCCTATAACTTTTGGCACTAGCACTCTGGATCGTGATCGTCTGTTCGTGTGTGGATTTCTAATAGAGGACATTTGTCTTTAGTAGCGTCTTGAAGGAATCGATCAACACCAAATAAGACAGACATGGAGTTGTTCTTTTTAAGGTATGCTTTTTCTCTCTTATTATATTAGTTTAATGGAATTGATATGATTTTTGTTCGGGGATATTCAAAAAGGTTTCAAAAACTTTCGCGGCGCTTGATCCCTGAAACCCAATAGAAACACACATATTACAATTCATAATTGAAATAATTGAAACACGAGAGATGAATATAAATATATTACCTTCAATGAAACCAATAAAACCAAACTTGAATTGCAAAAGTAGAGTCTTCAATGTTTTCTCCACACAAATCTTCTTAATACTCAAAATCAAAGTAATCCTATACTAAAATACTCTAATAGTGGCTAATGGTTGGTATGTGGTGAGTTTACCACATCCTAACATCTATTTATACTTCCTAATAACAATTAGAAACCCTACTTTATAATTAAACTCGAAATAAAACTCCAACTTTCTAATTTCTGTGAATATGGTGCTGTCACTTATGCCCCGGTGCCGTGTGTGTTAAGCCATGACGCCGCCTCTTTGTGCACTTCTTTTAGCTCTTGTGACCTTGGCGCTGTCTCTATGATGTCCCGCGCCGTCTCTTAGGCTCTACATCACCACCACTACGATGAACCTCCAGACTCATTTTCTCCACTTACTTTACTCTCCCACACCGTGCCTTTCCTTCCCATGCTGTTGCTTAGTACTCCACAACGCCACCATGTGTAGCCTCGATGCCAACTATGCTTTTGTGGGTTTTTGCTTCGTTTCTTCTTGTTTTTGCTCATTTCTTTTCTTTACACCATAATTACCTGAAAATGCAATAACAACATGAATTAGAGCTCATTTAAGGGTATTTATACTAAATATACTAATAAACTAACCCTATATATAAGTCTACATAATCACTTATCAAATACCCCCGAACTTGCGATTTTGCGTGTATCGAGCAAAAGTGTATTTTACCAAGTTTTTAATAACTAGTTCTCATTCAATTTACATTATTCATTGAGTATCCTTAATTCACTAAGCTTCAAGTTAATAATCCACTCAAGAGTTTTTCTTTGCAAAAACTTATCTTGTAAGACATGTAGCTTTAACAACACATATAACTTCACTTTCGAAACACCAAAGTAGATCACAACCAAAACCATCACTACTCACTAGTTTGTTTCACCTCAACACTAAAGTAGTAAGTATGCAATCTCATGATTTCTCATTAAGCTCAGGAATTCACAAATAAGCATAGATCATACTCATCTTTAGTAGACTTTAATACTTTAAGAGTCTATAGGACTTAACATCGTCGGAAAGAAAGCTTAACTCAACTAGGTACTCATTTCGAGCTAAATCTTTTATTTGAAGAGTTTTATTTTACTTCAACCTTCTTTTCTTTTTTTTTTTTTTTCTTCTTCTTCTCCTTTTTTTAAATTTTTTTTATGGTCCTTGCTCCTTTTCCTATGGACTCCATTTTTCCTTAATTTTTTCAACCATCAAGTTCTCTGCCCATTTCCTATAGAACTTATGAGATTCTCTCATTTTTCTTTTATTTCTAAAACTCTTGTTAGCATTTCTCATTTTTACTTAATCAAGTAAGTTAACTCCAACTTTTCATTTACAATGCCTATTTCTTCCTCCATTTGCATTAAGTCTTTATTTACTTTATATTATCAAGTAATACTCATACTTATTATAGAATCCTTAGAGATCTAACTTTTTCCTTAACAAGTGTTCTAGTTTCTTGCTTTTGTTTCAAGTTCAAGGTCTTCCCTAACTCTACGTTTCTAATCATGAAATTACACCGTTATTGCTACATTTCATTATTTTTTCTTCAAAATTCAAAAACACACTCTTAGGTTTCATATCAACAAAATACTTGTAATCTACTCATCCTCAATTAAATGCATGAACATGCAAATGAACTATTTACTCATTACATGTTATTATTATATATAACCTAATCTATACTACTTAAACATTCAAATAGTAAGAAAAATGAAAAATTTATACACTACCATGATTTCCTCCCTAACTTCTTCAAAATAAAGTTTAAACGATCATACCTATAGTATTTATTCTTATTTCTCAGCCTATCTTACCACTTTCCATAGTGTTGTGTAGTGTTGATGCCCGTAAACTTAAACCAAACCTTGTCCTCAAGGTTTAAAAGTAAGTCTCGAAACCATAAAAACTATAAAACACCCAAACCTATACCAATAATATAATATATAAGCATAAAATAAACATGCAAATTTGAATAACTAAATAAATATAACAAAATTCTCAAATGTAACTCTTTGATGTTGCATGACTATTAGAACAAATCTTGAGATTTATCCATTCCGATGAATCATCACTTGACATATGTTTTTTCCAGCACATTTGACACAAATTTTTTCCAAATTTAGAACTGTAACGTGTTAATTGTAGTTATTAAATTAAATAACTTGCTACTAGCTGAAATTGAAAAAAACTTGAAATTCTTTAAAAAACTCTGGGCGCTTCCAAGTAGAGCTTAATTTAACGTCATTAGCTTGACACCTTTTCGATTGTTTAGTCCGTGTTTAAATCGAGAAGCTCCATTCGCAGGTCAGAGATTTGAAATAATTGCTCTTCCATGAATACTTCGATTACCGGCTTCCATGTATCGCTTTCTTTATGAGGTAAACTAGATAGATGGTTTGCAACCATATTTTCACTTGCTTTCTTATCTTTGACTTCCAAGTCAAACTCTTGCAATAATAACACCCATCTCAACAACCTTAGTTTGGCATCCTTCTTTACAAAAAGGTAGCAAATTACTGCATGATTAGTATACATAGTGACTTTGGATCCCACTATGTAAGCTCTAAACTTGTCACACACAAACACCACTGTCAATAGCTCATTTTTTGTAGTAGTATAATTCTATTGTGCTTAATCTAATGTTCTATTTGCGTATTATATAGCTCTAAACATTCTATTTCTCTATTGGCCTAACACTGCTCCCTACTCGCATAATTACTCGCATCGCGCATTATTTCAAAGTTAGAGTTCCAATATGTACTACCACTACTGGTGCCGAAATCAAAGCTACTTTCAAGGTCTCAAATGCTTGTATGCATGCCAGACTCATTTCAAATGGAACATCTTTTTCCAACAATGAACACAATGGTTTAATGATTTTTTAAAAATCATTAATAAGCTTTCTGTAGAAAATCGCATGCCCTAAAAAACTCTTTATCTCTCTAATGTTTCTTGGTATATGAAGTTTCTCAATTGGCGCTATTTTTGCTCTATCAACCTCCAATCTATGAACAGACACTCTATGTCCCAAAACAATTCCTTCTCGAACCATAAAGTGACACTACTCTCAGTTAAGTACCAAGTTTATGTCTTGACATCTTTTCAATACCAAAGCCAAATTTTGCAAGCATAGATCAAAAGAGACCTTAAACACAAAAATTTATCCATAAATACCTCCATAATATCCTCGAACATATCAGTGAAAATAACCATCATACATATTTGAAATATTGCTAGCGCATTGCATAACCCAAATGGCATCCGTCTAAATGCAAATGTTTTGTAAGGGCAAGTAAACATCGCCTTCTCCTGATCTTCTGGTGCTATTGCAATTTGATTATATCCTGAGTACCTATCTAGGAAACAATAATATTCATATCCTGCTAGTCTGTCCAACATTTGATCAATGAATGATAAAAGGAAATGATATTTTCTTGTAGCTTTAGTTAACTTTCTGTAATCAATGCAAACTCTCCAGCTAGTCATTGTTCTCTCGGACAAGGTTTCCCTATTTTCAGTTTGAATAATGGTCATTCTTCCTTTCTTTGGTATTACATGTATTGGTGAAACCCATGAACTGTCTTAAATAGTGTAGATGATTATGACATTCAACCATTTCAAGATCTTTTTCTTTACCACTTCTTTCATTATTGGATTCAATCGCCTCTGACTTCAATTGATTGTTTATGATTTTCTTTCATTAAGATCTTATGCATGCATAACATTACGATTATTCCTTTTAAATCTTTGATTGTCCATCCCAATGCTGGCTTATGCTCTCTTAAAACTCAAAGTAATTTTTCTTTTTACAGCTCCATTAACTCTACTGAAATGATCACAAGATATGTTGAATTTTTTCCCAAATACGTGTATCTCAGATGCTCTAGTAAAGGCTTTAACTCCATTGTTGGTTTAATAACTGGAAAATTTCCACCTCCGTTTCTAATTTCTCGAAACCTTTATGAAACTTGGGGTTTCTATTGGTGCTAAAGCATTTACTTGCTTCCTAAAGTTCATTCTTTACGGTAAACTTGCTATTATGCTTTGGACTTGACATTGCTCTAGTAGATCATTTGGCGTATACTCCTAGGCTATCTCAAGTAACACAATAAGAAATTGCATATCTAACTTCGATGCTTTTGCGGTGTTCTCTCTTACTCAAAAATTTCAAAGTTTTGTAGATATTGAACAAGACTTCATCATCCATACACAATGGAGCAAGGAATCTATAGTGGGAAAAATGTGAGAATGTCCAAAAGAAATGGAGCAGGGACTCAAAATCAATAGCAAAAGAAATATAATAAGAAGAAATAATTAGAATGGAGTAAAAAAATGAGTGACAAAAAAGATAGATGTTTGCAAACTCTTTGAAGAAAAGATTTAACTCGAGTACGTAAAGCTAAAGTTGAATGAAGTATTCCTAAACCTTACATGTTTTAAATGATATATTCATTGGCATATTAGCAATTTTTTTTATTGATTTTAATTGTGATACTATTATAAAGTATTTTTTAAAATTAAGATTAATCTAGTGGTCTTTGTGTTTTGAGATTCTATACTAGTTATCGTAAGCTTGATACTTGTTACTGGAGATTGAGAAAACCTATATTAGTAATGAACTTTAAGTTCTAAATGGTGCTACTTTGAGTTGTTGAGTTATCATTAAGGGATGTTTTGTTTTGTCTAAATCATTCTATTCTATCATAACTTTCATTTACTTGTGAGTAATATGTTTTCATAAGGAAATCACTTCTATTTTAAAATTTATATTATTTAAAGCTACGATGAATTAGATTAAAACAGATTTATAAAGAATGAAAAAAGAATATGATTAAAGTATTCCTTTGCTCAGGATAATAAAGTTGCTGAGTTTGGGGGTATTTGATAAGTCAATAATTAGATACGTTTTATAGTGTAATTTAGGTTGATTTTATACATAAATGATGATATAACACTAGGTATTCTCTCATTTTTTGTGATTTCAGGATTTAAATAGGAAAATCAAGAAATGGAAGAAAAAGAGGAAGAAGAGTAAAATAGTCAACTGGAGAAGATATCCAACAATTAGCCAGTGATTTGTAATTACACTAGGAATCGCCACCTAAGTCGGCAACAAGAATATGCAATGAATCCATAGCGAATTGGAGAATATACTAGAAATCATCAGCTGAATCGGTGGAGCACTAAGAGCCAATTCTAGTGATTAAGTCAGCAATTTGTGTACAACTTAGGAAACCCTAACAAATTGCCGAGGTTGGTTACAGATCTTTTAGATTAATATGAAGAACTTGAGTTTATCAAGGATATGTATACATAGGGAGACTATAAAAAAGCTAGAGAGCTTCAAATAACTCTCTTTCTCTTTCTCTTTCTTTATTTTTTCTCTCACTTTCTCACTTTCTCTCTCTCTCTCTCTCTCTCTCTCTCTCTCTCTCTCTCCTTTTTTTCTACATTATTTCTATTGTCTATTCTATATTTCTAGTTGATGTTTAAAGCTATATTGGAGCTTTCATTTATTTTAAGATATTTATTTATTTATTCATTATGTCTTTTAATTATCTATTTGCATTGTTTATTTTTAGCATGAGTGAGTAGTATATCAATCTAAACAAACCCTGGACATGTATATACGTTGGATTGCTAGATAGTTATACTTTGGGTTACTATGTCTATAGTTATTAACAACAATTATAGAAGTAGTAACTACGATTAATCTATAGGGCTTTTCCGAGTGGATGTTCTAGAAGATTGTGTTCTAAGTTGTTTATTATGTGGCTTCAGTTGATATTTGTTTAGATTAGGCATGATTTTCATTGAGTGTAATGCTATCGTATTTCTATGGTGTTGCGCATTATCCAATGGGTAGACTTACAATGATAAAAAATTGGTTTTTCCATTAAATTTTGAAAAATCGGTAGCTGGCTAAAAGCTATCAACCTATTATGAAATAGGATTTAATGATTCCAAGATTCCATGTGTTATGATTATAACTCGTAGTATTAAGTGATGTTATGTTCTAGTGTTTGAAAACAATCCAAATATGTTACATTGTTTAGTGGGGGTTTATTTAGATTTTTGTTTAATATATTTATATTTATATTGAATTTGAGTATTGTTTAATTTAGTGTATGTTGAATTGATTGATTTAAGTTAGTTAATTTGGTTAATCAAGTTAATATTTATAGATTTTAATTATTTAGTATTTTAATTCCCGTTTAATTAGATTAATTAAATAAATAAAAAAGAAAAAAATACTTTCCTTCGAGATTTGAAAAATCTATGTGGAAATGATATTGCATTTACCACTACTACAAAATAAAAGTAAAATACAGAAAAGTTATTATGGACGCTCGACACATGTCACTTGGTTGTGTTGGTGACCCAAAGTGGTGGTGATTGAAGGTCCAATCATTTCCTTTATCGTCCTCTTCTTGTTTTTGGTGAATAGGGAATCAGTTTGGTTTAAAATAGTGTCCTAATGAAGACGGGGTCGTTCGAAGCATCGTCCCCGGTGAGGGCGGCGGCACTCCCGCCCCGCCGTCGCTAACACCAAGGGGAGCCACAAGGGGTGCCCCCATCGAACAATGAGCGGCACAGGAGGGGTGGTACTTGGCACCCTCCAAAAAGTGACTAGCCGCTCGGGGGCCGCGGTACCGGGCAAGGCAACCGTTGCACCTTGCCAACTAAGCAAAGGGCTCCTTAGCGCCTTCCTGGTGTTGGGCACCCTCTGACATTATGCCCAAGGGTGGGGAGGGAGGTTCTCCTTCTTCCACACCTACAGGGGAGGCGTTGGACGACTGTCCAATGCCATTAGGGTCTTCGTGCCCCTGGTTCATCCCCGAGGGTCGATTGGCCCCTGGACTATCCAGAAGCTAGTCTGACCCAAAGAGGGAGTTGATCAGGAGCCAAATTAGCCTCTCGAACAAAAAAAAATTTAAAAACTAAAAGGGCTAATATGCCCGTATACCTAATTAAAAGGCCAATGAGGCATTGGCTCGATTGGATAAAAAAAAGGGGCGCCGG
Organism: Stephania cephalantha; assembly: GCA_039657325.1. Classification (NCBI taxonomy): domain Eukaryota; kingdom Viridiplantae; phylum Streptophyta; class Magnoliopsida; order Ranunculales; family Menispermaceae; genus Stephania; species Stephania cephalantha. Next base: position 34,083,581 of record CM077578.1, on the reverse strand, counting down.
CGTCCCCATGGGACCCAATGCGAGTCCCACACCCTAACAACATTGCACCATGACCCGAAGCAGGCCCCGGGCAATATAAACTCATGGATTCCACATTAGTGGACTCTAAAGACAAATAAATTGGAAAGTCAATAACTTTAAATTATAAAGTGTATTGATGTGAGATGTATATTAATTGTCTAGGTTCGTAAAGGAGTCCTCAAAGAACTCCGAAAGTGAAAGGATTTGTTACGAGTCTTGTAGCGAGTCAAGGTAAGTGGGGAGCTTGCTTTGTTATAAAAAATGACATGACATTAGTTAATTTACGATTCAAGATTTGAACTAAACACTTGGCACAAAGGTGCATCTTGTTATTGGCATGAATTTACTTATTTATGAGAATGTATGTGATATGCACACTTATGTTATTTGACCAAAAGGGGGGATGTAGCAGTATGCTCATCAAAAGAGAGTGGTCCGCGCCATCAGTAGCGGTAGTGTGGCAGTGTGTCCACTAAAAGAGAGTGGTCCGCGCCATGAATTTCAATGGTGTGGCTATGATCCCACCAAAAAGAGAATGGTCTGCACCATGAAATATCAAGTTCACGAGTGGTCATATTTGGTGATGGCTTTGTAAGAACTTACTATTTTTTTGATGGGATTAGTTAGAAGGCATAACGACCATTGTGTCTACTAATGGTTTACATCATTTCAAGGGTGAGGGAATCGGTCACCGGTATCTTTCGAATAGTTAGCATGCATTGAATGGAACAATGACTTATATTTATTACTATTCCTCTATGGCATATCTTATGTGAGCCCCTATGCATGATGAACAAGTTTAAATCATGATTTTGCAAATTTGACATTTATGCTATTGTTTAATGACTTATGAATCTTGCTTTATTGTCACACATTAATGATTTCTTACTCGTCATAAATATGAGATTTGACTTCCATGCTTGAATTTGATGCTTATCGATTTAATTTCAACTTCATGCTAGTTATTGCATGTTTAATAAGTAGTACCTATATACTTGATGGTGGAGTAGGGTTTTCGCTTATTGTGCCCGATTGTCCATTTTAGCTTACCTCACTTACTCTCTAGGTACACCCGCATCCGCGTTAGCTCGGGACAAGGGAAAGGCACACGCTTGCAGTCTTCCATTGCATTGTGAGCCTTACATGTTACTATTAATTAATTATTGGTTTTTGAGAACACTTAAATTTAGGTTGTAATAAAGACAGACTATTGGGTAGCTTGAACCTATTGATGTCTTAGTTTAAACTTGATGGAATCTTTTAAAGAATTTGTTAGCTTTTGGAGCATATAATAGGTTTAAGAATTGGAGATTCATTTCATAGCCTTTTGTTACGACAGATGGATTCCTTATTAATTTTATTTTCGCAGTATATTCCATATTTGTCAAGATTAATTTTGTGGCTTTGTTTAGGTGTGCCAAACCGTTACTTAGGCTTGCTTTAGGTATTAGGCTTGGGTACCAATCGGGGCTGGGCGATAGTTCAAGTGAGGGTCGTCACAGTTGGTATCATAACATATGGATTAGAACCTTGGGAAATGTTAGGTTAATGAAGCCTAAGTAATAAAACCTTTCATTGTAAAGGTCAAGTATAAGTTGAACAAACCAGTGGTATAGGACATTGGTTCAAGTCGACTAAATGTGCATAATCGACCAATCCTAGGATGGGAAGGGATTGAAAACATGAAACAAAACACCCTTATAATGTTATTTGTTGCATGTTGTAATATATATATATATATCGGTTAGTTATGTTGCCTACTTTTATGCTTTGTTGGAATAATTCCCTTTCGTTGCTCTACAAAGTGCAAAATGAGCAACCATGGTGGAAGTTCTTACAACTTGAGAGAGACTTAAGAAAGAGAGGAGAGGCAATGGCACAACCAAATCGATCAGCGCATGTTGGCAATGACAGAGGCTTATAAGAAGGCCATCTAGGACATTGCTTTAGAGCAAGAGAGAGATATGTCAAGCATACTAGAACTATTACACCAGCAGGGGAATGTCAAGGCAGCAGAACAGGCACCCATGGGACCAAGGCCTGACCCTCCCTTAGCCCATTCATGAGGACTAGTGTGAAATCCAATAATTTTTTAAACTTGATTAGGCGATTAATTAAAGATTTTTCATATTTTAATTGGAATTTAGAATCCGAGGTGGGACCCACGCTTATTCTGAGATCATAGGTTTAAATATTATTTTTGTTGTAGGTGCCTAGTGAATGTATTATACTCTATTCATCGTGAAATAAGGTCAAGTTGAGACTTAGACGCGATAGTCGCATGTAATGGAACGCGTTGAAAATTTTCTCAATTTTTATGAAATTGATGTATATTTTGGGATTTAATTTGGACTTGAAAATAAGAAATAATCATGAAATTAAATGGAATAATAAATAAATTGGTGGGCGCTTAGTGATACTCGGGGTCGAGGGTGGTGACACGCATGGGATGTACAATAGTGTGCACACCCGAGGGTAGTCGTTGTCACGCATGTCAAATTTATAGCCGCAAAAATACATTGGTGTATATATATAGTTTTTATATATAAATATATATAAATAAATCCTAAATTTAAATCAAATTAAACTATACATTGGATTCATCTTGAGATATGTGTAGTGTAGATCTCGAGAAAATGAATGGGTTAAGTTGGCATCGTTATGCCTCGAGATGCATGCAACCACATCTCAAATCAAAATCAAGGGATGAAATGGCAATTTTTGATAATAAAGGGTTTCTTTGGAATTTTAGAATCTGGTGAGGGCAATATAGTAGTTTACCAAAGCAAGCCACTTTTAGGAGATGTACTTCTGAAATTTTTAAAAATACAGAGGATAATCCGTATGATTTTTCCAATTTGCTCCACTTCAACAAATCATGAATTGAGTTTCATTGAGGATTTAAATTTAGTTTGGTGCATTATTAAGAGTTGAAATAAAAGTTATTTTAAGTTTAAAGTTAACTGAATGGATTAAGTGCCTAATTAGGGTTATTAGGGATAAGTCGGGGCTTAGTGAGACGAGCCTTGATAGACTTGGTATCAGAGCCTAGGTTTGGCTCAATTAAGGAAAACTTTAGTTGAGAACCAAAGGGTGATTTAGCGTGATTAGTTGGGAAGTGATTGTGAGTTGGGAATATTTTGTTATTGTTATATGTTTATTGTATATTATTGTATTATCACTAGATATATGATAAAAAGCTTATTCTCATCGTCTATTTGGTACTTAACTCGCAAGATATAATGCGTGAGTCTAGGAACAGACAAATAAAAAGCGAATAACTTGTGAAACAAAATAGAGCTTGATTATAAGTGAAATAGACTCGAGAAGTCTAAATTCATAAGGCTATTGTAAGTAGTTTGGTACTAATATAACTAAGGTAAATAGTAAGTTATAAAACCAATATAAAATTGGTTGAGCAAGAAGTCTAGATGATTCAAGAACGTAAGTATTGAATATGGATTTTTTGGAAATCGAAAGTATCGAACTATTACATTTTTGAAACGCTCAAGAAATTATCAGATAGACTTATAGTTAAAGTCTCAAATGATTGAGAATCGTTTGAAAAACATACAAAAATAAAGTTGAGACTTGTGGGAAGCACAAGCTATGTAATAACTTGAGTTTTAGAATGAGGTTAGTATCAATTAAATTAGTAACTTAGGAAAACCTATTTTACAAAGTATTGGATGAATTCATAACTTGAGTTTTAGAATGAGGTTAGTATCAATTAAATTAGTAACTTAGGAAAACCTATTTTACAAAGTATTGGATGAATTCATAACCAATTGACAATTGCTTCTGAAATTGTCTCAATGATAATAAAAGGAGAAACATGATTTTGGAATTAGAAATTGATTAGACAAATTGAATCTTAACTTGGAAATCACAACAAGATTGTGATAAGTCCAAATAAGTTGCCTAAGTCGATTTCTACGAAGTAAAATAATTTAAAGCAAAGTATTGTCTCATTTCTGAAACAAAACACAAAATGAAATGTGGAATAGAACCACGATTAAAAAGAATCTAATGACTTCTAAAAAGAAGTACTAGTTTTTTTTGTTTATTACTCAAGTTACTTATTCATAAGCGACGTTGAGTATAGTGGTTCTGTGAGTTGAATAAAGAACTGATAAAACAAATGGAAATACTGATTTAGGAGTGATTTTTGTTAAAATAAGATTAGGTATTGTTATGAAACAAATATTAGTGAAAATTTAACTTAGAAATGAAATGTGTAGTGATAAGATCAACGTGTTAGAAGCTAAGGTGTTGGGGAGTAGTCTAAAAATAGATTGGATTAGCTATCAAATAAAACACAAGTAATTGTGTTTTGAAATTCAAAGTTCCTAATAGTCACTTCTAAAGATATTAAGTTTTGATGCGTTTCACTACAACTTAAAATATAATTAAGGAAGAGATAGACATACTGATCGATTGAGAATCAGTAAGTGAATTGTATAGGAAGTTGGTTTGAACTCTTATACCATGAGGATTTCCATTGATAAAACTTCAAGGATTGAAATACCATCCTTTAAAAGTTTGATTAGTCGTTAGGTTAATTAGAGCTTGAAAATTCAAATTCTTCTATCTCTTCAGTTAGATAGTAATGAAAAGATGAATTTATCAAAAGTGAATTGATGAAAAGTAAGATATTTTGATATCTTACATAGACTCTTGATAAGTACCGAATTTCTTTTTGAGAAAAAGAAAAATCGAGAAATTTGAGACTCATTAAAACAAATTAAGGTGATAACAAATAGCAAGACTGTTTGAGTCGCAAAATTTCTCTATTTCGAATAAATGTTAGCCAAGGAAGACTTCAATTGATTGAATAATCATAAAAAACCGTATTATCCTTAGCTAAGGTTTCGAAAATAGAAGAAATATAAATTGTCTTTCCAATTGACTTCAATTGGAAGCTTAAGTATAGATCACTAAATAGTCAAGTCATTCTCACAATAATATAAAAAATGAAAATATCAGGTGAACATAAATTTATTGTTGAAAGTGGAACTAAATTTATCTTCACAAGGTTCTTACTAAGAAGTAAAATTCCAAAAGTTGAAAGTGTTGAACCATAATAGTATATAACTTATATCAAGAAATATGTTGTACATTAGTTCAATTGTAGTGCTACATCACCTGATTAGTCACGGTAAATTTTAAAGCACTAGTTATTGTAAATTGGAGTTGATGTAAGATACCTATATTACAGTGAATATATAAATAAATTGAAAAGAGAGGTACAACTTATAGATTGATTAGTAAGTATTATCCCTATTGGTTGAAAATATTGAATAGAATACAATGTATTTGACTTGATATATTTGAAAAAATGAATGTTCTTTTATTGTAAATCAAGAAAAGTCAGAAATATGTATTGAGTAGAAATTTAAAAACATATTCATAAACTTGCATGAAATACAAGTTAAAGTTTATACTGTGAGAGTATAATCATGAAATACGTTGACATCTATGTATAAAAGCTTATATATACTCAATGGAAGGATAACTCTCTATTGAGGTAATGAGAGAAGTCTAGTAAATAGTAATGATATAGATGATGAGAAATTTCAAAAATTGGAGAAATAATGGGAAACAATGCGAAAATAATGTAGAAATCGAAGTAGTGATCAAGCCAATCTTGAAGTGATTGGCAGTTAAGTGAATGAAATGAGGTTCTTGGTAAACTCATGAATAGATAATGGTTTGAAGAAGTTAAAAAATCATTAATTTTGTAACCAATCAAAGAAAAAGTTAAGTGAATTGGTTGACGAGTTAGAATTGGTAATTGGTTTCTAGTATACATGTTAAGTCGTTAATTATGTAATTATATATAGTTTATTTATATATTTTTATTGTTAAATCTCAAAAATATTACCCTAATTGTCCTTATTTGTTATTTTTAGGGTTATCGGAGTGCGCGGTTGAATTTGGGGTGAAAAACTACGCGGAATAGAGTATTTACTTGCTGTGTGATTAGCTATTGTTGGATCAGCCTCGAGACATGCAATATTCAGTTAATGAAGAGATGATGAGAACCTGAGTGACGCAGGAAAATAACATACCTAAGCTACTGCATAACCAAAGCAACTAGACCTGCCTCGAGATCTGTGTGTCGATGCCTCCTATATTTTTGCTCGTTCTCTCGTGTACCATTTCCATGCCTACGCGTATGCCACGTGGCATCCAGCCATTCGTCCAGCATGTTTTCAGCAGTCTTCCTCGCCTCAGCTTCCATTGACTCTCTTTCAGATGCACATCAATGCAGTCTCCCAAATTTTCGCACGAGTCATGCGAGCCTCCTCTCCTCTAGCCTATTGCCACGTGGCAGCGTCTCATTGGCCAGTGTTCTCTTTCGCAGTCCCCTCATCCAATCCTTCCATGACATGTTAGTAGGCAGCAGCGAGCTCACCCAATCACCATGTGACATGTGGCAGATCCTGCAAACAACTCCTATCAGCCACCAGATTTGTCTCGGCACACGAGTCACTATACCAACCCCGAGTTCAAATTTCTCTCTCTTCTATAAAGCAAATTAGAAGGTCTTGTTGTATTAGGAATTGGGGATTCTTGGGAGAGCACACACACGACGGCTACGCATACTTCTATTTTTCTCTCTTCTTCTAAAAGACAATTTATTCTCTCTTTTTCTCTTTTGATTTTAATAGAGTTTTCAATCAACATATCCGACTAACTTTGTCGATCTAGACCGGAGGTGAAGCAAACTACATTTTTGGCATAAACATATGTGAGATCTACTTTGATTTATTTAAATTGTTTTTCATCGGTATTTATTCCTTTTGTTATTGAATGAATAATTAGGGTTAAAGTCATATTTAAACCTTAATTTTTGTGCTAATGAGTTGTAAGCATCCGACTTTTTGCAATAAGACTACACTAGTGGCAACTGACCCTACCAATTAATTCACCTCTTTTAGGACTTGTTGAATGCTATAGGGATTTAAGCTAAATTGGAAATACTAGTAATCTGGTTGTCTAGGTGTAGTGCCTTCACAAAGCCAATTGCGGTTAACACATTAAACCCAATTCGCTTGAGTCTAGGGTTGTGTGTTTGGCTAGAGAAGTGGTCATTGTCGTACCTTGACCACCGAGATAGGGAAGTGCGAGGACCCGCGTACGTTACCGGGTGTATAGCTACTCTGAATTATCTTTGATTTGCATGCTTTATCTAGATTGATGACCGTATGTTTAATTGTGCCAAAATGAGGAAGTTTGTAATACTTTGGTGGTTTATGTTACTTTTCTTGATTGATTTCTCTACATAGTCTTTTTATTCGTTATTTTTAGTTAATTCTTGATACCACTTTTGCAAACTCCCTGATTTAATTTTTAGTTCATTAGCCTAGGTTTGAAACTTGATCTTCGTGGATCAACCTCGTTCTTACCACTACTGTAGCTCTTGTGGTTATTGGTAATCTCATCGGGATCATATATTTTGACGCGTTCAACATGCGTCACTACAATATAAATAATATTATGAGTAGACATTTAGAGAATGAGTGAGAGTTGTACGTTGTGTCCAATTTCATTTTATGATCGGATTGTAATATGAGATTTCTTGTCATGTGATGACAGATGTAATTAGAGATCTATAGTGATGGATGACTTTTGTAATTCCTAGTTTATGTTGAGAAATGCTTTGGAAGGATGATGGATTAGATAGACACGCGATTCTACTTAGTATTTAATGTCGTGCTCAAATATTATTTGCATCACTATATAAATATTTAAACTGATAATAATCTAAGAATTGATCGGCCGATAATTCAAATAAAAAGATGATCAGTGATGAGAAAGAAAACTGATATGTATATACAAAAGTCTGGTGGATAAGGAAAGAATTATCAACACTTGTGGAATTGTTATCAGTTAAAGAATGAAAATAGTTTTTATTTAAAAGCAAGATAGGCTAGATCTTGCTAAGTATTAATGCTTGAATGAGATTCAAGGTATGAAATGAGTAGTACAATAAGTAAGGTCTCATGCATTTCGGATCAGAGATCATATGTTCAAATATTACTTTTGTTGTTGTGTGCCTAATGAATATATTATACTCTATTCGACATGAAATATGGTCAAATTGAGACTTAGATGCGATAGTCGCGTGTACCGAATGATGTTGAGAATTTTCTCAATTTTTGACAAAATTGAAGTATTTTTTAGGATTTAACTTGGACTTGAAAATAAGAGATAATCGTGAAATAAAATAGAATAATTAATAAATTGGTGGGTGCCTAGTGATACGCGGGGTCGAGGGTGACACGCATAGGATGTACAATATTGTGCACGCCCGAGGGTGGTCGTTGACGCGCGTGGCAAAATTATAGCTGTAAAAATACATATATATATAGTTTACATATAAATATATATAAATGAATCTTAAATTTAAACAAATTAAACTATACATTGCATTTATCTCGAGATACGTGTATCATAGATGTTGAGGAAATAAATGGGTTAAGTAGGCATTGTTATGCCTCGAGATGCAAATCATGTGATAAAATGGTAATTTTTGATAATAAAAGGTTTCTTTCGTTATGATATGGATGAACAATTAACCAAGATTTTGGGTGACCACATTGTCAAGCATGGCTTTCTCATTAAGTTGTAATATCAAGCATTGCTCTTACGTGTATTCATATCCATTGTACTAACTATTCCATGTATTTTCAAAGTTGGTTTTGAAAAGTTGTATGACATGTGATGTATGTGTTACTTGTAAAAATTATCTAAGTACATTTATCATCAACACCAAATGGCATATATAAAGGGTGCCAACCTTATTGTAAAATCATACCAAGTTGAATGAAAAACTTCTCATTCCAACTATCTCATTTATTCTCTTCTCCTTTGTAGTAGTAGTTTATAGTAGTAGAAGTTCTTAGTTTTTTATTTTCCTTCTCTAGTTCTTAGCAAGTTCCAACTCAATTTACAACACGTTATCAGCACGAGCTTGCTCTAGCATAAATGAGATATTGAAGTTCAAGAAGGCTTGCGAAGGAGACAAAGCTAGAAAGATATAACTTTTGTTAATTTAAATAAGTTCAATTTATTTCCATGTTTATATAGTTGCTTTATTTTTATTACATGCATCACTTATACATGCATACTTTATTCATACGCTATGCATTATAACGTCACCAACTGCGAAAGTATGCTCTGTAGTTGCGTCATGTACGATCTTCTATATTAAAATTAAAAGTCAATATGTGACATAACTAGTTTTCTCGTTATATTAAAAATTATTAGTTATGCTCTATTCGTTATTTTTATATTGCAAATAGGGCTACGAGTTTGGGTTGATAGTGGTAAAGCTAAACATTGAAAGGGAGACGGGTTATCCCGTTCGAGGAGGCATGGTTTTAAGTAGACTTTGTCTCGCCATCCAACCTGGAGGTTGTCCCAACAACTTATACAAGTAGTACATTTTGTATATTAATAATAAAGTTGTGAACATATATTTAATCATATATTATTTATTTTATATAAAAGAGAAAAACTATTTACCTAATTTCTTGACATATTTTCAGACTATGGAAAACCTTCAAAAACTTGAATTTGTTGCCCTCGATATCACTAACAATAATTATTTGCCATTGCAACTAGATGGGAAGATACATCTCCAAGCTAAAGACTTGGGAGAAACTATCATAGAAGGAAATGAAACATCAATGCAAGATCGTGCAAAAACACTGATATTCCTTCACCATCATTTCCATGAAGATCTAAAAAGTGAGTATCTCACTATAAAAGATTCTCTCACCCTGTGGTTAAGCTTGAAAGAACGATATTGATCATCAAAAGACAGTGATATTTCCAAAAAGCTCAAAATGACTGGCTAAATCTTGGGCTACAAGATTTCAAAATAGTTAGTGAATATAACTCCACCATGTTCAATATTACCTCTTGTTTGAGGCTATGTGGAGAAAATATATCCCATGAGACAATGATGAAAAAAATATTCAGCACTTTTCATGCCTCGAATATGTTGTTGCAACATCAATATCGAGCGCGTCAGTTTGCAAAAGTACTTGGAATTGATTTCTTGTCTCATGGTGGCTGAACAAAATAATGAGCGTCTATTAAAGAACCACAACTCTCGTATAACTCGTTCTGCTTCAATTAATGAAGCAAACGTTGCATCCTATAATGACCATAAATCAAGGACAGAAAAACCACTGACGTGGAAAGAGGAAAGGATCAATCGACAAAGATTGTGGCAAACACTATTCTAAATTTCGTGGTGATAAGTTCCAAAATAAATGGAATAGAAATGACACCGCTCAGAATAAGGGAAAGAATGTTGCTGAAAATGGGATGCTCGTAATTGTGACCAACCATGCCATAGGTGTGGCTTGAAAGGCCATTGAGCTCATGTATGCACGCACGCCTAAGCATTTTATTGATCTTTATCAAGCCTCCTTAAAGGAGAAAGGCAAACAATTGAGATGAACTTCATTGTCCGAGATGGCTCGTCGGACATTAATTATATGGATGTCCCAAATTTCATGATGATCCAAACACTAATCTTGATATTTTTATTGATCATATCTAATGGTTTTCAATAATTCTATGCACTAGTTTTTGTTATGTTTTTTAGTTTACATGTACTAGTTTCTTATTATAAATAAAATATGACCATTTTTCTAGTTTGTCAAACATTATTTGTATAGATGGATCATCAAATCATGTGTTCAAATCATGAATCAAATAAGAGCGATTATATGTCTTGCTGATTGTGCCACAATGCAAACAATCCTTAAAAAGAGAGAATATTTCTCCAATTTGAACTTAGCTAAGGCTAATGTTCAAACAATATCTGAGATCTCCAATTTGATTAATGACTCTGGAAGAGCAAATATTATGTTGCCCGAGGGAACAACAATTCATGTTGACAATGCTTTATACTTTACAAAATCTAGAAGGAATTGATTTAGCTTTAAAGATATTCGAAAAAATTGATATCACATTGAAACCATGAACGAACATAATAGAGAATTTCTCTATATCATATTGGTTTCAAATGGGAAAAAAGAAGTGTTAGAAAAACCCCCAGCTTTATCCTCTAGATTATATTTTCTCATATAAGGCATGTCGAAATGAATGTCATCTTAAATAAGAAAATTAATGATTTAAAGACATTCATTTTATGGCATGACCGCCTTGGTAATCCAGGATCATCAATGATGTGTAGAATAATTGATAATTCACATGGACATCCTTTAAGGAGTCACAAAATATTTTCAGTTGATGATTATTATTGTGCTAGTTGTTCTCAAGGTAAATTGATAGTTAAACCATCCCCAAGTAAAATTATTGTGGAATCTCTAGTTTTCTTAGAACACATTCTGGGAGACATATGTGGAACTATTCATCCTCATTGTGGACCATTTAGATATTTTATGGTTTTAATAGATGCGTCAACTAGGCGGTCACATGTTTGTTTGCTTTCGACCCGTAATGTTGTATTTGCTAGACTTTTAGCACAAATCATTAGGTTAAAAGCATAATTCCCTCACAACCCAATCAATACCATCCATCTTGATAATGCCGGAGAATTTTAATCTCAAGCATTTAAAGATTATTGTATGTCTATAGGAATTACCATTGAACATTCTATTGGACATGTGCATACCCAGAATGGTTTGGTGGAATCTTTGATAAAACGCATTCAATTAATTGCTAGGTCTTTAATGATGATAACTAAGTTACCAACTTCAGTTTGGGGACATGCAGTCCTTCATGCAACATCTATCATTCGTTATAGGCCATTGCATACAGTGAACATTCCCCCATACAACTCATTTTAGATCAACAACCAAATATTTCACACTTGAAAATTTTTGGTTGTGGAGTGTATGTTCCCATACCACCTCCAAATTGAACTAAGATGGGTCCACAACAAAAACTTGGGATTTATGTTGGGTTTAACTCATCGACCATTATAATATACCTTTGTCCCTTAATAGGAGATTTATTTACTGCACGTTTTGTTGATTGTCACTTTAATTAAGCAATTTTCCCACTATAAGAGAGTGTTAAGAAGCAAATTCAAAAGGAATGACACGAAATTGCTTGGAATGCATCAACTTTATCACATTATGATCCACGCACAAATTAGTGTGAACTTGAAGTTCAAAAGATCATTCATTTGCAACAAATTGCAAATCAATTACCTGATACATTTACTGACGCAAAATGAGTGACAAAATCACATATTCCAGCTGTAAATGCTGCTGCAAAAATTGATGTCTCAGTGCAACAAAATGCACAAAAACCAATGAAACACCTAAAGCGTGGAAGACCAGTTGGTACAAAGGATACAGTTTCTCGAAAGAGGAAAATGGGAGTAAAGATAAATGCAAATCAAAATACTCCTGAGAAAGCATAAGAATCCTTTGATAAGGATTTGTCAGAACAAGTTGATTCTGACGAGGAACAATTGCATCAAGAAAAAGAGCGAAAAGATGAAAATAATGAGATCTCAATAAATTACTTTAATTCTGGTAAGATTTGGGATATAAATAATATTGTTGCCTATGATATATTTGCTTTCAATGTATCATTTGAAATGTGTGAAAATGATGATGATCCAGAACCACTATCAGTGGACGAATGTCGAAAAAGACCTGCTTGGCAAAAATGTTAAGAGGCTATCTTAACAGAGCTAGACTCGTTGAAGAAATGAAATGTTTTTGGATCGGTTGTTCAAATGCTAGATGGCGTAAAACCTGTTGGATATAAATGAGTATTTGTATGAAAGAAAAACGAAAAAAATGAGATTACAAGGTATAAAGCAAGACTTGTAGCTCAAGGTTTGTCACAAAGACCTGACATTGATTATGAAGAAATATATTCTGTTGTTATACATGCAATCATATTTCGATTCTTAATAAGCCTTGCGATTTTTGAAGGGTTTGATATGCATCTAATGGATGTCATTACAACATATCTGTACGAATTCCTAGATAGAGAGATATATATGAGAACCCCTTAAGGATTTGAAATATCTGAAGAAATAAAATCAAAACCTCATAACATGCATTCTATAAAATTACAAAGGTCTTAGTACGGATTGAAACAATTCAGACGAATGTGGTACAAACGCCTTTGTCATTATTTACTTAAAAAAGGATATGCAAATAATCCACTTTGCCCATGTGTCTTTATTAAAAGATCATTAACATGATTTGTGATTATTGCTATATATGTTGATGATTTAAATATAGTGAAAAACCATGACGACATTGTTAGAACATTCGAATACTTGAAAAATGAATTCAAGATGAAATAACTTAGAAAAACAAGACTTTGTCTTGGTTTCCAAATTGAACATTTTCCAAGTGGAGTACTTGTCCATCAATCAAATTATAATGAAAAATATTAAAAAGATTTTATATGGACAAGGCACATCCATTGAGCTCTCCAATGGTTGTCAGATCACTTGAAGTGGATAAAGATCCATTTCGACCTCATGAAAGTGATGAAGAGCTACTTGGTCTGAAGGTACCATATTTACGTGCAATTGGTGCACTTATGTATCTTGCAAATTGTACAAGACCTGACATTGCTTTTGCTATCAACCTACTTGCAAGATACAGCTTTTCACCAACTCGAAGACATTGGAATGATGTCAAACATGTTTTCCGATATCTTCGAGGAACAAGTGACATGAGTTTATTTTACTCGAGAAGAGTAACATCGAATCTCCAAGGTTATTTTGATGCCAAATTTTTATCTGATCCCCACAAGGCTCATTCTCCAACGGGATATGTAATCACCTGTGGTAATACTGTTGTATCATAGAAGTTAATAAAGCAAACTATGGATGCTACTTCTTCTAATCATTCTAAAGTACTTGCAATTCATGATGCAAGTCGTGAATGTGTATGGTTGAGAAAAATGATTGAATATATTCAAGAATCATGTGGATTGTCTTTAATAAAAGATTCTCTAACCATATTATATGAAGATAATTCAACATGTATCGCACAATTAAGTGAAGGATTCACAAAAGGGAACATAACAAAATATATTTCACCAAAATTATATTATGCACATGAGCTTCAGAAGAATAGTGAAATTGTTGTCAAACAAATCTGATCGAGTGATAATCTTGCTGTTTATTCACAAAAGCCTTACCAACTATGAAATTTAAGAGGCTTACATATGGTATTGGCTTGCGTAAACTTAAGGACATTGCAAGTAAAGAAACATAACAAGTTTCACCCATATTCACATGAGGGGGAGTTATTGATTAGTGTATTGCACTCTTTTTCCCTTAGCTATGGTTTTATCCCAATTGGTTTCCTAGCAATGTTTTTAATAAGGCAATCCTAACAATATTATACTCATCTTAAGATTTATGAGAACATTGTACTCTTTTTCTTTAACTATATTTTTTCCACAAGGTTTTTCCTAGTAGAAGTTTTAATGAGGCACATTCTCTCAAGCAATTGTCATTCAAGAGGGAGTGTTATGATATGGATGAACAATTGACCAAGATTTTGGATGACCACATTGTCAAGCATGGCTTTCTAATTGAGTTATAATATCAAGCATTACTCTTACTTGTATTCATATCCAATACACTCACAATTCCATGTATTGCCAATGTTGCTTGTGAAGAGTTGTATGATATGTGATGAATGTGTTACTTGTAAACATTGTCTAAGTACATTTATCATCATGACCAAAGGGCCTATATAAAGGGTGTCAATCTCTTTGTAAAAATCACATCAAGTTGAATGAAAAACTTATCATTCCAACTATCTCATTTCTTCTTGACTCATTTGTAGTAGTAGTTTGTAGTAGTAGAAGTTCTTAGTCTTCTATTTTCCTTATCTATATCTTAACAAGTCCCAACTCAATTTACAACACACTACAAAAAAACAGCAAATCAGAAACGGAATTTTCCGTCTCTGATTTGCATAAATCCCGTCTCTAATTGAAATCAGAAACGGAACAGAGACGGAATTTATTCCGTCTCTAAAATCATCGTCGTTTGATTCAATCGAAAACGGAAATTGATTCTGTTTCGATTTAGAGACGGATTAGAGACGGAATAAATTCCGTTTCGATTAGAGACTTGGTTTAGAGACTTTGAAATTAGAAACGAACGAGAGACGAACGAGAAATGGATTTTTTTTCAAAATGATACATTTGTAATTGCATTCCGTCTCGATTCCGTTTCTAATCGAAATTAATCGAGACGGAAATAATAAATTCATGAATTCCGTCTCGATTCGTTGCTAATCGAGATTGAATCGAGACGGAATAATGAATTCGTCTCCGATTCCCGTTGTTTATTCATGCATATATTCTGAAAAATTAGAGACGGAATAGCAACGGAATGTATGAATTAGTTGCTAATCCGTCTCTAATTTTCCTTTTTGTTTAATTTTCAAACATAAACATAATCCAATTGGTTCTCCAACCTATAACTTGAAATTACAACCATAGGACCTACTCCATCGTCTCACCCCCCTCCAACAACTCCTTGGGGTGCTAACATCCCCAAAAAAGCAAAATTTGACATTCATACATCGACAATATATATCAACAAATATTCAAATGAGAGAAAAAAAATGTAAAATTCAAAATTTGAAAAAGATTTATATATCCACGAAGAATTGTCTAGTATTACAAATGCTCCAAATTTCTAAGTATTCACAAAAACCACCAATCCTATTGTTCAACAACCACAAAAAAAAACTTACAATCCTCTAAATATGCACAAAAAAATTTATCAATCTAAATCATGTAAACAACTATAAAAGTTATATGATATGCTTTAAATTCCTCATCTCTCACTTGGAAACTAGATTATGGCAGGTATTGTCACAGGGATATGGGTAATCAATGGCACTAACTCCCACTCGATCGAAGAACCAGCCACCTACTGATAGGGCCACGCTCTGCAAATATTGCAAAATAGATCAAACTCATGATAAAAATATGAAACTGCAAAAAAACTATCTCCATTTACAGTGCAAAAGAAAACAATATATTTTACTATAATTGAACACACCATTCTATTATACAAATAAGTCTAATAACACCGTATCCAAGAAGAACATAATTTAACAAAGCAAACACATGAAATCCAATAACTTTTCTTTCAATTAGTTTTATGTCAACTGTAAAGATCAAATTACTGTTTACCTTAAAAATCAACCAACAATATAATCATGAAATTCCTACAAACCTAAAAACTTGAATAATGAACAATTTTCTCAAAGATATTGGTGGAAGATGATGTCACGTTTGAACTAATGGAAATTCGCTTCTAGGAAAAATGAAAAATAAGATGGTATCTCTATTCAATGTTGAATGTTTCAAAGATTGAGTTTTGCAAAGAATGAGTTATCAAGGATTCATGGTCATGCTAAAATAAAATGTCCACAAAGCAAAGGATTCAAGGTCATGCTAAAATAAAAATGTCCACAAAGCAAAGACTTCAAGTGCGAAGTTTCTAATACATATACCGTTTTCTAGACTCTGCAGAGATGTAGTTATGGAAACTTTCTATTTGAAATCGAGCATGAGGATGCAAATTTGTTGATATAATAATTTGTGTTCTAATGGCAAAGGGCTTGTTCATGCTAAACATGTCATAAACTAAAAATAAATAAATAAACATAAAATGGGAAATTAGACATGATAATGATGAATATTTAAGAGAATAGGAATGTTTCATGCATGTGGGCCAACATGCTCGTGCCATTTTGTGTCAATCAACCATCAAACTAGCAATTCATATTATCAATGCAAATGCAAGTTAGTGAGATTTCAGCAAAGAATGCACTCAAGCAAATATTATCAAGCCAAATTAGTATACAAAACCAACGCAACATGAAATGTCCCTATATAGTTCTTACCAATGAATGCTCAAGTTATACTTGACATGATTCACCACTTTCACAAGCACTCTGTCACCCTCTCTTGCATAAAGTGTAGGCCCTGGAACTGTTTATTAATCGTAACTATGGGCTTCGTGCGCATAGTCTTGAGATGTTCTTCAACACCACCAGCACAAACCAAGGACATTTGAAACAACTTAATAATTGAATAGTTGAACTTAAATTTTTCAAGGACATAAGCATCATAGCAGATAGAGCTAAGGTAGAAGAGCAATGACTCACATCGAACTTATAGTGACGATCCCTACACTCGACCATCAAAGGGAACGACAAGCAAGCCATGAAAACCAGAAGTTTGATCCATGTAAGCTCCATTTCTTTCTAGTTCTCCTTCAATCCCTTTCTATTATCACTTGTTTTACTTGTTCTCGTTATTCAAGTCACATTTGATAGGATATATATACACACAGGTAGACCTACTAACACATTTGATAGGATATATATACACACATGAAGATCAAAAGCAGGAACTATTGAACAAATAATAAATTTTATTTCCTTTTTCTATCATGATTCATGAAGCTAAATTTCGCTTTTAGATGCTACTTTTCTCAAACAATTTATGCTTTTCTCTACTATAATTGATAGGAGAACAAAGGAGATATTCATTTGACAATTTATCCTTCCCCTTACATAGTTTGAAGAAATTCAAATGCTACGTACTTACTTAGGTTTAATTTAGTTCGGTCTATTACAAGTATTTAGAAATGCAGGCCACATAGTCCAATCAATGGTATCATCTCATCAATCTATAAATGCGAAAGTAAAATTTGAGACTCTTACTTGATTGATCAAAGTTATGTCTCTGTGTTGGTTTCCATACCCTTCCTTGGAGCATAAATTAGAAGTATTTGCAAATTTTTTCTCCTAATGCACAACATTTAAAAGGAATGTTCATGTCCTACGTCATATCTTTTTCGGTCACTAGGAAAAAGGCTTTGACAAAGGGACTACTCATTTCACGCTTAGATCCTACAATTTAAACCAGTTTATATTCGGAATAAGTATATGATAACATGGTTCTCGAGTTATGCTTACGCCCTCATCAACATTGCTCAAAAAATGGCAACTACTACTCACCTTCTTAAGCTTAAAGAGATATGGTTGGAAAGATCACACTCCAAGAAGGTAATAACAAGAGAAACAAGAAACTGCATGGGACTTTCATCAAGTAAAACATACTTGGTCAAAAAGTATCTTGTAACAAGTAGAAAATGAAGACATATCAAGAGAACAATCCAATGTGATGAGATGCTTTGAAAAATTAAAAACAAATTAAAGTAATACCATTTATATGCCAGGTCATACAAGTTGCAAAGCGCTTAATACTACAAGTTGCTCCACTACCGTCATTTATTTAACGCACTGAATAAGTTCACTCTAATCTGCATTACTAAGACTTCGAAGCTAGACCAAAAGAGAGTCCTCAAGAGCACTTTTACCTTAAGATTTCGAACTTGATGAGGGCATCCAGCAGGAATAAATTTATGGATGTATCAAGCATCCATAAATTTATTCAATAACCTACTACTTTTCTTAAAACCAAAGTATACATTTATCAGCTGAATAAAGTCCGTCACATGAGGAAAACAAAAGACTCAATGAACATTGAGGTAGAACCATAAAATATAAGCAAACTAAAATTGGATGTCTAAATGACCTCACAAGGCCTTTCGAAGGTAAATGAAGGACCTACTATGAAGCAAAAGAAGGGTTGAAAAAAAAAAAAAAACCTCAAATACATACGGTAACAAATTGAGAAATAATAGGACATATACCTAAAGACTGCAAGTTCAAAGCATATTCAATTAATATAACCTCACATGCATGTGTAGCAAGATCCATAAGAAATTTAGATTCACAACCATATATCCCATAAGATTAATCACCAATTACTTTGTAAGTAAGAAAGCCTACTAGTAGGTTTTCATATTAGAAATCTTATGGGATTTATACAAGATCACTATACATGGAAACTATTTTTTTAGATTTATACATGGAAACTTTTACTGTCTATATTGAAAATCACACAAATCACACAAATCCACAAATTTAGCCAACTCACTAATCACTAATCACACAAATCCAGCCCTCAATTTAAGGCTAACCAAATTTAGCCAACTCACTAATCACACAAATCCAGCCCTCAATTTAAGCCATATTGAACAACAACACAATACTCGATCAACAAAGATTATCAAATGGATTTCAAACCTAAATACCAAAGCTTAAACTATTGAAGAAAAAAATTGAAAATCAAAGGAACTCAAGGTGAAGAAGCATTACGTACTTCACAAGAGCGATCGATGCACTTCGTCGCATATAGAGCCTTCTTTGCATCAATTGCTTACCAAACCTTTTTCGCCATCGCTGTGCAATCTGAAGAAATCCAAAGTGCACAAATTGCTAAGACAAACTACAGAAAGATTCTCGGAATACCAAAAATAGAGACACAAAACAAAACACACGTGAGGAATCTCCAAATTTAGATGATTAGAAGCAGCGAAAGTTAGGTCTTCAATGATAGAGATACGGAGAACGTTTAAAGAACCACCAATTCCACCAAAACACATAGAAATCACCGAAAGTTCAAGTATTCAACAAAAAAAATCAAAACCATAACCTTCCCCTGCACCCCAACCTTATCTTCAACCTAAACGAGATTTTCCAAGTGAGTGAAGGACAGAGCTGAAACCACTTCCCAACCTTATCGACGAAATTCTAGAGAGAGAGATCGAACCTTCTCGAAACGGCGAAGAGGACACACGAGGGCCGCCGAGCGAGAGAAGGCGAGCGAAGACCGGCGAGAGAGAAGGCAAAGCAAGGTGACCGGGCGAGAGAGAAGGCCGGGCGAGAGAGAAGGCAGAGCGGTGACCGGGCGAGAGAGAAGGCAGAGCGGTGACCGGGCGAGAGAAAGGCAGTGGCCCGGGCAAGAGAGAAGGCCGGCCCGGGAGAGAGAGAAGGCGGAGCGGTGATCAAGCGAGAGAAGGCCGGCGAGAGAGAGAGTTGAGAGCAACGAACAGAGACGAGAGATTTGTTGGGGGTTGGAGATTTGGGGACCGGTGACCTGGAGAGACGGAGAGACCAGAGTCTAGAGGAGAGACGAGAGTATAGAGGAGAGACGACGAAGACGAGGTTTTCTCGCGGTGGGAGTTAGGGCTTTCGGTGGTGAGGAGGACGAGGGGGTGTTGGAGGGGTAAAGGGGAAATCTCGAGATTTGTTGCACAAATCTCGAGATTTGATGAACGGGTATAACAAAATAAAGTTTTGGTGGGAATGTTGGCGCCATTTTTTAGAGACGGAATTTAATTCCGTCTCTAATTCCGTCTCTAATTCCGTCTCCTCGATCCGTCTCAATTCCGTCTCTCGAATGTTTCCGTCTCAATTCCGTCGCTAATTTTTTTTTTTTTTTTTTTTAGAAACGAACTTAATTCCGTTTCTAATTCCGTTTCGATTTGTCTGTTTTTTGTAGTGACATCTTTGGAATTTTAGAACTTGGTGAAGGTAATATAAAAGTTTACCAAAATGAATAAAAAAACAAAATTATATAAATGTGTGTCACGTTTCTCAGTAGGGTGAGTAATTTGAAGTATGAGGTGGAGTAAAGAGCGACTCAATCAAGTCACTTAAAAAATGTAAGGAAATAAGAATTAGTGATTACACTCTCTGTTCATTTCTCCTTCACCTCACTTTCTCTACGTCCTCATTTCTCTCATCTTCTTTAAGAAAAAAATGATGATCAACGGAAGTGGTGCTTTCTTCTAATATGATCTCATATGTATACCTAGAGAAATTAATAGAGAAGCAAGAAGAAAAGAATGGGGGCTACACGTAACTCATTAAATTTAGGATAAGAACAGGGAGATGGTAACTCCAGTGGTACGTGATGTGCATGGGCCAAATGATGAGTTCAATTTACATGCCTTGCAAACTATATGATATTTTGTTAATCAAATTCCTCATTTTATTATACAGATTGGTTAAAGTTCAATACATTTATCTAATTGAAATCAACTTATAATAAGTGAGGATGCCCAACTACTTAATGGGTTGAAGAAAAGAAAGTTTGATCTGTAGGTATATTTTTTTTATACATACGTAGGAAATCAATATATACATATAGTTGTATAGTTACAAACATATTACATGGTTATCTTATTTGATTTGGTATTCACTCATGGAGTGCTTGCATCACCTTGGTATTCACTCATGGAGGCTAATAAATTGTTCCTTACAGAAGATTTAGAGAATTTTAATATTCGTTTGGGATGACCTTGATTGCCTAAAGTGTGTTTGTGTGTGTGTGTGTGTGTCTATATATAAGGTGTGTTCTCCAAATACTAAGGTTTGGACACCCAAAAAATTACTGCAATAGTTCAGTAGAGAATATCACTACAAAAATGTACCATGATAGCGACGGGAAATTTGTCGCTATTTTGGTACGGCCTGTCGCCAAAGAGGGTTAGCGACGGGGATGCCCGTCACTAATTTCTTCGTCGCTATATTTTTTTAGCGATGGGTGTTAGAAATTAGCGACGAGGATGTCGAAAATATGATGATTCGACTTTCTCGTCAACAAACGTGCTATTGCTGAGAGTTTTTTCATCTTCTCGTAACTCGGCGAAAGTGGTTGATTCGCTGCATCAATCATTTCGAATAAATTTTTTGCTTCAGGGTTCGCCTCCTCCTCATGGTTCCAATCGAAACTCGGCCCCGCGTGGTCGTGTAACATTTGATGATATGACGTCGGATATTCGTCTATTGGATCATCACCTTCACCGTCCATATCATTTAATAATTTTTCCTCCCCATGCTCACTCCAACAATAATAATTGGAAACAAATCCTCGACTCACTAGATGAAGCTCTACTGTGTTTACATCGTAGTATTTCTCGTTGCGACATTTTTGGCAAGGACATCGAATTTCCGCTTTATTGAGGAAAGTGGTGCAATGTTGCATGAAAAATTTTATGAACTCCTTCACGCCAGCCACAAAACCCAATTGAGTGTAACTGCCTTCAATGCGATTGTACATCCATTCTCGAGATACAGACATCTCGAAAGACCTAAACAACCCTAATTAAACACACGTACACACCAATAACTATATACATTTTCGTCGGATGTCAACCCTAGTTAGTCAAATTGCTTGCATTTGCACATATTTTGCGTCATATATGTTATACTCTTTTGTCGAATATTAACCGTAATTAGTCGAATTGGTAACAATATACTTTGCGTAATGTTATTATATTTGGTAGCTACCATAATTATTAAATTTGAAGTGTTTTATTTTGTTTCAATTTATTTTTCCATAAATTTATTTGGCTTAATTATGTTCTTTTTTCATTATATATACAGTAAATACTATTTTTTCTATTCATTAAGGTTTTAAAGTACATTAATATAATTGTACACATAGTATAAATCATTATAATTTTCTTTCAATATATATAGTCTAATTATTAATTTTAAGTAGATTTCTTTTACAAATATATAGTATAAGTTCTATATATAGTATAATACGTACATCCATATGGTATATATATAAGTTTTTAAGTGCTTTAATTTGTTTTAAAATTTTGGATTTAATTAAGTTTTTTCATTAAATATATTATAAGTTTTATCTGTATAGTATATATAAAAGCGTCTTTTTATATCATATTAGTCTTTTATTTTGTTTCGATTTATTTTGTTCTATGAATTATATATTCTATAACTAATTTTAAAGTGCTTTAAACACAAACACATACACACATATAATATAATATATTATATTAGTCTTTTATTGTTTGTCCTCATTGAAATGTAATTTGTCTTTATATATACTTTTTATCATGTAAATAAGATTTAATTAGTAAAATGTACATTATTAATATTTCATTTTACCTTTTTAACAAAAATTTAAAATCATCTTACATCCTATAGAAATTCTATATATATTATTTTACTTTTTCTCAACCTTATTATAACACATTAATTAAAAAAAATGCATATATCAACAGTAAAAAACTACATAATCACAAATAATCACAATAATTAAAAACTAAATTAAAATCATGCACATATGCATTTTATTTTTCACAAAAAATAAAAAGTCATACTCATTAACATAAAAATTACTCTAACATTTTATTCAGATTATCAATTTAGTTTTTCACCGAAAAATTATAAAAATACACATTTTGATATCAAACATCAAAATCAACAATTTTATTCAAACTAATATCATTTCACGAGCATATTTTTTCATATAAAAAATCATACACATTTTAATTTTTCACCAATTTTTTAAATAATTAAAGATTTAAAGTACAAATTTTAATACCATTTCACAAGCAAAAACCACATTCAAATTAAAAATAAATAACATATACCTACTTGAATGCACTGCAGAATGCGACACCGATAGTGGCGGGGGCAAGGTGGTTGTGAAAACGCTGGTGAGGGACTACAAACTACGGATGACGATGAGGCTGATGCGACGACACGATCCGAAAAAAATAACATATATCTACTTGTTTTGGTAGGATTTTTGCCGCCCATAGATTAGCGAGGGGGGCTGTTGCCATCCCCATCACTATTTATGGAATTAATCTTTGTACATGCATTTGTGTTTAGTCTGCATTGCATTTCACATTATTCTTGGTCATGCGTACATGGCATCCGGATAGAGTGTGAGGTGCTCCATTCTAGACTAAACGTACTGCAGGCGTCTAAGGCGGGTAATGTCGACTCCGGGGTAGCATGCATTAAACTCATAGGACTGTTCTAGGTTCATAGTGAGTGGGCCCGCTTTTTATGAGCTTAGAATAAGAAATGAGGGATCCACGTTGTTATGTAAATTTCTTGTTATTTGAAAATGTAATTACATGTCTCCATGTATTCAGACTAACACTTGCAGGAGTACATAACAGTGTCGCAGTTTACTTACCTGACATCTTCGAGTTGTTTTTTGATGATGTCAGATTCTCAATGAAGACAAGGAAGAATGGACAAGACTCGAAGAAGGTTGGTGAATGTTTTCATGTTTTAAAGTTCAATTCTTGTTGTAATTATGCCATATATATATATATATATTATTTTTTTGGGTTTCGAGGTGAGTGTAGGTCGTTAAATACTCTCAAATAGGTTATATGAGTCTCCTAAATTAGTGTGAAATACATTGAGAAGTTTTTGATTTAGTTTTAGTTTATTTTGAATTTGTAAAGTTGTAAATAAGGTATCGAGACTTTAAGTTAGTTTAATTGTTTTAAATTAATATATATTGTGAACCGCGGGGAGTTGTGAGTCCTTCTAGGCTTTACCCCATTATGTTGTCTATTAGGTGAGTTTTTCGGCAAGCCACTTTTAGGGTAGGTGCTTCCAAAACTTATAAAAATATAGAGGATAATCTGTATGATTTTTCCAATTTGCTCCACTTAAACAAATCATGGATTGAGTTTCATTGAGGATATAAATTTAGTTTGAAGCATTATTAATGGCTTAAATAATTTTTTTTTGAGTTTAAAGTTAACTGAATGGATTAATTACCTAATTAGGATGATTAAAGATAAATCGGGGCTTAGTGAGACGGGCCCTAACAACTAGCCTATAGAGGAGGGGCCAATTCTATCACCACCGCTGCTGCAGTGGCAATACCTGTAGTTGACGGAGACATTGAGGCATGCCAGAAGGGGCAAAATATAAAAGGAATTCATGAAGTATGATGTGCCACACTTTTATGAGGAGCCAAATCCGATTGAGGCAGAGGCTTGGATTCTGAACGTGGACAAGAGGAGGAAGAGTTTAGGCATTGATGAGTGGACAATGATGCCATTGGTAACTTTCTTGTTAGAACACAAAGCACACAAGTGGTGGCTATCTATTGAGAGGACTAAGGGGCCAAATATGAGTTGTCCGCAGTTTAAGCGTATGTTCTAGGATGAGTTTTTCCCAAAGACTGTTAAGGCTAACAAGATCGGGGAGTTTCTTGCCTTAGTATAAGGCAACGTGACCATATTCAAGTATGCGTCAAGGCTCAACGAGTTGGCCGAGTTCGCATATGAGTATGTTCCATCCGAGGCGACTCGTAGGAAGCAATTTATTAAGGGGCTAAGGAGAGAAATACGCGATATGGTGGCAACATCGGGATCATAGACATACCAACAAGCTTACCATCCGTCACTCGAGTGTGAGTCAACACTTTATGATGATGATGATATACAGTATCAGGTGGGGCCTGATCAGTATGGTTAGGGTTACCTCGATTTTAGGGGTTATCAGAAAGGTCGTGGAGGAAATTTCAAGAAGCATAGATTTTGGGGATCAACAAGTAACCATGCATCATCTAGTGGAGCTTCAAGAGTACCATACACTTCTACAGGAACCACCACACATTTACGTGTCCCCCATACCCTTGGCTACCAAAAATGTGACATTCAGGACACCACGTCCACCACATTAATCACAGCAAAACAGGAGCAAGGGAAAAAGGCCACAGTGGGCGATGCCAAATGCATCAGCTAGTGTCGTTCAGCCACACATACATAATAGAGGCCACGTGTGATATGCTATTGGTGCGAGGCTTTGGGCACTACCATAACAAATGCCTTAACCCGCCACCATGTAAGGGGAGTGTAGCCCCAATTGCTATAGGAAGAGTCCATGTCGTGGTCGAGCAGGGCCAGGAGGCCACGCATCAGCTGGTCGCAAGTACAGTTTCCATTAATGGTCAAGACATGTTTATATTATTTAATTTTGGTTTTATTGTTTCACTTATATCGGGGAACATGGTTCATGTTATGAGGTTAACACCTGTTAGAGCACACACTTATTGAGTATAGTCTCTGGTGAATGGATCTATCTGAATATGGTATGTGAGGGGTACACAATCAAAATTGGGGATCACATGATGCCATTTGATATGCGGGGTTTAAAGTGCCAAGAGTACGATGCGTTGTTCGGTATGGACTGGTTATCGACATATCATATGAAAGTAAATTGTTTCCATAACATCGTGAGCTTCCAGATTCTGAGCAATTCACCATTTGAGTTTGGAGGCTGTACATTGGCTGGTTTTACCACCCTATGTAGGGTTACGACTTTTGCAGAGATGGAGTCTATTACGAGCTTGACTTCTATGGGAGAGGAAGGACATGAGGTTCTAATTGAGAGGATTCCCGTGTTTAGGGCCAAATGTTTTTCCTTCAAAACTTTCGGGAATCCCTCCCCAGCGGGACATAGATTTCATGATTGACCTTATACCCGATACGAGACTAGTTTTTAAGGCACCTTACTGCATGTCGGCTACCGAGTTGAAGGAGTTGAGGGCTCGGTTAGAGGATTTGACTTAAAAAAGCTTCATTACATAGATTGTATCACCGTGGGGAGCACCAGTGTTGTTTGTGAAGAAGAAAGATGAAAATTTGAAGATGTGTTTTGATTACTAAAAATTGAATAGGGTGACTATTCGAAAAAAATTATCCACTTCCCAGGATCTACGACTTGATTTACCAGTTGAGGAGATTAAAGTTCTTTTCTAAGATATATATGAGATTGGGGTATCATCAGTTGCGTATACGGGAGGAGGACATACCGAAGACATCTTTTAGCACGCGTTACGGACACTTTCAGCTCACTGTGATGCCGTTTGGACTTTCCAATGCATCGACAATGTTCATGGACTTGATGCACCTTGTTTTCAAGTCGTTCCTTGACTAGTTTATAATTGTGTTCATCGATGACATCATGATATACTCTAAGACTGAGCCATATCATAGAAAGCATTTTAGAAGTGAAGTTTTTGCGACATGTGATGAATAAAGATGGAATATCAGTTGATCCTACAAAGATTGAGGCAATCCTTAGGTCGCTACAATCTACTAATGCTTTTGAGATACAAAGTTTTCTAGGCTATGATCGATAGTTCATGCAAAGTTTCTCGTCGATTGCTTCACCAGTCAACAACCTGACCAGGAACGCCATTGCTTATATATGAGATTACCCATGTGAGGAGGCCTTTCAGTTGTTGAAGGACCTTTTGACTATCGTACTAATATTGATTCTACCGGAGGCTGGCAAAAAGTTGTTAGTGTACATCAACACATTGTGAACTGGTTTGGGAGAAGTGTTGATGCAAGTCACAAAGAAAATTGCTTATGCATCAAGATAACTGAAAGTACATGAGAAGAACTATCCAGTGCACGACTTAAAGCTAGTGAAAGTAGTGTTTGCTTTGAAGTTGTGGAGATACTACTTGTATGAGGAAAAGTTCACTATTTACTTAGATAACAAGAGTTTAAAGTACTTATTCACCCATATCAAGGTAAACATGCGACAGAGGAGATGGTTAGAACCCTTGAAAGACTATGATTTCACGCTCGAGTACAACCCGTGGAAGGCTAACATAGTGGCGAGATGCTCCGAGCGATGTATGATTAGAGACAGAGTCTCAAACCGTTATGAATGTTTGAGAAGTACGCGTAGATGGCTCATATGTCTCAAAGGGTTAGACATGAGTTCAGATGAGAGCGAGCTAGTCGTCATGTTTAGAGTGGTTGATTTGTTAGAGAGCCGATTTAGAGTACAAGAAATATAGGTCATTTATGGATAGCAATGATGACGTGTATTGGAGACTTTCAATTGATAGAGCGTCGAGATTTCAAGATAGATTGTGGATACCACCTCATAGATAGTTGAGAGATAATTTACTCTGAGACGCGCATATATCACTGTTCATTGTTCATCCTGGGGGTAACAAAAATGTGTCAGGACATGCGAAAGATGTATTAGTGGACATGGATGAAGGTAGATATCGTTGCTTACATTTAGAACTACTAGATTTGTCAACAAGTGAAAGCGGACCATAAAAAGTGAGACGATTATTACAACCATTACCTATTCCGCATTAGATGTTGGAACACTTAGCTATGGACTTTGTTTTGGGGCTACCGACGACTTATAAAGGGCACGATGTAATTTGGGTAATCATGGATCATTTGACTAAGTCAGCTCATTTTGTCCCTATTTTCATGGAGTATTCTACACATAGATTGGAAGGCATTTACGTAGACGAGATCGTGGGATTATATAAAGTCCCGTTGTCTATTATATCAGATCGCGATTCGAGATTCATCTATCAATTTTTTAGTGGGTTTCAGCATTAGATGGAAACTCAACTCAATCTCAACACGACCTTTCATTTTTAGACAAATAGGCAATTCGAGAGATTGATTCAGATACTTAAGGATATGCTCAAAGCCTATGTATTAGATTTCTACAGAATTTTGGAGAAGTACATTCCGTTGTAGGAGTTTACTTACAGTAACAGTTTTCAAGCAAACATTGGCATAACACCGTTTGGGGCACTTTATGAGATACCGTGTAGATCTCTAATTTGTTGGATCGAGGTCGGGGATTTTGTGTTGATTAGGCCAGAGCTTGTGCATGAGCATACGAAGAGGATTAAGCTGATTAGGCAATGATTGGAGACCATCTAAAGTGATCAGAAGAGATATGCCGACAAAGGCCAAAGAGAGGTTGTGTTCAAGGAAGGAAAATATATGATATTAAAGGTTTCACCGATGAAGAGACACTACCATTTTGGGCTGAAAGAAAAGTTATCTCCAAGGTTCATCGGGCCATTCAAGATTCTTAAACAAGTAGGCCCAATAGTTTTCCGCCTTGAGTTTCCTCCGCAGTTAGCATGTGTACAAGATGTGTTCAATGTCTCCATATTGAGATAGGCACATAACATGCATGCACCGACCATAGATTGGGAAAAAGTTGATTTGAGAGAGGACGTGTCCTACGATGAACAACCAATCCAGATTATGGATAGGAGGGCACATAAACTTCACAAGAAAGAAATCCAATTAGTGTTGGTTCAGTGTCAATTTCACGGGGAGCAGGAGTTGACTTGGGAGCAGGAGGCATATATGGTGGAGAACTTTCTATTTCTCTTCAAAGCTTAATATATGACTTTACGTTAATTTCAAAGATGAAATTCTTTAAAATTAGGTATGTCGTGATGATCCAAAACCCAAAACACCCGCCCTAAAGGCAATTCAGTAATTTCATAAACCCTACACTAATTCAACCCTATTATAAAATAATATCAGAAACCTTAGCCACCACTAATTGATATACGAAACCTAAATCAAGAGAGGAAGGGAGAGGAGAGCTTGGTGGTGTTGGTGACCCAAAGTGGTAGTGATTGAAGGTATAATCATCTCCTTTATTGTCTTCTTCTTATTTTTGATGAATAAGGAATTGGTTTGGTTTAAAATAGTGCGGAAAACCTTAATGAAAACAACGCCATTCGGTGTTGCCAACGAGGGTGGCCCCCATCGAACCTGTTGGGGAATGTGCCCTAGATCAATCTATAAACATTGTTTATCTTATAATTTTAGTTAATAAAATTGAGTTTTTCATTTGCTATTTTATTCTAAGTAATTGCATGTTTACCTTATAGTAAGATCCATATGTATTTTGTTGAAATATCATAAATGTCCCTAGTCGATCATTATACTGGGGACTATAATGAATTAAGGCTAGTGTGAATCTTGATTGATGATCATTTGATGATTATGCATATAAGGATACAAATTAAGATCATGAGTACTTGTTATAGGAACAAGGTACTGGACTGACCTGCTATGAGAACACCGCATGAATTAAGCCATAGGTGTTACTCATGATATATATATCATTAGACCTTCGACTTGAGATTACCATAGACTTCAATATTAGGAGCATGGTAATTTGACACAATCAAACATTGTCTTTAACATGACGATTATAAAGATTGTGATTGGTTACCATGTGAATAATATGTGAAGTTGTGTAATCAAGATAGAATTTGTCCCTCTCATATCGAGAGATATCAGTGGATCCCTCGATATGTTAGATTGTTTAATGGCCAAATCCAAGTGAATCGATATGATCAATGTCATTTGGATGTTTTCAGTCAACCTTAAGATCAATACTAGTACGATTGAACATTAAGGGTGGCTTTCCATGCCTTATGTTTTATCAAAGGATATCGCAGACAAAAGGATATGATATAGTTATTCATTAGGTTGTATCAATTTTGATATTCATGCTATTTGGGTAGTCTTAATGCCTTGCTAGGGACTGCTTATGACTTGTGTACCAAAATGGTCTTGGTTCACTACGAATGTCGCATGAACCTATTTGGTCGGACATAAACAATGGCTTTACGCAATCTCAATTAGTCTAGAGCAATGAATTTGATATGATAAAATCCATGCAATAAAAGCCCTTACAATTTGTTATATGATAACTTATTAATATGGCATATGTATAATTTGCTTAAACTGCCTAAATACAATAGTTGTATTACGAATATGATTTTAAATGAGGACTTATCTACACATATAAATAGAGGTTGAAACCCTAAACTGATATACGATTTTTGTTTTTTGCTATATTTGAGTTCTCTAGATTTTAGGAGAGAAAGAAAACGTTTTCTATCTCTTTTGGGGCTAGCACTTTAAATTGTGGTCACCATTTGTGTGTAGATTTCCGATATAGGGCGCGTGCTTGAACGTCTGGGATATCGAACAATCAGAGAAGGAAAACACGGATTAAGGTATGGTTTTAATTTTTGTACATCTAGTTTAATGAAACTTATTTTTGATCCTGTTGGGGTTTTTTTAAAATTGTTTTGAATCTTCCGCTGTGAATAAACCCCAAAGTCCAACAAAACCATCCCCTTCCTAAAAAAATGATTAGCCGCTCTGCCGCAATTGGAAAGGCTGCGCCTTGCTGCACAGGCGGCAGAGGCTCCCAACGCCTTTCACGGCGTACTTTGGGCACCCTCGAGCGTTGTGCCTAAAGGTGGGGAGGGGGGAGAGAAAGCTCTTCCTCTCTCGCGCCTACATGGGTGGTGGTGGACAGTCATTGTTCTGCACCACCAGGAGCTTCGAGCCCCTAGTTCATCCCCGTTGGTCAGATTGGCACCTGGACTATCTAGGGGCCAATCTGACCAATAGAGGGAGTTGACTAGAGGCCGAGGGGCCAAATTGGCCCCTAAACAACAATATTTTTTTTAAAGGCTAATATGGCCCATACCAAATTAAAAGGCCAATGAGGCCTTAGCTCGATTGGCTCGATAAACAGAGCACACCGCGTCCCCTTGGACCCAACGATAGGTCTCACACCCCAACAACATCACACTGTGACCCCAAGTAGGCCTCGGGCAATATAACCCGCATGGTCCATATTGGTGGACTCACTATGACAAATATATTGGAAACCCAATAACTTTAAATTGTAAAGTGTATTGATATGAGATGTATATTAATTTTCTAGATTCGCGATGGAGTCCTCAAAGAACTCCAAACACGGGAGGATCGATTAGGAATTTCGCTATGAGTCAAGGAAAGTGGGGTGCTTGCTCCATTATCAAGTGTGAAATGATATTAGTTAATTTCGGATTCATGATTTGAACTAAAGGCTTAGGACAAAGGGTTGCATCTTGTTATTGGCATGATTTTACTTATCTATGGGAATGTATGTGATATGGACACTTGTGTTATTTGATCAAAAGCGGTGATATGGTAGTATGCTCATACAAAAGACTGGTCTCGTGCCATGAGTAGTCATAGTGTGGTAGTGTGCCTATTAAAAGAGAGTGGTCTGCACCATGAATTGCAGTGGTGTGGTTATGATCCCACCAAAAGAGAGTGGTCTGCACCACAAATATCAAGTTCACAAATGGTCACATTCGGTGACGGCTTTGGAAGAACATGCTATTCTTTTGATGGGACTAGTTAGAAGGCACAATGACGGTTGTGTCAAGTAATGGTTTGCATCATTTTAAGGGTGAGGGAATCGGTCACCGGGTTCTTGCCAATAGTTAGTATGCATTGAATGGAACAATGACTTAATTTATTACTATTCCTTTGAGGTATATCTCATGTGAGCCACTTTGCATGATGAACATGTTTTAATCATGATTTTGCAAATTTGACATCTATGTTATTATTTTATGACTTATGAATCTTGCTTTAATGTCACATATTAATGATTTCTTACTTGTCCTAAATATGAGACTTGACTTCCATGCTTGAATTTAATGCTTATCGATTTAATTTCAACTTCATGCTAGTTATTGCATGTTTAATAAGTAGTACTTATATACTTGATGGTGGAGCGGGTTTTTGCTTATTGAGCCCTGTTGTCTATTTTAGCTCACCCCACTTACTCTCCAAATACATCCACATCTATGTTAGCTAGGGATAAGAGAAGGCATCTGCTTGAAGTCTTCCCTTGCATTGTGAGCCTTGCATGTTACTATTAATTAATTGTTGATTTTTTTAGAACACTTAAATTTAGGTTGTAATTTAAAACATACTATTGGGTAGCTTGAACCTATTGATGTCTTAGTATGGACTTGATGGAATCTTTTGAAGAATTTGTTAGCTTTTGGAGCATATATTAGGTTTAAGAATTGGAGACTCATTTCATAGCCTTTTGTTCTGATAGATGGATTCTTTATTTTTATTTCCGTACTAGTATTCCATATTTATCAAGATAAATTCCGACAGCTTGTTTAGGCATGCCCGATCATTACTTGGGCCTGGTTCATGTAATGGGCTTGGTTACCTGTCGATGCAGGCTTTGAGATCCGACCCTAGTTCAGGTAACCTCAAGATTTTACTTTAATTTAATCTATAGATTAAGTCTCTTATTTGTTAAACATTTGTTATTTTCATTAGTTATATGCTTAGTTATTTAATTAGGAACTCAAATTGATATGAAGTTTAGCACCTGAGCATATAACTCAACTCAATTATGTTCACTTGTACAAATTATATGCATATATTGTTATGACCTCTTTTTGATCAAATAGGTTCTTACTTCAATGACTGTAATCAACACTTCCACATTCAATTTCCAAAGCTTGGTAAGGTATTATTCACCTTACTTCAATGACTAAAATCAATACTTCCCCATGAAACTAAATAGTCCCTCCATGTTGTTTATTCTTTATTCTAAAAACTTTATTGAAATGACCATTACTTTTCTTTTAGATATTTCCTTAAACGTACTATATGCTACTTCCTTGTATTGTTTCTTGCATATATATTCTCATGGTTGAGCCTCCTACCTAATACTCATTGCATTCATATACTTGAGTATCAAAGGTTAGTCCTAGATAATTATTGTAAGTAGTCTAATCCCTTAAACCCAAATTATAGCATGAAACCTTAGTATCCTTTTAATACTTATATATGATGAAAATCAAATAATCTGGGTATGAAACCTACACCTAGGATTCTACAAATAAAAATTATTAAATGAGTATTTATACACAATCTCAAATAAGTTTAAAGCTAAAAAAAAATGTTACATGTCACCTAGTTCGATCTTTGCTCTTCTAAAGTTGATTATCGATAAAGCTTCACCCCAAATCAAACATTAAAATCATAGACCCCAAATCAGCAAAACTATAGTGTTAATCCCAAAATCCCTAACCCATTCATTTCCTTAAATAAGAATCAACAACAATGCATAACAAGACCAATGTAGAAATGTCTTCAATACTTAAAGGTCCACACTATTTTAGGTTGGTTTAATCCCATTTATACTCAAGAACTTCAAAGCCATATTCCATAACTATCTAGAGTTGACGAAATGTAAGGATTGGAATGAAACTCACCTTGATTTAGTGGGAGCTACATATTTGATACCACTTTTTCTTGATTCTTTTCTTTCCCAAGCTTGAGTTCTTCTTCTTGACACCCTTATCCACGGTCCCCTCTCTTCTCAAAGGAAAAACCACTACAAAACCTCTCCAACACTCCTTTTATCTCTTGACTTTATAATTCAAATAACACACCATACACATGCGCGTGCGCACACACACACTTACTTACTTAAGTGACACACTCCATAAATCATCCTTGGATTCCTTCATAGGCAATCACTAGGTTGATTGATGTCATATAACATTAGGTATAAACTTAACTTTTCATTTAATTTTTAAGAACACTTAACTTAGGGAAGTGAATTAATTTAATTTAATCTCATCAATTTAACTTAGGTGTTAAACTTAATTAAGTAAAAACCTAAGCTATGTATTAACCTAAGTCTCGCACAATTCTAATATGCCTCGTACCAGTAGCACTCACACATTTGGAAGCAATCTACTTTTAGGAAATTGAAAAATAAAAGTCAAGAAATCGCACACACAAGTATAAATAAATAATACATGTCATCACTCACAAGTACGATTTTAGGGTCGTTATAGTACACCAAACCTGTGACTTAACTGTGAGCCGCTGACCTCACCTTTAATACCTGATAAACTCAACTTATATATCGATATCGAAATATTATCAAAGATATACGCATTAAAAAATTTAATTTTTTTTGAAAATACATACTATATATGGAAATCCTGAGTTTATCTAATCAAGCCCCAATTATACAAAACCTCCCAACTCTGTTATATTACAAAATTGTAATTCAAACAATATATATTTACAAAAAAAGTTCATTAAATTATAGAAAAGACTATAAAACTCCTACGCTTTCACTTTCCCTTTGGCTAAAACATTATGTTGTGAACCAGAAATATTAATTTAGGTGAGCTCCAACTAGTTCAGTAAGTTAGGATATACACAAGTATCAACATTCCATATAATATTCAAGATTAAAATGCAATAGCAATATGAACCAATCATAGCTAACATGATAATGAAAAACATATGAACTAATATAAAAACGAATGCAAGTCCTTCATTCAATGGCTATTACATTGTGATTCATTTTTTATTTATAAAACTAGAGTCAACTATCCACCGAGACCATTAATGCTATTGCTAGACCAACACATTGGCCGATGTGCTATCTGCTCAATCCATTAATGTCCAATGATTCTATCATAAACCCTCTAGTGAATATGTAATCCACACAACCTATTTGGCTGAGTAGGATTCAATATATAGGCTAAGAAACAAACCTATATCCTATACAACCTATCCTCGACTTTAGGGTTAACTCTTGTCGATCATAACATACACTGTTTTTCTTTTTATCAAATCACATCATAGTGTACATAGCCCCCATTCAAATCCATAAGCCATATTAACCACATATAGTACATGTCCAGAAAATATTGATAATTAAGTGAGTCCGTACTTACCTCAATTACGGTTTCCTAGTCTCGTTATGCCTTTCACGTCTCCTAAGGAACTCCCGGGTAAATCTATACCAATATAAGTTTATTTGGCTTAATTTTGAAGTTAAAGAGGTCCTATTATGATCCTAGAACTCCAGTCCAAACCACGTTTGAATCTGATATCTGGAACCTGACATTTTACATTTTTTCCTCAAATTTACGTCGTGGCCTTGGGATTGGCGGCGCCAGTGTGATGGCCTCTTTCCTAAAAATAGGGCACCGCCTGGCTTAGTCCCATCATTAAGCCCTAATCTTAGCCACATAGGACTTAATAATTTATTAGTCAACATTCATTTCTCATTCATCTCATTATTCGTGTTCGGGATAAATAATTATCATTATCTCTTTTATAATATTTTTCAGAGTTAATTAAAACTTTTTAACCTTATGATATTATCGGTGGAAAATTTTTTAAATTTGTGGCAAAATTTAAACTAAATACCTAATTGTGAAAACCAAGTAAATAATAGATCACATGTATATCAAGTGGCGATAATAAAGTGAGTACATGCATCAAGTCGGGGAGCAAGTTAAAGGTCACCCAAGAGGGGTGGTGAATTGGGTATGATGGTCGAATATGACTTTTTAAAACTCTCATCACTAATCTCCTAAGTTCACTTCAGAAGCTAAATTAGTGCGTGTAGTAGTGAGAGTAATAGCAATGTGCCTGAATGATTAAAGTGAATGAAATATTACACTAAGTGAATGAGGTAGAAGAGATGGAAGTACACAATCGATTTATAGTGGTTCAATCCCTCGGATCTACATCTACTACCTAACCTCCCCAATTAGGATTTTAAACTACTACTTATATACTTGAACAAACCTAAGCTCGCAGGCTTAATGTGCCTAGCCTCAACTAGGACTTAACTTGCCTAGATGCAACTAGGAGCCTATTCCCCCGATAGGCTTTACAACCTCTCCTATACACCAATAGGATTCACAAATTAGTCTATTCACCAATAGACCTTACAACCTTTATAATTGAGAATGATTTGCCGCTTATAACAAGCAAAACGGTATAAGATGTTTTCCTCTCACAAGCCAAATGTAATCCTAAAATGAATCAATGCAAATAAGACTTTGTCAATTGAGATGCCTTGTAAAATCAATTTTTATAGGCTAAATCTCAATATTGAAACCAACAAAAAATAGTATAGATTAAGCTCAACTTTGTTTTAAAGAATGGCTAATTGATGCGTTCACTCGTGTGAGAAGTAGTAACCCCAATAGTATTATAATTGAAAAACTAGACAAGTAGGATGCACTAATGAAAAACACAAGCTTAAGCTCAAGTTGTGCAATCAAAATCTCGGGTCACAAATAGATTAAGATTAAGAACAAAAACCCTTGTAAATATGTTGTCGAAACATCATAAGCATGAAACCATAAAATTAAATATAAATTAAGCACAAGTCGGTTTTAAGTCAATTCAATGTACTATGAAAAATCACAATTAAGCTCAAGAAAGTGCACTCTATACTTTGGGTTGGTGTAAAATCAAGTTTAAGTTCAAAACCTCATTTTTAGTGGTGTTTCACACACACACTTCAATGAAACTAGCAAAGATAAGTATAGGTCATGCACAATAGTGATTCAAGTTTTGGTTTAATAGGTGCAAATCCGTTCCAGGTTTTATCTAGACATGATATTAGGCAAAACACACTATATGAGTATATCCAAACAATCACATATGGTTCCTACAAAGATCCTTAACAATAGCATATAGATTAAGCTCAATAGGGTAAGGAAAGACAAAATCTTACAACCTAAGATATGGAGATGATTCAAATCAATTTGGATAGAGGGTTGAGAGCCTTAGAACACTTCCTTTGACTTCACTTGATTTGCATAAGTTCAGCCCAAATAGCCCTCAAGTGAGTTTATGTGTTTGATCTTCACTTTTCTTGTGAAAACTTCATTTTTGAGCACTTTTTGTGTATGTATGTGCAAGTGAAATAAAAAACTTATTCTATGTGGTTTTAGTGTTCTCCATATTCCCTCTTGACAGTTTTTGCTGTTATAGTGATCCAAGGGTCCAAAAAATCCACTAATTCGAATAAAAGGTTTAAGGTGATTCCTTTGCCCCTAATCTCTGCAAGTTTAATATGACCTAAAGAACACATTAAAATCATCCGAATGATTTTTCAAAGATTAAAAATACAAAATCCATATTTCATTCCAATGCTAGGGAGTTTTCTACAACCATTTCTCAAATGATCCGAAATCCCGTCTAAACTAATACCGATTAACACGTTTCGAGTGTGTACAATAAGTTTCTCGTATATCCTTATAAATTTGTAGTAGTGTTAAGTGGGATCATCTCCAAAGGAATTTTTCAAACTTCTCTAGGAAAAAGGTCTTTATGGTTTTTATTATTTTTACTTTAATTTAATTAATCTAATCAAAACGAGAATTAAAAATTTCTAATTTAATATATAATATAATATAATAATTAACTAAACTAATTAAACTAACTTAACTAACACAATTCAAATTCACTATATTCAAATCAATTTAATTCAATAATAAATAAATATCTAAACAACATCCAGAATAATGAAAGATCAATCCGTTTTGCATCCATACATGTTACTTTGATCATATAGTCATGAGCATACTTTATAAAGTACTATAGATCATTAAATTCTAATAATAAGTAAGTAAACATCCTTTAGCCAACCATTAGTTCTCCTTATACCAGTGAGAAAGCCGCATTGTAATTTTATTAAGCTAACCCCTTTGAATACATGAAGGCATTAATATCACGATAAAACCGCATTACACTTTGTGAAAACCTTAAACTACTAAATCTAACACCTTCTGAAAGCCACTTGAACATTAGATCTAGATCTCAAATTCACCTAGAACATCTAAATTGTAACACCTTTCAAACAATCTAGTTACAACTTTAAACTAGATAATAAATCCAAATATCACAATACACATTCTAGACTATGCATGTAATACAAAGTTCATGATTAAAATCAATGGATAATAATTTATTAAATTAGTGAATCTAAAAACATGATTGGTTTAAAGCATTAGGGATATAATCATCTCATCATAATTACATTGCAAAACGGGTTTAGTTCATGTTCGAACTTTGTCTTGATTGATAAACTACTCCTTCATATTCATAAATAACATCGCAATAAAGTAAATAAAAGACAGATAAATACCTCTAGAACAAATACGTTAAATCTTCGAATCTTCTCCAAAAACAATGAACATTAAAGCAATAAACTAAAACAATAAACAATAGATCCTAGAAACAGTGAAATATTGATCTAAGTACTCAAGGGCAACTGATTTTGTATCCTGAGAGTCGTATTTATAGTATTCTAGATGGTACATATCTTAAACTAACTCAAACATCTCGTAGTTATCTAAAATTCTCAAAATTGGACCCAACAATTCCTCAAATATTCAAGTTAAGTGGAATCGTTGAAAGACTCCTTGGGAAATTGGTCTTAATGCTCCATCAATCTGAGTAGCGATTCTTGTTTACATACAAATTGTTCAGGAATTGTTAGTACTAAATCTCATTTTTCTCTTTCACTTGTTGATGATTCTTTGCATACTCTTTTTACTAGATCAATTCCTTCATAATCTTCCCTTTTAATCCATTTCCTTATATATTCCATTTATCATCTGAAATAACAAAAATAAGAGAAAACCTTGTGTAATATAGTCTTTACAATAAAAATCGTCCTAAAATGTATTTCAAAACATGTATAATTATTGACTTATCAAATACCCATAAACTTAGCACTTTATATCCCGAGCAAAATAATACTTTCAATCATATTCTCTTTTCTTCTCTCGTTTTGATTTTATAATTATATACTATTATTCTTAAACATAAATGATATTTAAATAGAAACTTGTTATACTAAAAAAATAAGAATCATTGATAGAATATAAAGATTTAAAGAACAACCCCTTTTATTTGACAACTCTACCTCTAATTATGCAATACACATAAGAATTCAAAGTTAAGCCAATCACCGAGGTTAAGCCACTACATAGGTTTTCTCAATCTCCATTGATAAGCATCAAGCTTACGATAATTAATATCGATTCTCAAGATACAAAAAATCACTAAATCAATCTCATTTTTAAATAATATTTAAAATATCACCACAATCAAATTCGATAGGAATTTTTATTCACCAATAATCATCATTTCATATTCGATTATTGGAATAAAAAATATACTTTACTTAACTTAGTTATAAGCATTCGAGCTAAATCTTTTATTTGAAGAGTTTTCATAAACTTCCTTACATTTTCTTATATCTCTCTTTCTTTCTTCTTCAATTATATATTCATTTTTCTTCTTTATTTTTATATATTATATTCCTATAGTTCCCTGTTTCATTTCCTTTGGAATTTGTGAGTCTCTCTATTTCTTTTCTTTTAAAAACTCTTATTAAACCTTCTCACTTTCACTATAGTCAAGGAAACATTCTTTCCAACTAACTAAATTTTATTAGCTATTTCATATTTTTCTCTTCTATTGCGCATAAGCTCTTCTCAATATATATAATACATGATCGTGAATATTTGTAGAACAAGATTCTTAAAAATCTGTCTTGTTTATCTTGCACTATTGTTTCGATATTCTACCAATTATAACGTCTAACACAAATCAATCAATCCCCTCTAAACTCTTCTAGCGTATACATAATCTAGGTTAAGTCAAATAAGGTGTAACAATTTCTTTCCATCATAAAATCTTTATTTTCATGAGTAATAAAAATATCACTTCCATTTTTCAATTATATTCAAACTCCATATTCTAGACTAAATGAAATAAAATGAAATGGAAAATATTACCTATATTGTGGAGAATTACTGAAAATTTCACAATGTTCAATGTTCAAATAGATTCTAAATCTTGTTTCTTCCATACTTCATATATTCATACTTCTACTCGCCTAATACC
This sequence comes from Stephania cephalantha, assembly GCA_039657325.1. Classification (NCBI taxonomy): domain Eukaryota; kingdom Viridiplantae; phylum Streptophyta; class Magnoliopsida; order Ranunculales; family Menispermaceae; genus Stephania; species Stephania cephalantha. The sequence continues at coordinate 34,043,467 of CM077578.1, read as the reverse complement.
GAAAAACTCATTCCAAACCTTGTCCTTAAGGTATTAAAAAAAAAGTCAGGTTTCCAAAAAAAATAAAATAAAATACCTCGTGAAGCATAAATGAATAAATTTCATAAATAACTTATAACATAAGAATGAATTGCACAAGTAACTGAAAATTCAATAAATTGATAAATTGAAATATTATAGGATTAAAATTGAGTATATCAAACCAATTGTATAAATATGAACACACCAAAGCAAATGTATCATAAACTCACACACCACCTCATTCCAAATATATCATAGGATTACAAACATAAACCTCTTACAATAACACTCAGAGAAAGATAACACATAGAAGAATGAAATATCAAAACCACCGTCCAGATGTCGCATCGTCACCACCATCCCTTGGTCTGGCTTTTGAGATTAGAAGCTTTTTAGAGGATCATATAACCTATAATCCACACCTGCTATTAGGTTATCTTCTAAAAAGACTCCATGGTTAGGCATTCTTAGTTAGATGGATGGAATTTGAATGTTCGCTTCCTCGTCTTGAATCTTCCTGGTAATTCATCGCTTGGATCTACAGATGCTCCTAGCAATCTCGCGTTGGTTCTAGAACATGAACTCTTGATATCTCAGAGTTCTCATCTGGTTCCGCAATATCGACCCCATCATGGCTATCTCCGTCTCATCTGCATATATGCTAACGAAGTCCTCTACAGGTAGATCTGGGCTCTGGTTCGTTCCTTCATTAAACGTGGCAGTCTGCATTCTTTCAAATATCTTCGGTTCTCTGCTCGTATTTTCCTTCTCTTCGTGGTCACTTTCATATGTGTATCATTTCTCTCTCGTTCCTCCTCCAAATCCATATCTCCCAACATTTTTTTGGTAATTTCAATGACTTCATCGGTGAAGGTCCTCTCATTAGAACTTGGTCTTGATTGCAAAACTCTACAATCATTAAGGAAAAATGCAATCCTTCATTTTTCTAGGTGGTCACGACAATCCTAATTGAATCATAAATTAGCTCTCCAACATCAATGTAGCTGATCCCTTAAACTATGTGGTATAAAAGAATCGCCCTACTGTTCACTATCTTATAGTGCTGCAAACTAGATTGTAGGCTCGCATTTAAGAAAAAACTCCAAGCTTTGGTGGTTTTCCTAAAGTTTTTAGTTTGAATGTATTTTAGGTACCAGTCTTTGTAAAAAAGAAATCCATCCTCCAGAATTGCTTCTAAACCATTATGAATGGTCTCTTGGGGAAATCCGTGTCTAAACCCATACTCGGGTTTTGGGTACTCATTATTTTGTTTCCTATGGAATTTCGGTAAACTATCATACAGGTTTATTCTAATAGGTGAGCAGTTCACTGGTCTTCCTCGGACTATGGCTACTGTTGATTATCGTCTTCATGCCCATTTGGATAAAACTCTCTCACTAGAATTTCACAGCTTATCTCAACCGATGACCCTACGTCATTATCAGCGTAATAGTTTCTAGTTAACAATCCCTGGCCGCTCCCTTATTAGGTTCAAGATGCTAGGCCTATACTTAACTTCATTTTTAAAGTCAAAATCCGGTATGCTTTTCCTATTTTTAGTTATGTTGCTCTGTATCCTATCAAGAGTTTTGGCATTTGTAAGGTGTTGGGTGAGAAATGAGTTCTTGTTATTTTCCCAATCTGTTTCTTTCCTTCCAATTCATCCATAAAACTGAAAGGTGGAGAAAGTTCTCTTGGTACTCTAGTTTTGGGGTTATTCATCGAAATCCCTTTACCCTTATGGGTATGGGTGGAAATTTGGATATTTGCTTGGGTTTCTCAATTAATGGTGCCTTCCCCTTCTTCTCTCTAGAGCTTCTACCTATACCTCATCCAACTATTGTCTTAATTTCAAAAACTCACAAGTAAGAAAAGTAAATAAACCTATAAATCATAAAAACAACGTTGTCCGAAATAATTCGGTAAAATTCAAGACTTTATTTTAAAAGGAGAAACCTACTTGAAAAGCTAGCTTGAAATTCATCGAAAAATTTAAAATAAAATTAGCATCGAAATGTTAACTCAAATATAAACTTTAAAATCAGTTTTCTAAATATCATAAGGCAATTGCGTAATAAATCTTAGGTCCTTTAAAAAACAAAGCAAACTAAATTAAAACAAGATCATAATCGAACCTCTAAACTCATTTTAAACTCGATTTTCAAACCATTTGCAAATGCATGTAAATATACCAAAATTATGAAATTGTTGAATTTGTAAATCAACGACCAATATAGTCACCATGTCAAGTCTATTGGAATCAATGAAACCACTTGGTCAAGATAATCGAATAAGTTCCAACAAAACAATTTCGAAAAACATTGAAGCTCTTGAACTCCTATAAACCGTCCTTCCAAGCTCTAGGCCGAATTCCTTAAAACCCTAGTTTGGTTCAATACTTCCAAAATAAAAAACTTTGGGTTGAATGAGACTAAGTTGAGGTGAGAATCACTTAAATACAATGAGATCGAGCTTAGGATGGTTGTATCTATGTAAGAAATTGAGATTTTGGTGAAGTGATGCAATAGTTTTATGTGTGAATAAGTTGATGTTGTGTGGCAATTTGGGGTTTTGGTTTTAAAAATAAAAATCGTGCCCAACGATTCTTGTGTAAGTGGAATCAATGGGAAATTGCTAGGTGAATTAGCGGGTTTTGAGGTGCAGTGACCAACCGATCTGAGCAACGATTCCCTTGTAAAGCGAATTGATGGGGATTCGACAAAGTCAAATTTTCACTAAAGTTACCGTATACTGCTACTAATTTTTCCAATGATTCCTAATGTTATTCAAAATCGCTGTAGAATCGCCAGGCCTAATTCACTATTTTTGCAATTTGTTCCATAATTAACTTATATATCATTCATTAAAAACTTATGTTAAGGTGGAATTGACTAAAATTTTGAAAGTTTGATTAGGATATGTAACTAACTAAATATTTTTATTAAATAAATAATAAACATATAAATAAGCAACTGGATAATGCAACTTTCATAAAAGCCATATAAGTAAACAAAACTCGATCACTAACCCTTATTGAAATTACCTTGGAGTTTAAATTTCAAAAATATTCTCAATACGAGAATAAAAAAACGAGAGAATAAAAACATACTAAACTAAACTAAACTAAACTAAACTAAACTAAACTAGTAATATTAATTAAACAAAATAAACCTAGAATATGGGCTGCCTCCCACAGAGCGCTTTTGTTTATCGTCGTTTGCTCGACTCAACCCTCCTATAATTATTCGAATCTCTAAACTTGAATTTAGAATTATCCACTCTAGTGCCATTCTAGAAAATGAGTGTTTAACCATTAATCGTTTGAGTGATTGTTTTGTTCAAAATATCAAAAATGGCTTGAGTAATGGCTAAGAAAGGTCGTCTTAAAATTAAATGAGGATCTTAATAAATAAAGTATGGCATGATCAAAAAGTCTGTGGGTACGATATAGTTGTTGACTTGAACTAACACACACGTGACAACCTCTTTTGGTTGAATTGAAGTTCCATCCGATAAAGAGAATCATTCAAAGGCAAGTGAATTTAACTCCAATTAAGTATATAGATAGAAATGTATGGGCATGAGATTTGCATTAGAGCTTGTATCACACTAAGCTCTAAAGAACCAAGCCCATTTGATTTTAATGTGCGAGTATATACCTCCACAATCATTAAACTTCATAGGGCTTAAATCTGACTTTTTCTTTTTCTTTTTGTACTTAGACGTAGAAGCTTCCGCCTTGTTGATGATTTTTTAAATCTCCCATTTCTTAACTTTCCATTCTTGAGTTACTTCCTTTTCTTTTGAAGTGTCTTCAACTTGTTTTCCTTTGAAATCTCTTTTGTAGTTTCCATTGTTACTGCATTAATTGCATAAATTTCAGCCTTAAAGTTATCATAATAGCTTTAGTCTAGAAATTCATTATCATCAATTTCATTATCGAATAACTCATCATATTCTTCATAGGTGTCATAGTTATGTTCGTTATTAATTTTAAATTTAACAATCTTATTATCAAATTCCATAAACATTGTTCATTTAGAAATATCTAACTTAGTTCTAGCCATCTTAAGAAGAGGTCTACCTAATAGTATAGGCAAAGGATTGGGTGGCACTGAATCTTCCATTTCCATGACATAGAATTCAGTTGGAAATACTAAGTCATGTACTTGTCATAAGATGTCTTCTAATAATCCATACGGTTTAATAATCATATTGTTAATATGCATATTAGTTAACGATCCTATTTTCAACGATTCATATAGTTTAAGTGACATAACATTAATTGATGCTCCGAGATCACACATAGCAAATTTAATAGAAAAAATTTCTATTGTAATGTGTATAATAAACATTCCTTGGTCGGAACATTTCTCAGGCATTCTCTTATTTAAGGATGACATATTTCTTAAATTTTCATTAATTTCTAATCTATTAAATGGCTCAGAATGTATTCTTTAGTTTCTTCCTCCCTAGCATCTGCTAATCGTTATGTGACACGTGTCAGACGTGCACAATAATTTCTCCTTTTACATTATACTTTAATTATTTCGTAGTAGTGACAAGTGGGAATCGTCTCCACAGGAATTTATCAAACTTCTTTAGGAAAAAAGACTTTTAAAGTTTTTTATTTTATATTTATTTTATTAATAATAATTAAACTAACTATGATATTGTAATACTTAACTAATTATATATATTATCTTAATTAACTAACATAATCTAAAATCTCAATTAATAGAATATATTAAATTCAATGATAAATAAATATCTAAAAAAATATCCAGAATAATGAAACAAAACTCGTTTTGCATTTCAAACATGTAAATTCAATCCATATAGTTATGACCATAATTCATAAAGTATCGTAGATCATTAAACTCTAATTATAAGTAAGTAAACAACCTTTAGCCAGCCATTTGTTCTCTTTATACCAGTGGAAAAACCAAGTTCTAATTCTATTGAGCTAACCCCTTATTCATACAAAGACATTAACTATACGCAATAGAACCGCATTAAACTTTATAAGAACTTCGAACTACTAAAGCTAACATCTTCTGAATGCTACTTTAATAGCATATTTAGATCTCAAATTCACCTAGGACATTTAAACGGTGTTTGCCTTTCAAATAATCCTTGTTACTACTTCAAATAGATAATGAATCCATATATCACAATATACATCCTAGACTATGCATGCAATAGAAAGATCATGATTAAAATCAATAGATATTAACCTATAAAATCAGTGAATCAAAGCATACAAGAGCATTAAGAATATATTCATCTCATCATAACTACATTACAAAACGGATCTAGTTTACGTTCAGACTTTGTTTAGATCAGGCAAACTGCTCACTCATAATCATAAATAACATTGCAATAAAATAAATAAAAGAAATAATTGAAAATACCTTTGAATTAAAATGCTTGAAACTTCAAAAGCAATGAAATAATAGACAACGTATCTAAACTATGTAGATTATGGCTCCAAGAACAACCAAACCTTGTACGTCTTCAAAGTATGATAAAAAGCAATCATTTTCATAACCATAGGTTAATATTTATAGTATTCTAAGTAGTAAACATTCCAAAACTACTAAAACAACACGTAGTTATCTAAAATTCTTGTAATCTAACTTAGCGATTCCCATTGATTTTGGTATGATTGGAATCGCGGAAAAAAACATAAATTTTGAACTCACTGGTTTTTTCTTGTATCTATCAATTTATCCAGCAATTGAGTGCCTCTCAGGAATTGTTGAGAATCATTGGTTCATAATTCCAGTTCTTCTTTGCTTCATTATTGATAATTCTTCATGTAGTTCTTCCACTCGATTAATTCATTCATAATCTTCCATTTTTTCGTTCATTTCTTCATATTTTCCATTTATTACTTGAAATATAAAAAACAAGAGAAAACCCCGTGTAATATAGTCTTTTACATCTAAAATTGTCTTAAAATGTACTATAAACATGTATAATTATTGACTTTTCAAATACCCTCAAACTCAGCACTTTGCTATCCTAAGCAAATGAATACTCTCAATCATATTCTCTTTTCTTCATTCGTTCTGATTTCATACATATTTACTCTTATTCTTGAACAAAAATGATCTTAAAATATAAATATATTACCTTCATAAAAATAAGAATCATGATAGAGTAGAAAGAACTAAAGAACAACCCTTTTTATTTGACGTTCAACCTCCTAATTGTGCAATACAACTTAGAATTCAAAGTTGAATCAATCACCAAGGTCAAGGCACCACATAGGATTTCTCAATCTCCATTGACAAGCATCAAGGTTACGATAACTAATTTAGAATCTCAAGATACAAAAATCACTTAATCAATCTCATTTTTCCAAACAACATATAAATATCACAACAATTAAAGTCGATAGAAAGTTTTATTCACCAATAATCATCATTTCATATTCATTTGTTCGAATACAAAGATATAATTCACTTAACTTAGCTATAAGCACTTGAGTTAAATCTTTTATTTGAAGAGTTTTCGTAAACTTCCTCCATTTTCTTATATCTCTCTTCGTTTTTCTTCAATTTTATAAATTCATTTTATTCTTTATATTGTATTTTTACGGTTCCCTTCTCTATGTCATTTGGAATCCTTTATTCTTTCTTTATAGGAATTATTCTTCATATTTCTCTAACCAATATATTCCCTGCTTCATTTACTTTAGAATATATGGGTGTCTCTTTTTTCTTTAAAAACTATTGTTAGCTCTTCTCACTTTCACTATAGTTTAGAAATCACTTTTCCAACTAAGTAAAGTTTATTAGCTATTTCCTATTCTTGTTCTCAATTGTGGCATAAACTTTCAATATACATATATAAAAACTTGATCAATAATCTTTGTATAAAACGATTCTTAAAAACCTGTCTTGTTTATGATCGTGGCCTCAAGTATAACGACTCGATTATAGTAATAGTGTGACCAACTTACATTGATTACATATATCATCCTCAGGGAAAGGTGTATGCACTCAGTATTACCTAGTCGAAATTACTCTATTGCTAAGGAAATCCTTTTTTAATTTGGTTTTATAACTAAACTATTTTATTCTATCAAAAAAACAAATTACTTATAAACTATTATATTAAGAATATCTTAGTTCACAACTTCACCTAGGTAATGAAATACTATATTTTTCAACTCACTTCCTCATCTTTATTATGTGTGTGCAATGCAAAATTAGAATAGATAGATTTCCTTCAAATCCGCTTCACCTTACTGTTTGACAAAAAAAATTCTACTTTGCAAACTAGAACTCCACCTATCGGTGTGAATAGCGTAAGCTCCACATTGTTTTAAGTTCTAAATCTTTAGATTCATAATCAATTAAGTTTACTATCCGTGCCTTCATAATCAATAACTATCTATCAATGTTATGTATTTTATGGTTATACTATCCATATCTGCCTTAAAAGCTTCAATGACCTTGATAACTTCTAAAACCTAATATCAACAAACACGTGATCAAGATGTTCGTAGCATTACGCTCAGAATCAATACAAATTCTAACCATTGCACTTTTCAGCTTTATAATCTATTCATGTTTATAGCATAACATTCATACCATAAGATGATAAGATCCATTGATCCCTAAGATTAATGAACTACTCACACTTCATTGAAACAAACATGCACATAGTGGTATTCATTGCAATCAAAGATTAAACGAATAACTTTAATTAAATCAGTAAAAATAACACCCGAATCACCATACGTGAGTCTTCAATGTTTTCTCTTCCACAAATCTTCTTAATACTCAAAAATAAAGTAAACCTTTGCTATTATATGATAGTGGTTGCTAATGCATGGTATTGGTTAAGTTTACCACATTCTAATACCTATTTATACCCGTAAGATATTTTTGAAAATAATTAGAAACCCTAATAGACAATTTCACCCGAAATAGAATTCTAACATTCTATTTTTTTAGTCTCGGTGCTGTCACTTATGATCCAACGCCGTGTGCAATGCCACGGTGCCATGACAGCTTCGTTCACTTCGTGTGCTTTTTTCCTCATTTAGTAGACTCGATGCCCTGTGTATCTTGTCCCAGTGCCATCCCATATCACCTACGACACCGCCACAAATAGAACATCTTGAGTAATTTTTCTCCTTTCCTTGGTCTCTCACATTGTGCCTTCATCTCTCGATAGCGCCAACTCTCTTAACCATGGTGTTAAACCCACTTTTATGTTAAACCCACTTTTATGTATTTTGATGCATTTCTTCATGAATTCCCTCTTTTGTCTCCTTTATGCCTTTTATACCAAAAAATACATAAAAACCATAAATTAGAGCTCATTTCGAGATATTTATGTTAATTATACTACTAAACTAATACTATATAAGTTTAAATAATTACTTATCAAATATCTCACAAACTTAGAATTTTCGCATGTCTCTAGTAAAAGTGTATTTTACTAAATATTCTAACTACTCATATCACTCTAATTCATATTCATTTTACATCATTGATGGAGTATCTTTTAATCAAAATAAGTTCAAGTTAATAATCCAAATCAAGAGTTTATCTTTTGCAAAAACTTATATTTTCAAGACATATAACATTAACAACACATACAATTCACATTCAAAACTCAATAGTAGATTACAACCAAAACCATCACTACTCATAAGTTTGTTTTACCTTGACACTCAAGTAGCAAGCGTACAATCTCATGATTTCTCATTAAGCTACAAAATTCACAAATAAGCATAGATCAACCTAATTTTGGTAGACTTTAGCACTTCAAGAGTCTATAGGACTTAACATAGTTGGAAAGAAAACTTAACTCAATTAAGCTACTATACGAACTAAATCTTTTATTTGAAAAGCTTTATTTTAACTTCCGCCTTTATTTATTTATTTTTATCTCTCTTTTCTTTTCTTTTTCTCCTAATATTTTCTAATTGCATGGTCCTTGCTCATTTTCCTATAGATTCCATTTTTCCTTACTTTTTCTAACCATCAAGTTTTCTGCTCCATTTCCTGTAGAACTTGTGGGACTCTCTATTTTTTTGTTTTAAAATTCTTATTAGCACTTCTCACTTTCACTCTATCAAGAAAGTTAACTCCAATCTTTTCATTAAAAATGCATATTTCTTTCCCTTTTAGCACTAAGACTTTATTCACTTTTTATTATTAAGTAGGATTCACACTTATTATAGAATTTCTTAGAGATCTAACTTTTTCCACAAGAAGTGTTCTAGTATTCTTCTTGCTTTTGTTTCAAGTTCATGGTCTTACTTAACTCTATGTTTTTAATCATGAAATTATATTGTTGTTGCCACATTTCATATTTTCTTCAAAAATTTAAAAATACTTTCTTGAGTTTCATATCAACATGACACTTGTATCTTACTCATCCTCAATTAAAGGCATAAATTTTACAAATGAGTTATTTATTAATTATATATTACTATATATAACCTAATATATACTACCAAAACACATTTAAATTGTAAAATGAAATCGAATACACAATCACGCTTTCCTCTTTAACTGCTTGAAAAATAAAATTTTAACGATCATACCTGCAGTATTTATCCTTATTTCATCCTTTCTTACCACTTCCCATAGTGTAATGTTGATGCCCCCAAACTTAAACCCAACCTTGTCCCCAAGGTTTAAAAATAAGCCTGAAACATGAAAACACTAAAACAAAAACATATAATAACATAAGATATGTAATAATAAACTTAAAATGTAAACAATTAAATAAGTGACAAAATACCCCAAATATAAAGATAATCAATATCAATGTATCTCTCATCTCTCCAAGGTCTAAAGAATTCTTAAGACTCAGATATTAGGACTGTGCATCATCAACATCATCAGCTTTAGCATATGATGGTGTCAAAGGATGCTCCATCCTTCTACTCTGCACCACATCTGGATCAAACATGTAGTTCAATGCTACTGGAAAAGCCAATAGACCTATCGGTAGGTCTCATCTGTCTCCTCCTTTCATATCTAGCTACGTCCCCTTCATAATCTGCAAATAACATGAAGTTTCGTTGCCCATTTAGTCGGTCTTGTATTCCCCTCTGCCTATCCTGCTCATATAGCAACAAGGCTTCTTGATACTGAGCCCTGTCCTCTCTATACGGTCACCTCATCTCAGCAATCCACAGCCTTTGTTGCCATTGAGGATGTGTTTGAAAAACCGCGGGATCATCAAAGTCATGCTCTCCTATAAGTGGGTCTAAAAACTTGTACCTTTCAGTGAATCCTTACTAGTGATCCTCCTCTTCTCCATATTCTTTGTCTTGCAATTCTTGGGCTAACTACCCTGTTGCCTGTCGCTGCTGCTGCTTTTGTTGCATGATCTTCTTGCGCTTAGCCGACAATTCAGCCTCAACTCTATTTCCTTCGGCTCCCTCCCTCTCATTCTCAGAGTCTTGTTAACCAGTTGGTGATTTTAGTGTGAGCATAAAATCCTTATCTATTGTTGGTTAGGCCTCAATATCAAACTCTTCATCCTGAAGCAACCGCACTTGCCTTCTTCAAGCACATTTGAGTAATTAAAATTGTAAATAACAATTTGTTGTCTCTCTCTGACATTATGAGTTCCCTCAGGTTCTTGTAAATGATATCACTGATGTTGATCTCGCCGTTCTTTGTAATCTCAACCAAACAAGACACCTTTGGCTTGTTAATCTCGCCCTACTGAGTGGTCGGGTATTATGATGAAATAAGAAAGTGTTGCCACATTTTATAAACTTTCCTCCCGGTTCCCTTCTTTATGTGCTCCGTCGCATTCTAAGTTTCCATTACCCGTCCTTGTTGTCTTCGGACAACCAATGCTCGCTTTATGGCTCTAAAAAGGTATATGTTATATGGTTTCTCATATAGATAATTCGAGAAACTTTGGTCGGCTCCAACCATATTCAAGTGTTGTAACCCATAGATGCTATTTATGTCACACACATTAAAGGGGATAAACACCCCTCTCACCTTCACTGGATCACCTTTCTTAGTAAACTCTGCATTGGCGTAAAATTTGTAATAATTTCACTCACTCTTTTAATTTTGTTCTCTCTATAGTCTAGAGTGAATTGCTCCCAACATTCTTGCATGAACAAGTTGTTTACTCTTTTCTCATACTTAGCCAGCAAATTAATTCCTCTTTCGCAAATGAACTCTCTATGCTCAATGACATCGTGCCTATCCTTAACCTCTATATTAATATTGTACTTCGACTTAAATGGCCTAGGTTCCTCCTCATTGGGATCTTTTGAGGATGATGCCTCAAAATCATTTACTCTCACTTCACTCACTTGAATCGCTTGCCACCTTGTTCTCGACATTTTCTCAAAATTCACACAACACCACAACTAACAACACGGGACTTCAAATTACCTAAAATCAAAATTTTATATCACAAGGACCATTCACATGCCAAATAATACAAAAGACATTTACTAGGTGTCCATATGTCATATTTGATGCTCAACATTCACACAAATTAAAATTCTTATCCAACAACGTCATATCCACAATTCATGCAATTTCATCAAAATTTCTCAAAAACATCAAAGCATAACTGATGAAATTGTAAATTTACCTCAATGATGGACTATTTTTCGATATAGACATTTACTAGGTGTCCATAAGTCAATCCAATACCTCTCACTTTGCTCATAAACTAAAACCTTATTGCTTCTTTGAATCAAAACCACAAATCAATGCCCTAGCTATCCACTCTATGCAAATCCACGATGCACTCTCTCTTTTAGCTCTAAATCACTAGAAACTCTATTTTCTTACTTATAAATGATCAATCTTGGGTTCTAAAGGGATGTATGCTTGGTTGGTTATGTATGGCATAGGTTGCAAATGTGCAAGATATGGTGAAATAAGTTTTAAAACCCCTCTCTTCAACATTGGTACCGTGACATCATTGTGACGACATCGACACACTATGAGGCTTTGGTGCTCACAGTTCAACACCTTGCTGGCGACGTGCCTTATACCCCACGGCCCTGTATGTTTACACATGGTGTCAACCTGTCTGTCCACGTTATTTTGAATACATTTTTGTTAATTCGTATTTGGTGCCCTCTCGACTTTGTGTATTACTACTCAAGGTGTCGTAGCCGCGTGAAATCCATGTATATATAAAAATTCCATAAAAATTGACTTGTGATTTGCCCATGTACTTTATCTTTACCGCTTTAACTCTTTCGCTCTTTTATGTTCGTGACCGAGTTAGTCGAGACTTTTTCATTCGATGAATTATCACCCGTCATATGGTCTTTCCTGTACATTTAACAAAAAATTCAAAAGTTAGAAACTAAAATGTTTGAATTGTCTTTAACTAAAATAAATAACTACTTGACTGACTAAATTGAAAAATTCAGAATTTTGAAACCCTTGGGCCGCCTCCCAGTAGCGCTTAGTTTAACGTCATTAGCTCGACGCTTTTTCACTCATTTAGCCCGAGTCTAAATTGAGATACTCCATTTGAAGATCGAAGATAATTATATTGTTCATATTTGGACGTACTTCTTACCCATCAACAAAGACAATCATCTCGGCATCATCATCCTCCTTGATACTCGTTGTGATCTTTTTCTTCTTAGCGTACATTGTAGTATTTGTAGTGTTTAAGAATCAAGTATCATAGACACATCATCATTTATATTGTGATCCATAAACTCAAAATCCGCAATGAATATGAATCTACTCACTTTCACATGCACATTCAAGACTCTCCCGATGGTTGGTACTGTGACATCTGAGAATTTTATAAACTGGATTAGACGGCTAATTAAGTATTTTTGTATTTAATTTAGGATTTAGGTATTCGAGGTGGGACCCACGTGTTACGGATCAAATATCATAAAATTTCATATATTTTTTGTTTGTTGTATGCCTATTTGATGCATTATACACTATTTTGAAGCGAAATATGGTCAAGTAGAGTGTATACGCAGTGTCTGTGAGTTTCGGAGCGCATTAGGGAATTTTCTCCAAATTTTAATAATTTTTGATTATTTCTCAAAAATTAATTTGGAGTTAAAAACAAGAGATATCACGAAATTAAATTAAATAATAAATAAATTAGGGGGCGCCTTGTGACACGCGAGGTCGAGGGTAACATGCGTAGGGATGTACAATAGTGTGCATGCCCAAGGATGGTCGTTGGTGAGCGTGGCGAATTTATAGCCGCGAAAATACATGGCTGTATATATATTTATATATATAATATAATTTTCATATAAATATATAAATCAATCATATAGTTTGAATTAAATTAAAAACATACATTGGATGCACCTCGAGATACGCATAGCGTGATCATCGAGGAGTTGAAATGGTTGGACGTTCGGTGGCTATTGGTGAGGTGTTACATGCCCGTTGTTCAATTTCGATGAAGAACAATAAAGTAAAATAAGTGAATCATTAGATTTGCCTAAAGATTCGTGCGATGCGAATCTCGAGAAAATCCTAAATATATATCCTCAAACCAATACACTGCCTCATTCAATTGCTTTGAGATCAAGATTGACCCTGAGATATGTAGTACGTATTTCGAGAAATATCAAATTTATATTATGATTTGAAACTAGTAGATTTGTCTCGAGGTTCGCATTATGCGAATATCAAAGAAATCAAATATAATCTTCAATAACAAAACATAATAGTTTTGTTCATTATGGGAGATCGAATTTTGGGAAAGGGGAGATCGACAGGCATAGAGGTTTCGAGATTGTGAGATCGACATTGGGTTTGAGGAAAGAGAGATTGAGACTCCAGGAGAGTTGTGTGTTCATTGTTGTTGAGTTGTCATTGAGTTGTTCGTTGTTGTAATGCTAGTGTCGTTATTAATGGAAGATGGGATGGAGGGGACTTCGTGGTCTGAGGAAGGAGACGGCTTAAATGTCGTCTCCCCTCCCAAGAGTGCCCTGAGGTTGGGGCCGAACCCAACCCCAGTGAACAAATAAAAAACTGGTTTTTGAGAGAGAATAGGGGCTCGTGAGGAAGAAGAACGAGGTTGGTCCCCCGAACCGAACGAACCGGGTCCGATTCAAAGGAACAATCCTTTACAAATTTTTTTTAAGAAAATAATGCAAAAAATAGAAAAAAATTCAGGAAATATAGGAAAAATCAGAAAAATTATATTTTTGGACAAATAAATAGAAATTGATTATTTCTACAAAAAATAAGGAATTTGAGATTTTCTCTAGGATTTATACCGTGGTTTTTTCTCGTAAAGCATGCTACCATGCGTGAAAATGTCCAAATTGGGAAAATTATTTTAAATCCTAGTCAAATGTAATTCTTGATTCCTAATCACAATTTGGAGTCGAAATTGGGATCTAGACATGCGAGGAGTTGATTTGGAGAGGTTCCAAGGTTTTCGAGTTGTCAAAAGGCGAATAAAAATATAATAAATTGAAAAAAAATCATATTAAAGCCTAAACAACATAATTCTCAACGCCGAACAATAATTTTGAGTCAAAAATAAAGTTCGAGCATCGAAAAATTTATTTTGGAAGTATTTTAGGGGTTTCAAGATACGATTGGGCCAATTAAATTGCAAATAATTGAAAAAAATGATGAAGTTGTTGTGACGGCTTAAAGGACATATTAATGAATTGTAGGAATGCGATTGGAGCCCCGTGTGGACTAGTTTACTGACTCAGAGCACAAAGGAGTTGCTATATCATGTTTGTAAGGCTAAGTAAATCCCATAGTATCCTTGACATTGCATGGTTATAATTTTGTATAAATTGCATTGATCCTTGATATTGCATTTTTGGTTGTTTATGCATACACGGGTTGGGAGGATAAGACATTTTGAGTCTCCTTATAATGTTTGCCTAACTATATTATAGGGTAGAACTATTTAGTGTCTACCCGATTGTGTGCACAGAGTATATTAAGGTACCTGACTGTGTATTACATATTAGAACTTATAGTTTATACCTGACATTGTACAGTGTAGAACTATATTATGCTTTAGGGGCTAGAGTCATTGATACTTTGCATCACGTGATTGTCATGAGATCACGTTGAGCCATGTCATACTTTGATAGACTCGAGGAACGAGACTCGTTTGGTTATTCTCCTTGCGCATGAGTCCTTATTATTGTTTACTTACCACTTTCAGAGAACGTTATCTGATAGTGGTCGGATAACAAAAAGGGGATGGATTTCCCGTTGTAATTCCATGGATTATATTCTTCGTTTAATCTCTTGGATTATTATTCATTTGATTATTACATGTGTACTTGGATAGTGTGTTATTTACTTATATGACATTATCAAATTTTCATAATTGGATAATAACAGTTCTAGCGGCGATAAAGGAAAGGGAAAGCTTTCCAACTATATGTGACTTGCTTAGTTCTTTTCTCTATGAATGTATTTGTTTTTGAATATATCATATTGTATAAATTAGTTTAGGGGTTTGAGTGTTATTAGGATCTCTTTTGGAATGACGGGAACGGTTTTATGACAAATTAAGATAACTTTTGAATTAAGGTAATGATAGTTTAAAGTTTTTAATACTTCAGATCAGGTTAAAATGAATATATAATTTTGTTTATGCAATATATATTGTTATGGGAGGATTGTGAGTCCTTCGAATTTCCACCAAAGCTGAGCATGTTTTGATGAAGATTTTCGAAGGCCGAAATTTTCGATATTGGCTTAGAAATAAAGGAAATGCTATCGAAAAATCTTTATGAAACTTTGAGGATTATATAATTAATTTTTGGTGAAACTTTAAGGTTTAAGATTCAGTTTAGATTCCTTTGTGGTTGATGAAGTTTTATAACTAAAAACTACAAGATCTTATTCTTTATTATTTATTGATGGAGAGGTTAAGGCTACTAGATTATCAAAGGATTAAGGTAATCTAGGCCGATCAGATGCTTTTATTAGATGGGGTCTGACAATATTAGTATCAAAGCCTAGGTTTGACTCAATTGAGGATAAAACTTTGAGAAGCAAAGGGTGATTGAGCGCTATTAGTTGGGAAGTAACGCAACTAAATCTGATTAAAAAGTTTAAAATTTTACTATTGTCTTATATTTGTGTTGTATGTGTGTATTATCGCTAAATATGTGATAGAAAATTTATTCTCCTTATTCGTTCGATACTTAACTCGTAAGATAGGACAATTACATTAGAAACGGATAATTAAAAGAGAGAATAAGCTTGTGAAATGAAACTAAGCGTATGTGGATGTGAAATAGACTTATGAAATCTGAATTCACATAGGTGTTGTAAGTAGTTCGGTACTGATATAATTGATGAAAGTGTCAGTTATGAAATCAATAGGAAATTTGAAAGAGAAGTCCAAATGATTCATATATGTAAACACGTAACATGGATTCCTTTAAAAAATTGAAAATATCTAACTATTATAATTTTTAAATCCTCACGAAAACATTAAAATAGACTGAAATTAAGTCTCATGCGATTGAGAATCGTTTGGAAAATGTAATATGAAATTGAGATTTATGGGAAGCACAAGATATAGATTATCTTGAGTTTTAGAATAAGGTTAATACAGTTGCACGATTAACTTTGGAAGACATATTCTATAAAATATTGGTTTGACTTATAATAAACTAATATTTGCTTTCGAACAAGTGTCAAATAAAAAGAAAAAGGAGACACGAGTTCTCGAAAATGGAAATTGATTAGACAAATTCTTGACTTGAAAATCACAATGAGATTGTGATTGGATCACTCAAGTTGTCTATGTCAGTTTCTAAGAAAATAAAATACTTTGAAAAAAAAATATTGTTACCTTTTCAAAACAAAACGTCAAATGAAAAAAATGAAATAGAATAATGGTTTAAAACAATCAAACAACTTCTATATAGAAGTAATAAAACTTTGATTGTTTATTACTCAAGTTACTTATCCATAAGTGACGTTGAGTTATAGTGGTTCTATGAATTGAATAAAGTAATGATAAAATGAATGAAAATATACAAGTTAGAAGTAATATTTGTTAACGCCGAATCAGGTATTGTTATGAAACTCGATCAGTGAAATTTTGTAACTTGAAAATGAAAATTTTAGTGATAAGATCAACGAGTTAGAAGTTAAGGTATTGAGAAAATGGTCTAATAATAGTTTGGATTAGCTATTAAAAATCAACACAAGCGATTGTGTTTTGAGATTTAAAGTATCCAATAGTCACTTATAATCAAATTAAGTAATGATGTCTATCACTGTGACTTAAAGTATAACTAATGAAGAGATAGACGTACTAATTAAGTATCGGTAAGTGAGTTGTATAGACGTCGAAGTATGAACTCCTATATTACGAAATTTCTATTTGTAGGACTTAAATGATTGAAATAGCATCATTTAAGAATTTTATTAGTCATTAAGTTAATCGGAGTTGGAAATTCAAATTATTCTATCTCTTTAGTTGAATAATATTGGAAAGGTGAATTCATCAAAAGTAAGTTGATGAACAATAAGATACAAAGTTATCTTACATAGTTTCTTGAAAGGTATTGAATTTCTTTTTAAGAAAAAAAAAGTCAGAATATTTGAGACTAAAAGAAATAATTTAACGCAATAACAAACAATTTAACTGTTTGAGACATAAAGTTTATCTGTTTCAAATTAAGATTAGTTAAGGAATATTTCGATTCATTAAATGATAATAAGAACTCGCACCGTCCTTAGCTACATTTTTGAAAAAGAAGAAATATAAATTGTCTTTCTAAATCAAGATTAAGGAGCTGTAAGTGGCCTGGTTGTTGAACAAAAGTCGTGGTAAGTTTATAAAGGGACAAAAATTGAGATCAATGTGAGAATAACTTAGATTGACAAAATCTGAACAAAATAAACTCTATGTACAAAATAACATGAGATGTTGAGATGACTTGTTACTGCTGGAAGTGACACGGACGAACCCCTTTAGTCAAGGTAAGGCACCGAAGTAGTTGTGCATGACTAAAATTTTAAGTAACTCCGTTTCATAATTACGATTCATTCACAGCATAGAAGATCGGTGTGATTCGTCCACCCATATTTGAATAATCGAATGAATTCGTGACAGTCTGTATAAAAGAGTCTATGAAGTTTTGTCAGAGTCAATTAAAGGCTGAAGTACAGTCAACTAAATGGTCAATATATTCTCACATTAGCATGAAATATAAAATTTCAAGTTAACGAGTCTTCATCAAATTAAAATGTAAAACTGTAAGTTTGATGGAACTTAATATATCTTCACAAGGATCTTATGAGGAGTTCAACTTCAAATGTCGAAAGTTTTAAACCAAAGTAATATATAACTAATATCAATGAATATATGTTGCATATTGGATTAATTGTAGTGCTACACCACCTGATTGGTCAGTAGTGAAGTTTAAAGCACTAGTTATTGTAAATTGGAGATGATGTAAGATGTTTGTATGTAAGTGAAGATATAAATGAAATGAATAGAAATGCATGATTTATAGCTCAGTTAATAAGCCTTATCTTTGTTAGGTTTGGAATCTTTAATAGAGTACAATGTATTTGACTTGATATGTTTGAGGAATTGAATATTCTTCAATTGTAATTGAGTAGAAATGAAAAAGATATAACATATTTATAAACTTGTATGAGATACAAGTTGAAAGTTAAATTATAAGAGTATAATCATCGAATATGTTGATATCTCTATTTAGAAACATATGTCTACTCAAGTTAAGGATAACTGCCTCTATTAAGGCAATGAGAGAAGTTGGTGAACAGTAAGTAATTAAGACGTGAGTTTGTGGGAGATCTTCGTAAAGTGAAAGAAATGAGGTTCTTGATGAACTCATCGTTAGAGAATGATATGACAAAGTTAGAAAAGTTGATAATTTTTTAACCAATTAAAGAAGAAGTTAAGTGAATTGGCTGACGAGTTGGCATTGTTAATTGATTTTTAGTCCACAATATAAATAATATTATAAGTAGATATTTAGAGAATGAGTGAGAGTTGCACGAGGTTTCAGATTTCTATTTTTGATCAGGTTGAAATTCGAGATCTCTTGTGACGCGCGCCGAACGCGTCAATAAAGTAAAGTTTCCTAAACCAACTATTTTGTAGAATATTGGCAAATGGTCGATCCCACAGAGATTGGTAGTATTTCTTAGGTTAAAAACAACAAAAAAGAAAAATCGGGGGTTTTAAAATAAATCAATTTAACTAACTAATCTAACTAAACTAAATAAATAAAATAACTAAACTAATTTTGAAAACAATTAATTAATTCATAAGTAACACCTAGGTCTACAGTTCCACAAATCATGACCAAGATTCAATAGCAATCGTGGTCTTCAATTTTTCCCAAAAAGTTATTAATTTAAATTCTCCTAGATTAGATATAAAAAATCGACATCCGCCAGAAATTCCTCGTTCCCCTAATCTCGATAGCTAGGACGTCCGCCACTAACTACTTCCCTAATAAATGCATAACCTTAGACATCCGCCAATCGGGTTTCACACACTAATCGCAGTAATATGGGTCTGTGGGAACACTAATCCTAAATAACCTGGATTATTACGTCGCTTCCTGCTTAACCTAGATTCAATTGTTGCACACTCAAGAACCGTAAGAGTTTGATGGAAAACCGGTGAGTATTCGTCACTTTATTGGTCCAAAAGCATAATTACACAAATACTAATGGTCCAAATAACTATAGGTTGTCCACCTAAAAGCATGCACTGGCCACATACACATCTAGATATAAACCATATACTTTAAAATCAACAACAATGAAATAGAAGAATTTAAACTGAATTAAATAATAAATTAAAAGATCTCACATAATACGCAATGAATCCATAATCCTGGCTTGTTTCCCCTCCGACCTAGGCAAAAAATTAGTCGAACATCGTCGTCGAAGAAAGTCGATAACAAAACAATAATAGTCGGCGGTCGGTGTGTACTTTAATAATACCCTTGGTTCCTAATATATAAAACTACTAAAAATTGGTCCCGAGAAACTAATTTTAGGGGTTGGGGAGGTGACTCGTGCGCTGAGGACGATCCCGTGGCTATTTTGGGGTCAAAAACAGGTGTCCGCCACGTGTCTGCACCGCATTGGTGCATTTTGTGCTGTAGCGTTTTGATTGGCTCGAAACGTTGTGATAACGAGCTGGTGGCCAACCGGATGAAGACACGTGGCTTGAGGAAGAGAGCTAGTTTGTTCAGTTCGCGGTTCGTGCACTAGGCGACTGTGCTAGTGCGTATCCCGAAAAAGATCAACAGCTTCGGAACGAGGAGAGTTTGTTGTTTGTTTTACTGTGATGTGTTGATGCTGACGTGGCACTCTCCTATTGCCTGGACCGGTTGTGATGACGCTGTTAGGAGTGGTGTTCGAGCGACACGTGGCGCACGTAGGCGGAGAAGAAAAATCGAACATAATCGGTGAAGGTGTGGGAGACAAGTCTTCGACGCGCATCCGGAGACATATCTGATGGAGGTTGAAGCGAGTGAGAAGACTGCTGGTGAGTTGGACCAATTGAATTGTGACGCATGGCGCTAATTGATGAAATGGCATAACCTAATTGGAGCCACGTGGCTGGTGGAAATGAGCTGGGCAAATAGAGAAACGACACGTGGCACGTAGCTGGAAACGCATGTAATGCTTGGCGAGCTGGACCAATGGACGACTGACATGTTGCACGTTGAGGCGAGTTGGACCAATAGTATGCTGCCACGTGTAATTGGTCTGCTGATCCTCTATTCTACCCACCGCACATCACGTAACTCGAGGCAAATAGTCCGACGTTCGATCAATTTATGTAAATACTCCATTTTGAGTATTTTTTCACCACGAATTCAACCGCGTACATCTGTTTCACCTGAAAATGATCAATAAATATAAGCAAATATATATATATTAGAGACTTTCTATATTTAAATATACTAAAATAAACTACTAGAAACCTATAAATACCGACTTATCAAATACCCCCAAACTTAAGACTTTGCACGTCCCTAGCAAAGGTGTAAATGACAACACAAACTAAACTAGACTCCTAATATAATAATGCACTGAATCACTAATCCTACACCGACTCAAAATTCTTGGAATTCCTTTGGTTTACATAGTTACCAAGTTAACAAGCAACTCATGAAATTTCAGAGTTACGATACAGCAAGACTCGCAACCCAAACACAATTATGATCCCACTTTTAAGACATAGACTCGGCCAAAACAAAGGCCATCAACTACTCACGAGTTTTATTGGTCTATACATTAAAACACGCAAGTTTAAATCTCACTTAATATAGTGAAATCACTCGAACTAAATCTCTTATTTGAAGAGTTTCACAACTTCCGCCTTTATTCATAATTTTTATTCTCTATTTTTTCACATTTTTCTTTTTTTTTTCAATAAATACAGTCTCGGTCCATTTCATGTGGACCGCTTTTCTCACTTTTTCCCACCACATGTTTCCTTGCTCCATTTCTTGTGGAAACCTGTAGGACACTCTACACTAAGAAAACTCCTGTTAGTACTTCTCACTTTCACTATAATCAAGCAAATCCCTCAATGTGGGTTAAAATAATACCATTTGCACAAATTTGACCGTCTACTTACTTTCGTTATCTAGCACAAAGCTTAACCATCATACTAAGTCCCTAATCATGAAATCATAAAAATGTAGAGCTACGAATTTGATTGAGTGTTTCTCCTAATTCTCTTTAAGTTTCAAGTTAAAATGGCAACTGTAAATTACTCATCCATAACCAAAGGCATGAACAGTCTCGGGTGACTCTAAATACAAATAAAAAAAAAACTATACTAAATACATGCAAGAAAGTGTATCACATCCTAATGAAATGAGAGAGAAATATGAAAGGACCAGAAATGAAAGAAATGATATAAAACACCACCATTACAATCCATCAATTGCATATAACCGCATAAAAAAATTAAACGATCTGACCTACGGCAGACTTTCGCAAAGAATCCATCCAAATCAATCCGCTATCCCTAAAATACCCCCAAACTTATTCCGAACCTTGTCCTTGAGGTTCAAAACAAGTCAAGGTATCTATATAACAAAAAGAAAAAGACAGTGGTGAAGAAGAACATGGAAAAGAAGATGATACAAATGCATGCATGACAAAAAGTCTCTAAAAACCTGTGAACGCCCGAAATCTCTCATGTGTAGGTGACTAAGGAAACTACGAAAGAACAATCATAACAAGAGCAAGAACTAGTAAACATAGGAGTTAACCGAAAAGATTTCAATCAAATCTTGCGAGCCCAAAGTCCGTCAACTAAAGGTGAAATCAACAAGATGATGGAATGAAGTTTATGGTTTTGGGTTTACTTAAAAACCCGCCACTAATGCAGCGACTTAAGCTGGGTATGTCCCAACCAAGTCTCAAAACACCTAAAATTCTATAAACATGTTAATTCCTAAAAAAATGCTCAAATTATGCTAAAAATGTAATCCAAAGTCAAACCTACAAAACTCAGCGCTCCAATCCTCCAATGAACGTCAAACGTAACATATCACCTATAAAAATAAAGAGACCAAATTAGAGTGTTATTAAAAATAATAATAAAAAACTAAAACTGAAATAAATGCAAGAAATAAATAAAATAAAATAAAAATGAAGCTGGGTTGCCTCTCAATGAGCCGCCTTTCTTTTAAGTCTTTGGCTAGACTTGGCGTTATTGATCACGTGATGCCCTCTCTTTTAGAGATGTCAACAATGAACGACACATCTACGTATTTGGGCAATGAAGCATGCACGCCCTCTTTTAGATTTAGGAGCTCATTCGGGATTTCCAACATGAAAGAATCTGTCGCATCAGGATCGTCCAACACAAAGGTGTCGGCAGTGTAGAATATCTGCGAACGCTCCTTTACTTCCACCCCCTTATAAGGTGTACCAAATGTGCATAGGAAGGTGGGGGGTTGCACCAACACCAGAGGTTGGTCTTCCTTGCTCTCTATCTGCAGCTCATCCGGCTTGTCTGAAATGACATCAATTCTCATCTCATTTTGCCCCTCATTTAGTGCAATGACAATTTCTGGCTCAATTTGAAAGACTTCACATTCTTCTGATGTTTCTCTCAAATTTTCTTCCATCTGAGTAACCTCATTCACCTTAAAATTTTTCAACGTATCAACACTCACATCCTCCTCGTGGTTAAAAATTGGTTGTGAACTACCCAACTCTTCCTCATCATACGTATTCTGAAGCCTGACATTATATTGAATAAATTGAGTTTCCAAGTCCTTCAAGCCTGGAATCTCAAAATCAATTTGTCGAGTCTCTTCAAGAAGCCAGTTATCCTTTTGCTAATTATCTATCAATTGCTTCATCATATCTTCCAAGGAGGTGCTTTGTTGAAATTATTGATTTCGTTCATGCTGAGGAATCAGTGGATTTGACATGAGCCAAAAGAAGTCGGGTTGTGGTGATGCATAGCTAGAATAGTTGTAGTTCTCATATTGTGGATACTAGGGACAATAATGTGCGAAATGAGAATAATCTCCACAAATTTTGCAAACCTCGACCTGTTGCACAAAAGAATGCATGTTAGAAAATTGATATCCATTATGTGACATACCTACCCCATTCACATTACAATAATGTGAGTCTTCAAATCGATCATAATTATGGGGGTAGGAGGAGTCCATCGCAGTGGTTGCTCGCATACATGTTAAGTGCAAGGGACTAGATATGCAAAATAAAAATAAAAAATAAAAATAAAAACCAAAGAAATAAAAATACCAATCCCAAGAATCTGCGCCAAAAATTGACGCGCGCCTAACGCGTCAATAGAGTAGAGTTTCATAAACCAACTATTTTATAAAATAGTGGCAAATGGTCGATCCCACATAGATTGGTAGTCTTTCTTAGATTAAAAAAACAAAAAAGGAAAATCGGGGGTTTTAAAATAAATTAATTTAACTAACTAATCTAACTAAATTAAATAAATAAAATAACTAAAATAATTTTGAAAACAATTAATTAATACCTAAGTAACACCTAGGTCTACAGCTCCACAAATCAAGACCAAGATTCAATGGCAATCATGGTCTTCGATCTTTCTTAAAAAGTTATTAATTTACACTCTCCTAGATTAGCTATAGAAAATCGACATCCGCCAGAAATCCCTTGTTCCCTTAATCTTGATAGTCAGGACGTCCGCCACTAACTACTTCCCTAATTAATGCATAACCATAGACATCTGCCAATCGGGTTTAACACACTAACCGCAATAATATGGGTATGTGGAAACACTAATACTAAATAACCGGATCGCGTTCGCTCCCGATTTAACCTAGATTCAATTGTTGCACACTCAAGAACCGAAAGGGTTTGATGGCAAATAGGTGAGTGTTCGTCACTTTATTGGTCCAAAAGCACAATTACACAGATACTAATGGTCCAAATAACTAACGGTTGTCCACCTAAAAGCATGCACTGGTCACATACAAACCCTAAATCTAAATCATATACTTTAAAATCAACAACAATGAAATAGGAGAATTTAAACTAAATTAAATAATAAAATAAAAGATCTCACATAATACGCCATGAATCCATAATCCTGACTTGTTTCCCCTCCGACCTAATCAAGAAGTTGATTAGCTGAACATCGTCGTTGAAGAAAGTCGATAACAAAACAATAATAGTCAGCGGTCGGTGTGTACTCTATTAATACCCTAGGTTCATAATATATAAAACTACTAAAAATTGGTCCCAAGAGGTGAGAGAAACTAATTTTAGGGGTTGGGGAGGTGACTCGTGCGCCGAGGACGATCCTGTGGCTATTTTAGGCTCAAAAATTGGTGTTCGCCACGTGTTTGAACCGCATTGGTACATTTTGTGTTGGAGCGCTGACGTGTCGCATCTTGATTTGCTGGGAAAGTTGTGATGACGAGCTGGTGGCCAACAGGATGAAAACACATGGCGTGAGGTAGAGAGCTAGTTTGTTCGGTTCGCGGTTCGTGCACTAGGCGACTGTGCTAGTGCGTATCCCGAGAAAAATCAACAGCCTTCGAACGAGAAGAGTTTGTTGTTTGTTGTGCTTGTGATGTGTTGATGTTGATGTGGCGCTCTCCTAGTAGTTGGACCGGTTGTGATGACGCCGTTAGGCGTGGTGTTCGAGCGACGTGTGGCGCACGTAGGCGAGAAGAAGAATCGCACGTAGATCGGCGAATATGTGGGAGACGGTGTTGATGCGCATCCCGAGACATATCTCGATGGAGGCCGAAGCGAGTGAGAAGACTGCCGGTGAATTGGACCAATTGAACTGTGACGCGTGGCGCTGATTGATGAAATGGCACGTTGCTGGAAACGCATGGAATGCTTGGCGAGTTGGACCAATGGATGGTTGACATATGGCACGTTGAGGCGAGTTGGACCCATAGTATGCTGCCATGTGTAATAGGTCTGCAGATCCTCTATTCTACCATCACGCAGCACGTAACTCGAGGTAAATTGTCTGGCGTCTGATCAATGCTTGTAAATACTACCTATTGAGTATTTTTTCGCCACGAATTCAACCGCGCACTCCGTTTCACCTGAAAATGATCAATAAATATAATCAAATATATATTTTAGAGACTTTCTATATTTAAATATACTAAAATAAACTACTAAAAACCTATAAATACCGACTTATCATCTTGTTACAGGATGACATATGTTTATGATATCTATAGTCATGAGATGACTTGTGTAGTTCTAGGTTCCTAGTGGGGAACGCTGGAATGGTGATGGATCAGATAGACACGCAACTCTACTTAGTTTCTAATGTTGTGCTCAAATATTATTTGCATTAATATGTAATATTAGACTGATGATAGTCTAAGAATTAGTAGGCTCATAATTCAAAAAAAGATGATTAGTGATGAAGAAGTAAACTAGGATATGTACAAGAGTTTGGGTAGACATGGAAATAATTATCAACGATTTGTTGAATAATAATCAGATTAGAAAAAGAATTGTGTTACGAAAAGTAAGATAGGTTAGGTCTTGCTATGTATTGATACTTGAGTGTGATTCAAGGTAGGAGATGAGAAATGAAGTAAGGTTATCGGATATTCTAAAAAATTGATTGTTTAACTCGTCAGAAATTTACAAATTGCCATGATTGGTAAAGTAATTGAGATAACTTTTCATTAAACCAAAGATGTTGGAAAATGAAAAGTTAAAATGATTATGATCTCTACCACTGCGTTATCGAATAAAACGAAAGTGATTGAGTCCACTTAATGGTTCATCTTGGAAATGATTTTATAGGTTTAGATTAAAAGAATTGTATATGAAGTATTATTTTCTCATATTTCTTTTGGTTTAGTAACCTATAAGTTTAAATTTTGAGGACGAACTTTTTTATTAGTTGGAAGATTGTGACGTTTAAGAATTTTATAAACTTAATTAGGCGGCTAATTATGTATTTTCAAATTTAATTTGAGATTTAGGTTTCCGAGGTGGGACCCACGTGTTACGAATCGAAGATCATAAAATTTAATATTTTTTTGTTGTGCTATGTGCCTATTCGATTTATTATAAACTATCGAAATAGGGTCAAGTATAGTGTATACACAGTGTCCGTGAGTTCTAGAGCGCATTCGGAATTTTTTCCAATTTTTGGTAATTTTGCGTATTTTTTGAAAATTAATTTGGAATTAAAAACAAGATATAATCAGGAAATTAAATAAAATAGTAAATAAATTGGTGGGCGCCTAGTGACACGCATAGTTGAGGGTGACACGCGTTGGGATGTACAATAGTGTGCATGCCTAAAAATGGTCATTGGCGCGCGTGGCGAATTTAAAGCCGCGAAAATACATGGGTATATATATGTATATATAATATGGTTTATACATATAAATATATAAATAAATCATATAGTTTGAATTAAATAAATAATATAGATTGGATGCACCTCGAGATACGCGTAGAGTGATCATCAAGGAGTTGAAATGGTTAGACAATTTGGTGGCTCATGTGGAGGTGTTACATGCCTTGAGATGCACACTGTTTTTTCTCGAGGAAGAACAATAAAATAAATAAATGAATCATTAGATTTGCCTAGAGAATTATGTGATGCTAATCACGAGGAAATCTCAATATGTATCCTCAAACCAATACACTTTGCCTCATTCAATTACTTAGAGACAAAGATCGACCTCGAGATACGTAGTATGTATCTCGATGAATGTCAAATTTATATTATGATTTGAAAATATAAGATTTTTCTCGAGATTCGCAGTATGCAAATCTCGAGGAAATCAAATATAATCTTCTTAAATAAAACATAACTATTTTGTTCATTACTGGAGATCGAATTTTGGGAGAGGGGAGACTAAGAGGCGAGAGGTTTCGAGATTGTGAGATCGAGATTAGGTATGAGGAAGGAGAGAAATTGAGACCCGAGGTGAGTTGTGTTCATTGTTGTTGGGCTGTCATTGAGTTGTTCGTTGCTATGATCTTGGTGTCGTTATTAATGGAAGATGGGATGGAGGAGGGGACTCGGTGGTCTATGGAACGAGACGACTTAGATGATGTCTCCCCTCCCAAGAGTGCGCTAGGGTTGGACCGAACCCAACCCGAGACAACAAATAAAAAAACCTGGTTTTTGGGAGAGAATAGGGGCTTGTGAGGAAGAAAACGAAGGTTGGTCCTCCGAACTGGAAGAATCGGGTCCGGTTCTACTGAATTGGACCGGTTCAAGGGATTAAACCCTTCACAAATTTTTATAAAAAAATAATGCATAAAGTAGAATGAAAATTCAGGAAAAATAAGAAAAAATAAGGAAAATTTTATTTTTGGACAAATAAATAAAAATTTTGTATCTCTATGAAAAATAAGGAATTTGAGATTTTTTCGAGGATTTATCACAAGGGTTTTTCCTCGTAAAGCGTGCTACGATATTCGAAAATGTCTAAAATTTCAAAAAATTGTTTTAAAGCCTAGTTAAGGGTTATTTTTTATTCTAAATCACAATTTGGAGACGAAATTAAGATCTGGACATCCGAGGATTTGATTTGGAAAGATTTTGGTGAGTTGTAGAAAGGCCAATGAAATATAATAAATTGAAAAAAATAATATCTAAGCCTAGACAACGTCATTTTTCATGCCGAACAATAATTTTGAGTCAAAAATGAAGTCTAGGCATCAGAAAGTTTATTTTAGAAGTATTTTAGAGGTTTCGAGACACGATTAGGCCAATTTAATTGCAAATAATTAGAAACAAATAATAAAGTTGTAGTTAAGGCTTAAATGATGTATTAAGGAATTGTAGGGCTGCGATTGGAGCCTTGTGTGGACTAGTTTACCTACTCAGAGCGCAAAGGAGTTGCGATATCGCGTTTGTAAGGTTAAGTCAATCCCATAGTAACCTTTACATTATATGATTATAATTTCATATAAATTGCATTGATCATTGATACAACATTTTTTGTTATACATGCATACACGGGTTGGGAGGACAACGCATTTCAAGTCTCTTTATAGTGTCTGTCTGACTGTATTACTGGGTAAAACTATTTTGTTTCTACCCGACAGTGTGCACTGGGTATATTAAGGTACCTCACTGTGTATTACAAAGTAGATCTTATAGTGTCTACCAAACTATGTACATGGCAGAACTATATTATGTTTGAGGGGCTAGAGTCACTGATAATTTGCATCACGTGATTATCCTGAGATCACGTTAAACCAGATCCTATTTTGATAGATTCGAGGAACAAGACTCGTTTGGTTATTTTCTCCACGCATGAGTCCTTATCATTGTTTACTTACCACTTTGGGAGAACGTTATGTGATTATGGTCAGATAATAAAAATGAGATGGATTCACAATTGTATTTAAATTCCTTGGGTTATATTCCTTATTTATTTTCTTGGATTATTATGCATTTGATTATTAAAGGTGTATTGGATAGTGTAGGAATTACTTATATGGCGTTATCGAATTTTTATAATTGGATAATGGCAGGTTCTAGCGGCGACAAAGTAAAGGGAAAGCGTTCTAACTGTATGTGACTTGCTTAGTTTTTTTCTCTGTATCTATTGGTTTTTGAATATATTATATTATATAAATAGGTTTAAGGGTTCGAGTGTGATTAGTATCTCTTTTGGAACGACGGGAACGATTTTAGGACAAATTGAGATAACTTTTTAATTAAGGTAATGATAGTTGAAAGTTTTTAATACTTCAGATTAGGTTAGGATGAATATCTAGTTTTGTTAATGCAATATATATTGTTATGGGTGCATTGTGTCTTTTGACATTTTCACCAAAGTTGAGTACGTTTTGTAAAATATTTTTGAAGGTTGAAATTTTTGGTGTTGGATTAGAAATAAAAAAAATGCAGTCGAAAAATCTTTATGAAACTTTGAATATTATATAATTAATTTTTGGTGGAACTTTTAAAGTTTAAGATTCAGTTTAGAATCCTCTGTGGTTAATAAAGTTTTATAACTAAAGATTACAAGATATTATTCTTAATTGTTTATTGATGGAGATGTTAAAGCTGCTAGATTATCAAAGGATTAAGGTAATCTACGCTGGCCAAATGCCCTAATTAGGTAGGGCCTTACAGGTACCAAGTTGCCGTCAACTACTTGCAAATTTGTTGTATTTGGAAAATTGATCTTTAAATCGGCGTGTAATGTCCATTATTGGCATGACATTGACCGAGACTCCCATATCACTTAAGACATTTCTAAACCGGTACCCATCACTGCTTATTGGTATGCATATGTCTCCAGGATCTCTCATCTTGATTGGTTGAAGTCTTGGTATGAATTTGAACTTTGGTTTCGACTTCCTCTGAACCATCTTGATATTATTGCTTTTCGGTGCTTCTTCAGAAGATCCTTCATCATGTAGTTTAGCACTCCATTGTTTCTTCCCCTTCTTTTAATTTCTCAAGGCATTGATCCTTTGTTGCTTGAATCCTTCAAGTTCATCTTGCCTTACTTCAGTTCCTTTCTTTTGCATCACTTTATGCTTTCTCATATCCAAACTGTTGACTTTTTCTGGCTTGTACATCGCTTGCTCTTATTTTGGCTCATTCGTTCCCGTAGTGCTCATCATGTAAATAACATTAACATTCTCCTTTGGAATTGTGAAAGTGTTACTGAAAAACTGTCCTTCCCTCATTTAATTCAAAATAATGGCTAACTCGACCAATCTCTCTCTTTCGCTTCTTATGGATTATGATCTCTCATTATCCATTATCTTCATAGTTTATTTCACATTTTCCATCTCTTTCTTGTGCTTCTCATGGTGTTCCATATTGCTCATGTCCATGGTACGCATGAGTTTCTCAATTGACTTCAATGAAGTCATCTCTTCACTGTGCCTTAGCTTTCCTTATTGGACTTGTTGATCAAAACCTGGAGGTGACTTTAGTGCGTTATAAGGATTTCCATACAATAAGTTGTGTTGTTGTTGTTGTTGTATCCTTGATAAAACCTTTAAGGAGCCATTCCTCTTAGCTTGAAGTTGTTTTCGTAGCCTTGGTTATTCGTGAAGTTGATGCCCTCTTACTCCATTCTTTGCTGCATGTCCATTTGATTAACCACTATGGCCTGGGGATTAATGGGTTGCAGTTGAGCTTGCACTTGTGGACTTTGTTGTCCCATTTGAAGCTTCGCCATTTGATTGCTCAGGTTGGATAGTTGTACCATGATCATAGCTTGTGAATCAATCTCATATACGCCTTCTAGATTCCTCACTATGGAACGATTATCAGCTATAGAGTTTTAAGACATAAGATTTAAGAGATCCAACGCTCCATCCTCATCTTTGATTCGTAGAAACACCTGTTGTGGTATTTACTAGTGTTCTTATGCTGTGGTTAATCTAATAGTAGAAAACCTGGAGTTGTGCCTATTTCACGTATCCATGTTCTGGAGATCTCCTCAACATCTCCTTGAATCTTTCCCAAGCCTTGCCGAGAGACTCGACATCTTCCTACTTGAATTGATTGATTTCCAGTTTCCTTTCACTGACCTTCATAGAGGGAAAGAACTTGTCTCGAAATCTTTTATTGATTTCCACCTATGAGGTCATGCTCCCTGCATTAAGTTCTTGGAACTAGGATTTGGTTTTTCCACCCAATGAGAATGAGAAAAGTCTTATCCTGATCACCTCCTTTATAACTCTGGTAATGTGCACAGTGTCACACTTCTCCAAGAATTTCTCTAAATGTTCAAATGAATCTTTATTGGCTAGCTTGTTGAACAAGCTGTTTTACACCATATTGATTAGAAACGGTCTCAGTTCGAACTCATTGGTGTTGGCTGGAAGCCTTATCACTCCATTCTAAGTCTTTTGAACTTATGACTTGAAGTAATCACGAAGACATCTCTGTCCCTGCACTCTATCCTGCACTACTAGATCACCCTCGGGTTGGTTATTCCCTCGACCCTGTTGTTGGTTTTATCCTTGATCCTCAGCCATCTTGATTCCTTTCTTTTTATTTCGTTTGTTAAATCTATCAATTTCAAGACGTAAGGCACTAAGTCATTCTCTCGTTTGCTATGCATGCACGAATTTTCCGTGAAAAGAAAACGCAAAAGATCAGGTGCAGATGTCAAACTTGAAACTTAAACCTTTTATTTTTTCTTTTTGTTTTTATAAACTTGAAAGTAAATTACTTAACATAAAACTTAACAAATTTTCAAACTAACTAAGTCTAAGTGGCAACCCATCCCTAGCAATGAAGCAAAAACTTAATCGTAGACGCAAGTATAACGGCTCAATTGTAGTAATAGTGTGACCAACTTACATTAATTACGAATATCGTCCTTAGAGAAAGGTATACGTGCTCAGTATTATCTAGTCAAAATTACTCTATTGCTAAGGAAATCCTTTTTAATTTAGTTTTATAACTAAAGTACTCTATTATAGCAAAACAATGTAAATTACTTTTAAACTCTTATATCAAGAATATCTTAGTTCAAAACTTCGCATAGGTAATAAAAAACTATGCTTTTCAACTCACTTCCTCATCTTTAATATATGTGTGCAATGGAAAATTAGAATAGACATATTTCCTTCAAATCCACTTTAACCCACAGCTTATGACTTAAAAAGATTCTAATGTGCAAACTAGAACTCCACCTATCGGTGTGAATAACGTAAGCTTCACATTGTTTTAAGTTTCAAATCTTTAGATTCATAAACAATTAAGTTTACTATCTGTGCCTCCCTAATCAATAACCTATCTATCGATGTTATGTATTTTACGATTCTACCATCCATATCCATCTTAAACGCTTCAATGGCCTTGATAACTTATACAACCTTATATCAAAAAACACATGATCAAGATGTTTGTCGCATTACGCTTAGAATAAATGCAATTTCTAACATTGCACTTCTCAACTTTATAATATATTCATGTTTATAGTACAACATTCATATCATAGGATCTATTGATCCCCAAGACTGATGAACTACTCACAACTTCATTGAAACAAACATGCACATAGTAGTATTCATTGCAATCAAAGATTAAACGAATAACTTCAATTAAATCAAGTGTAGTCTTCGATGTCTTCTCTTCCATAAATCTTCTTAATACTTAAGAATAAAGTTAACCTATGCTACTCTATGATAATGGTTGCTATAGGGTGGTATTGGTTGGGTTTACAACGTTCTAATACCTATTTATACTCCTAAGACATTTTTGAAAACAATTAGAAACCCTAATAGACAATTTCACCGAAATAGAACTCTAACTTTATTTATTCTTCAGTCTCGGCTTATGATTCAGTGTTGTGTATGTAATGCCATGGCGCCGTGATAGTTTTGTTCACTTTGTGTGTTTTTTTCCTCATTCAGTAGACTCGATGCCCTACGTGTGCCTTCATCTCCCCACAGCGCCAACTCTCTTAGCCACAGTGTCAAACCCACTTTAGTGTATTTTAGCCTCGTTTCTTCAATAATTCCCTTGTTTGTCTCCTTTATACCTAGTATACCTGAGAATACATAAATACCATCAGTTATAGCTTATTTCACGATATTTAGGCTACTTATACTACTAAACTAATACTATATATAAGTCTAAATAATCACTTATCTGTTTATATTGTACTTTCGTTTCGATCTTTTACCCGTTATAATGTCTAACACAAAGTGATCAATCCTTTCTAAACTCCTCTAAGGCATACTCAATCTAAGGGAAGTCAAATAGGGTATAGCAATTCTTTTCCATCACGAAATTTATATTTTCATGGGTAGTAATGATATATCATTTCCATTAAAATTATAATCATATTCCTATTCCTAACTAACTAAACATAAATGAAATGAGAAAATATTACCTGTATTGTGGAAAATTTGAAAATTATGAATAATTCAGTCACCTTTGGATAAATAAATGGATTCTACCTCTCGTTTCTTCCTTACTTTGCATCTTCATACTTCACTTCACCTAATAGCCCCAAAATTATTCTAAACCTTATCCTCAAGGTTTAAAAATTAAGTCGAGTATTCCAATAAAAATAAAATACCTCGTGAAGCAAAAACAAATAAATTAAATAAATAAGTAACATATCATAAGAATTAATTGAATAAATATAGTTAATTTTAACAAATCCAAGCATCATTGCATAGAATTGAATTTATTTAACACATCCAACCATATCATTAAATCAAAGTGTGAAATCATACTAAAGCAAATGTATTATGATAACATACCACATCATTCAGAGCATAAAATTACAAACAAAGACCTCTTATGAATAACACTCAGGAAAATATTACATAGAGAAGAAAAAAACCTTAGAACCGCCGTCCAGATGTTGCATCATCACCATCATCCCCATGATCAGGCTATTGTGACTGGTAGCTAACTTCAAGATTATAGAGGGTGCAGTTTACTCCCTTCACTGGGTTATCTTCAACAAAGACTCCCTGGTTGAGCATTCTCAGCTGGAGTGATGGAACATGAATGTTGGCTCCCCGGCCTTGAGTCACCCTAATCCTACATCGCTTCGATCCATAAATGCTTCAGACGATCTTGCGTTGGATTTGGAACATGAACTCTAGATGTCTCAGATTTCTTATCTGATTACGCAAGATTGTCTGCATCATGGCCATTTCTGTGTCCTCCGCATCTGCGCTAGTGAAGAAGAGTATGGGCAGGTAACCAAAAAACATAGAGGAAACTCAAGCTGCCACGTACCATAAGCAAACGAATCAGACTACAGAGCCACCTTCCTGGATGGAGCTTTGAATTTTTATTTGGATTTTCTATAAGTTGTTCATTTCCTTTCTCCTCTCGAGAGCTTTTACTTTTCTTTCCTCGACCATTATTTTTGTGAGGACTCCTTCATCAAAACAGGTCACCGCCTAGCTTAATCCTGTAATTAAGCCCTAATCTCAACCATGTAGGACTTAACTACGTATTAGTTAGCCTTTTGTCCCATTTTCCTTGTTAAATGTGTTCAGGATAAGTAATACACATGTCACATTATTATTGAATTTCGAGCTAATTAAAAACTTTTTATAGTTTAAAACATATAGTTGAAATCTTAATAGTTATGCAGAAGAAATTATTAAAAATCTTAAGTGTGGAAACCAGGAAAAACTTCACATGCATATAAATATCATAAGGATGATAACGTAGTGAGCTAGTCGAGTGTCAAGTCAAGGAACTAACCACTCAACCTAATATACAACCCAAAATGTAGAGAAAAGACATAAAGTAAATAATACATCAAAAGTCGAGACCTACAAGATAGGAAGTAGAAAATCACCGAATACCCAGAGATGGTCGCTGATATTCTCCGTGCTTGGCATGTTGCTCGATGGATCTGCACCCACCATCATAAAAAGAACGGTGAGTACAATACTTAGTAAAGTAATTATTAGAGGTTATTAGATACATTTCCAAACATAAACAACTATATTTAAAAGCATAAATATAGCGAAGAACTGCTAAAATGGAAATATGCTAGAAAATACAACAGTTAAACAAAATAAGACTAACACAGGCTAAGTAGTAATGATCTAGGTCCGATCGGCCATGAGCCCTATTGCATAGGACTTTATTCCACTACATCAGGGTGGAGCTATAGTCTACACCTCTATTGAAGGTCGGAGTTGAGCTCTATGCCTCCATATTCATTCATTTATACATCCTTGCCGACTACTCGAGTCTCATTAACTTTGTGTGACGTGCAAGTGTAGTGGTGAATTCCAACAACCCTCGTAATTTAGTAACCCGTGTGCCGCGCATCCCATATCATGCAATGGATCTTAGATTCTACCACTACCTTGTAATTTCAAGAAAAACTCGCATTAAGGATTTCAACACAAGGCAATAAGCTTCAAAGCCAACCACCATAGAATACAAGTCCATGTATACTCCAATTTCATTACTCTAATCTTAATAGCATGCTATTCTCAATCACACTTTCATCATAACCACAAGGAAAACATAAAACACGAGAATAGAGTCAATGGGTCAATAAGCAATTGATATCATGATCAAAACACTAAAATAAGGAGTAGAATGTAGAACAATTTCATGATATCAGATTTCAAGGCATTTCATAGTCAAATAAGCTATAAAACATAGCATGATTGGAATAAAATGTATACAAGGATCTCGATAAGATTACTTACAATTCACGCAATGTATTCCCCAGCTTAACCGGCCTCCCGACACCTCAAAACGCGTACCCAAACTCCCAAAGCTCTTCCCTAAGCTCCAGGTATAATTTGGTATGTATTAATATGTGTTTAGGCCCTTAGTTTAGGTTTTAGGCTAGGCTAGATAGGTTAAGTGTGTTTTTAGAAAGTTCATACTTTTGTGTTGTTAAAGCACCTAGCACACTAGTTAGTTTATCTAGCATGCTAGTGACCATCTTAGCGCTATGCGCGCTGGAACCTAGAATTTCGCAACTAGAATTTTGGATTTTCTCTCAGGAACGACCTCCTCAAAAGCCTTGGATCCTTGTTCTCTGCCACTAGGGATTCGTAACATCCTCCTCCATCAAGACATATAACAGGAACTTCATATAATTCATCATTCACATCAAATTTTAGAGATTGGAACATGCATTTTGTTGGAAAACTTAAGAACTTCTAAAACTTTGTGAAATTCATAACTTTGTCAAAACAAATCCAATTTTTGAAATTCTTGATAGCTGGAATATTAAAAAA
Source organism: Stephania cephalantha (assembly GCA_039657325.1). Lineage (NCBI taxonomy): Eukaryota > Viridiplantae > Streptophyta > Magnoliopsida > Ranunculales > Menispermaceae > Stephania > Stephania cephalantha. Next base: position 34,007,270 of record CM077578.1, on the reverse strand, counting down.
TATCAAGGAATTCAAATATGAAAATGGATTTTGAAAATAACACATCTTGAACACTGATTTCTTAGAAATTCAATTTCATTGTAATGAAACCTAATTTCTGACCAAAACTTGGAATCTTAAAAATTGAGCTTCAGTCTTGAACCAAAGCTTCCATTTTGCCCATAAAATATGTTAAAAAGGTTTCCAAATTCATTTTGATGATAACTTCCTTGTTCAAGATCCTATGCTCATAAAATTAAGGCATGTAGAGATGATGAACATCATTACCTAGGTTGTTACTTGATTCCTAGCTTGATTTCTTTAATTTTTGATGATGAATTAATCTTTCTCCTACAACTCCTTAAAGAATTCCAGCAAATTAAGACCTCAAAGTATTTTTTCTTAATAGGTCTAGATGATTTGCATGGCCCTCATAAGCACTTATATACATATATATGGTTCACCTCTTATTTCAAATCCATTAACTCCCCACTAACTCACACTTGCTAACACCAATTCATACTCCATTGGTCTATTGATGTGTCCTCACATATCTCGAGAAACATCAAATGGCTATTGTTTTAATTTTCTAACTTAGGCTACATTTATTATAAATCAACTATAGCCACATAATGTTTAACTAATTAAGCCACATTCACCTAATGTTAGCTTACCACATCAATCTCTACCCAGTCTCACGACTGCACCTATCTTAAGGCATGCCCCTGCTCGACACCTATAAATAACAAGTAGAGGTGACTTAGTAGTCTACACATATACAATACACTAGGAAATCATCACACAAATATAAAATATACGTAGGCCCTGTGCCTTGGTCAGTGTGCATATCACAATGCGGGTCCCACTTCAAGAGTCAGTGATATTGATTAAGGATTAAAACACAATTAGAAGTTTGGGCCGTAACAAATCTTCCCAACTAATAGAAATTCTATCCTCGATATTAAAACCCAAGTTCGAATTTACACCAAAATCAAAAAGGTATGGGAATGTGTTCATCATATAGTCTTCCCACTTCCTAGTGAGTTATGTGTCATCATGGAACTGCCACTTGACGAGTACTTTCGAGACAGACTTGTTCCTTAGCTGTTATACCCTTCAATCCTATATCTGAATAAGCTGCTCCTTATAAGTATATCATCACTCATGTCGATCTGACTCAAGTCAACTATCGGTCCTACTTTTTCCCTCGACTCAGGTAGTTGTAGCATCAATATATAAAAAGATCGGATGAATCCCTGACATTTGTAGAGGCAGCTAAAGCTCGCATGGATATTTCCCGACCCGTTTCTTAATCTCGAAATGCCCTATGACCTCGGTGCAAGCTAGTCTTTCACTGGAAATCTCTGAAGACCCTTCTGAGGGGTAACTTTTAAATAGACAAAGGCTCCCTCGATGTACATGAGATCATCGCGATACTTGTCTGTAACTTCTTATGTCTTTCCTGGGCACCCTTGAGTCTGTGACAGATCAATTTGACCTTCTTCGTGTGGTCAACAACAACCTCAGGCTCCGCAATCTCCCAGTCTTCTAGCTCAGCTTAACACGATGGCGAACAACATTTTCTACCATATATAGCCTCGAATGATGCCATTTCAATACTGGCTTGATAACTATTGTTGTAAGCAAACTCATACAATAATAGGTACTCCATCCATGATCCGCCAAACTCTAATACACAAGCTCAAAGCATGTCCTAAAGGACATGGATTAACCTATAAGTCAGCCCGTTAGTCTAAGGATGAAACAATATACTGAACTGTAGGTGCGTACCATACTGCTCCTGCATACTCTGCCATATCTTGAACGTATACGTAGCATCTCTATTTGACGTAATTGTCAATGGTACCCCATGCAGCTTGATAATCTCTTTCTCAAATAGCATACTCAACTAATCAAACATGTAATGCGTTGCTATTGGCAGGAAATGAGTAGACTTTGTTAGTCTGTCAACTATCACCTATATTGAATCATATCTCCTGGCAGTCCTTGGCAGTCCTATGAAAAAATCCATAGAGATGTCTTGCCATTTCTATCGTGGAAGGAAGAAATTGTAACAACCCTCTAGGTCTTTGATGTGCAAACTTCACTCGCTGACAAATCCTATAGTTCTTGATGAATTCAAATACATCTAGCTACATCCCGTACCACCCGAAATGCCTCTGCATGTCATGATACACCTTGGTCCTGCTAGGATGAACAGTGAAATGGGAACGATGTGAATTTTTGAGAATCTCGTCTTTCAAATTTGGTACCTTTTATATCCACAATCTGCCCCTGTATCTCAGACACTTATATGTAATCTCTACCCATTCTGTACACTCTGTACTCTATGCCAATTCACTGAACCTTTGTGACATCCAAGAATTTTATAAACTTAATTAGGCGGCTAATTAATTATTTTCAAATTTAATTTGGGATTTAAGTATCCGAAGTGGGACCACACATTACGAAATGGAGATCATAAATTTAATATTATTTTTCTATGTTATGTGCCTATTTGATGTATCATACATTATTTCGACGTGAAATAGGGTCAAGTGGGGTGTCCGTGAGTTCCCAAGCACGTTGGGGAATTTTTTCCAATTTTGGTAATTTTTTGGTATTTTTCGGAATGTAATTTGTACATAAATTGAAGAGATGATCACAAAATTAAATAAAATAATAAATAAATTGGTGGGAGCCTAGTGACACGTGGGGTTGAGGGTGACACACGTGGGATGTACCATAGTGTGCACGCCGAAGGGTAGTCGTTGGCGTGCATGGAAAATTTAATGCCACGAAAATACATAGGTGCATATAAATTTATATATATTTTATACATATAACTATATAAAAACAAACCTTATAATTTGAATTAAATTAAAGTATACATTGGATTCGCTTCGAGATACACATAGCATAAGCATCAAGGAAGAAAATGGGTAGTACATTAACTATTGAAGAGGATTTGTTCACGCCTTGAGATGGTGCTGTCTAATCTCAAGGAAAATCAAGCGTGTATGTTTTTTATATATATTAAATCGTAAGATCTACCCCGAGACTTGCAATATGTATCTCGAGAAAATCAAAATAATTGAATTCATGTAATTCAATTAGAGGTGGTAATTATCTTGTTAATTGCCACTAGATTGATTTCGAGATACGCAATATGTATCTTGTGAAAGATCAAAATATATAAGGTAAGAGAATCATTATATTTGCCTCGAGAATCGTGCGAGATGAATATCAAGGAAATCCTAATAGATATCCTCAAATCAATACACCGCCTCATTTAATTTTGTTTAAAGATAAAGATTGACTTCAAGATACATAGTACGTATCTCGAGGAACATCAAATTTATATTACAAAAATGGAACCGTTAATTTGTCTTGAGATTCGAATGATGCGAATCTCGAGGAAATCCTAATATATATATCTTCAAACCTATAGAATTGCATAGCTTCATTTTGATAGTGGAGATCGAAATGACGAGTGAAAGGAGAGATCGAACCAAAAAGAGAAGGGGAGACCAAGAGAGACTAAGAGGATTTCGACATCAAGGGAGGCGATGAATATGTGAAGGTGAATGTGTGTTTGTCGTTGTTGATTGATGTTTTGTTGTTGATGATGTTGTGATGTTGGTTATTGTTGTTGGTTACCGTTGTTGATGTTGTTATTGTTCGTTGTTAAGGAGAGGAGGTAGGAGGAGACGATGGGGTTTGGGTTGGGGTTGGGAGCCCAACCCTAATCGAAAAAAAAAATCTATCGAAACAAGGGCTGCTGAGGAAGAAGAAATGGGGTTTAACCCCGAACAAGACTAAACCATGTCTGGTTCAACTGAACTGAACCAGTTCGGTGTCAAATAACCCAATTAAAAAAAAAGAAAAATTTGGAAGAAATTGGAGAAAAATTCAAGAAAAATAGAAAAAATTTGAAAAAATATTATTTGGACTAATTGAATAGAAATTGTGGATTTTTATGAAAAATGTTGAATTTGGGATGTTCTTGAAGATTTATGCCGAGAATTTTGCTTCGTAAAGCGTGTGAAGAGACTGAAAGTTTCCAAAATTATGAAAAAAATTTTAAAGCCTACTCTAGGTTAATTTTCGATTTCGAACCACAATTTGGAGTTAAAATTAGGATTCAAACATCCGAGGAGTTGATTTGAAGGGATTTCGAGGTTTTCGAGTTGTAGAAGGACAAATAAATATATAATAAATTAGAAAAGTTATATTTAAGCCTAGACAACATAATTTTTGATGCCAAAAGATAATTCTAAGTCAAAATTGAAATTTGAGCATCGAAGAATTTATATTGTAAGTATTTTAGGGGTTTCGGGATGCAATTGGGCCGATTTAACTACAACTAATTGAAGAAATTGAGAAATTATTGTGGAGTCTTACCGGGCTGATAAATTAATTGTATGACCATAATTGGAACCCTGTATGGATTAGCTTACTGACTCAGAGTGCAATGGAATTACGGTATCATGTTTGTAATGTTAAGTAAATCCCATAGTAACCTTTACATTATATAAGTATTTCTTGAATATAATTGCTTGCATAGTTTATTGTCGCATATTTATTGATCATGCATTCACGGACACGAGAGGAAGGAGGCCTTTGGAGGTCCCATTATGTTTATTGGCTATATGTGTGGTAGGATGAACACCATGGTATTCTGCAACTAATTAAAGTCACTGATCGTTATAGACACTTGTTTAGGATGTGTTGTTTTGTGATGTTGGCTAGGATCATACTCCACGGATAGTCGAGGGCCTGGCTTCTCGAGGGACTTCCTTTCAAACTGATGAATCTTTATTTCTGTTTACCCATCACTTTTGGAAGACGCCATCTGGTTATGGTCGGTTAACATAAACATGATAGATTGCATACTTCTATATTTATAATTCCTTGCAATATGGTCGTTCGTTTAAATTCTTGAAATACAATGCATTTGATTATTGCAGATATATTGGATAGTGTGGGATTTACTTATCTGACATTATCAAATTTTTATAATTTGATAATGACAGGTTCTAGCAGTGACAAAGGAAAGGGAAAGCTTTATGATTGCTTATGACTTGCTCAGTTCTTTTCTTTATGTATGTATTATTTTTGAATATAATATATTATATAAATGAGTTTTGTTAATGCAATACATATTGTTATGGGTGTATTGTGAGTCATTTGGCATTTCCTCAAAACTGAGTAGGTTTTGTTGAGGAATTTTAAAGGCCAGATATTTTGTTGTAGGCTTAAAAATAAAAGAGGTGTTGTCGAAAAATTTTAATGGAATTTTGATAATTATTTAATTTATCAAAATGAACTTTGAGGTTTAAGATTTACTTTAAAATCCTATATAGTTAATAATGTTTTATAATTGATGATTACAAGATCTTAATCTTTAATTGTTTATTGATGAAGAGGTGAAAGCTGCTAGATTATTAAGGGATTAAGGTAATTTAGGCCGGTCAGATGCCCTAATTAGGTGTGGTCTGGCAATGTTGGTATCAGAGCCTAGGTTTGACTCAATTGAGGATAAACTTTGGTTGGGAACTAAATGATGAGTGAGTAATTAGTTAGGAATTAACGTGATGCAATGGGGTTAAAAAGTTTAAAAACTTTATTATTATGTTATATTTGTGTTGTATCTATGTATTATCGCTTAATATGCGATAGGAAGTTTATTTTTCTTGTCCGTTCAATACTTAACACGTAAGATAAGACAAGTAAGATCAGAAACGGATAATTAAAAGAGAGAATAGGCTTATGAAACAAAGCTGAGTGTAAATGAATATGAAATAGACTTGTGAAGTTTGAATTCACAAAGGTGTTGTATGTAGTTCGGTACAAATGTAACTGATGAAAGTATCGATTATTAAACCAATAAGAAATTGGTTAAAAGGGAAGTCCAAATGATTCATGTATGTAAACACTAAACATAAATTTCTTGGAAATCGAAAATATTGAACTATTACAATTTTTAAATGCTCACGAAAACATTAAAATAGACTTAAATTAAATCTCAGTCGTTTGAGAATCGTTTGAAAAAATTAAAATGAAAATTGATTAGATAAATTGAATCTTAAATTGGAAATCACAATGAGATTGTGATTAGATTAGTCAAGTTGTCAAAGTTGGTTTCTAGGAAAATAAAATACTTTAAAGTAAAGTATTGTCTCTTTTTCGATACAAAACAAAAAGTAAAAGTGGAATAGAACCGTGGTTTAAACAATTAAACGACTTCTAAAAAGAAGTACTGAAACTTTTGATTGTTTATTACTCAAGTTACTTATCCATAAGTGGCATTGGGTTTAATGGTTCTATTAGTCGAATAAAGAACTGATAAAATAAATGGAAATACATGAGCTGGAAGTATTCTTTGTTAACTTAAGATTGGGTGTTAGTTATGAAATAAAGATTAACATAAATTTTTAACTTGAAAATAAAAAATATAGTGATAAGATCAACATGTTAGAAGTTAAGGTGTTGAGAAAATGGTCCAATAATAGCTTGGATTAGTTATTAAATAAAATATAAATAGTTTGTTTTGAAATTCAAAGTACCCAATAGTCACTTCTAAAGTAATGATGTTTATCACTACGACTTAAAATGTAACCAATGAAGAGATAGACGTACTGATTGAGTATCAATAACTGAGTTGTATAGGAAGTCGGTATGAACTCCTATATTACGATAATTTCTATTTGTAGAACTTAAAGGATTGAAATACCATCATTTAAGAATGTAATTAGTTATTAAGCTGATCGGAGTTGCGAAATTCAAATTCTTCAATATCTTAAGTTGAATAATAATGGAAAGGTGAATTCATCAAAAGTAATTTGATGAATAGTAACATACAAAATTATTTCACACAGACTCTTGAAAGTAACCGAATTTTTTTTTTGAAAAAAAAAGAAATGTTGAGAAATCTAAGACTAATGGAAACAAATTAAGGAAATAACGAACAATAGACTGTTTAAGTAACAAAATTTCTATGTTTCGAATAAAAGTTAGCAAATGAAAACTTCAATTGATTGAATGATCATAAGAAGTCGTATTATCCTTAGCTAAATTTTTAAAAAGAGGAGATATTAATTACCTTTCTAAGTCAAAATTAAGGAACGGTAAATGATTTAGGTGTTGAACAGAAGTTGTTATAAGTTTATAAAGGGACTAAAAGCAAGATCAATGTGAAAATAGCTAAGATTAACAAAAACTGAACGAAATAAACTCAATGAATAAAAATAAAATGAGATGTTAAGATGACTTGTGGCTGCTGGAAGTGACACGGACGAACTCCTTTAGTCAAGGTAAAGCACTAGAGTAGTTGTCCATGACCAAAAGTCTAAGTAACTCCGTTTCATAATCATGATTAATTTACAATGTAGAAAATTAGTGTGACACGTCCACCCGTCTTTGAATAATCAAATGAATTGAAGACAGTCGGTATAAAATAGTCTATGAAGTTTCGTCGGAGTCAATTGGAAGCTGAAGTATAGGCAACTAAATGGTCAATATATTCTCATATTAATATGAAAATGAAAATTTCAGGTTAACAAGTCCCAATCAAATTAGAATATCAAACTATAAGTTTGATGAAACTTAATATATCTTCATAAGGATCTTGCAAGGAATCAAACTCTAAAAGTTAAAAGTTTTAAACCAAAGTCATATACAACTAATATTGGTGAATACGTTGTATATTGGTTTAATTGTATTGCTACACCACTGATTAGTCACAGGTGAAATTTGAAGCACTAATTATTATAGATTGGAGATGATGTAAGATACATCTTTTTTAGTGAACATATAAATGAATTGAAAAGAGATGTGTGACTTACAACTCTGTTTGTAAGCCTTATCTCTGTTAGGTTGGGAATATTGAATAGAGTACAATATATCTTACTTGATATGTTTGAAGAATTGAATATTCTTCAATTGTAATTGAGTAGAAATAAAAAAGAGATAACATGTTTATAAACTTGTATGAAATACAAGTTAAAAGTTATACTATGGGAGTATAATCATTGAATATGTTGATATCTCTATTTAGAAACGTATGTCTACTCAAGTTAATGATAACTGTATCTATTCAGGTAATGAGAGAATTTGGTGAACAATAAGTGATTAAGATATTAGTTTATGGGAGATCTCAATAAAGTGAGAGGAATGAGGTTTTTGATGAACTCATCGTTAGAGAATGAGTTAGAAAAGTCAATAATTTTCTAACCAATTAAAGAAGAAGTTAAGTGAATTTGCTAATGAGTTAGAATTGGTACTTGCTTTCTAGTCCACAATCTAAATAATATTGTGAGTATATATTTAAAGAATGAGTAAGAGTTGCATGATGTGTCAGGTTTTTATTTCTAATCAGATTGAAATTTGAGATCTCTTGTCATGGGGTGACAGATTTATTATGAGATCTATAGTCATGGGATGACTTGTGTAATTCAAGTTTTCTATTGGGGAATGCTGGAATGGTGATGGATCAGATAGACACACAACTCTACTTAGTATCTAATGTTGTTCTCGAATATTATGTGCAACAATATATAATTTTATACTGATGATTCTAAGAATTAATTGGCCGATAATTCAAATAAAGATTTTGATTAGTGATGAGAAAGTATACTGTGATGTGTACAAGAGTTTGGATGGATATGAAAAGAATTATCAATGGTTTATGGAATAATGTTAAGATTAGAATGAGAATTGTGTTATAAAAGCAAGATAGGCCAGTTCTTGCTTTGTATTGATACTTGAATGAGATTCAAGGTATGAGATGAGAAATGAAGTAAGGTTATCAAATATTCAACGAAGTTGATTGTTTAACTCGTCGAAATTCACAAATTGCCAAGATTATCAAGGTAATGGAGATAACTTTTCATTAAACTAAGGATTTGGAAATGAAAAGTTGAAGTGTTTATGATCTCTACCACCGAGTTGTTGAACACAACAAAAGTGATTGGATCCACTTACGGTTCACCTTGGAAATGGTTTTACTGAGGCTTGGATTGAAAAAGTTATATATGAAAGATAATTTTTTTTATATCTCTTTTGGTTTAGTAACTGTGTAAGTTTAAATTTCGAGGTTAGTTTTTAATTAGTTGGGAAGATTGTGACATCCGAGAATTTTATAAACTTGATTCGGCGACTAATTAAGTATTTTCGGATTTAATTTGGGATTTAGGTATTCAAGGTGGGACCTACGTGTTACCCATCGGATATCATAAATTTAATATTATTTTTGTATTTCGTGTGCCTATTTGATAATTTTTTGGTATTTCTCGGAATGTAATTTGCACATAAATTGAAGAGATAATCAAGAAATTAAATAAAATAATAAATAAATCGGTGGGTGCCTAGTGACAAGTGTCGAAGGTGACACGCGTGAGATGTACCATAGTGTGCACGCACGAAGGTAGTCGTTGGCGTGCGTCGCGAATTTATAGCCGCGAAAATACATAGGTGCATATATATATTTATATATATAGTTTATATATAAATATATAAAAAATCCTATAGTTTGACATAAATAAAAGTATATATTGGATTCACCTCGAGATACGCGTAGCTTGAGCATCGAGGAAGAGAATGGGTGATATGTTAACTGTTGAAGATGATTTGTCCACTCCTCGGGATGTGTGTTGTCCAATCTCTAAGAAAAACAACGGTGTATGTTATATATAAACCCTATGATCTACCTCGAGATACGCGATACGTATCTCGAGGATATCAAAATAATTGATTTCATGTAAGTCGGTTAGAGGTGGTGATTATCTTGTTAATAACAACTGAATCGACCTCGAGAAATGTAACGTATTTCTCAAGGAATATCAAAATATACAAGGCAAGTGAATGATTAGATTTGCCTCGAGATTTATGTAAGACGAATATCGAGGAAATCCTAATATATATCCTCAAATCAATACACCGCCTCATTCAATTTGTTTTGAGACAAAGATTGACCTCAAGATACGCAGTACGTATCTCAATAATGATCTAATTTATATTATGAAAATGAAACCAATAGATTTGGCCCAAGACTCGCGCAATGCGAATGTCAAAAAAATCTTAATATGTATATATATCTTCAAATCAACAGAATCACATAGCTTCATTTTGACAGTGGAGATCGAAATGACGAGAGAAAGGAGAGATCGAACCAAAAAGAGAAGGGGAGTCCGAGAGAGACTAGGAGGATTTCAAAATCTAGGGAGGCGATGAAGATGAGAAGGTGAGTGTTTGTGTTGTCATTGTTGATTGATGTCTTTGTTGTTGATGAAGTTGTGATGTTGGCTATCGTTGTTGCTTACCGTTGTTGATGTTGTTATTGTTGTGTTGTTAGGGAGAGGAGGTAGGAAAAAATGATGGGGTTGGGGTTGGGAGCCCAACCCTAATCGAAAAAAAAAAAATAGTTAGTTCAAACATTGGGCTCACTTTGGAGGAAGATGAAAGGGTGTTTGAACCGGACCAATTCGGTTCGGTGGTCAAACAACCTAATTAAAAAAAGAGAAAAATATAAATTTGCTAGAAATTGAATATAATTTCAAAAATTGAAAAATATTAGAAAAATATTATTTGGGCTAATTGAATAGAAATTGTGGATTTTTATGAAAAAATGTGGAATTTGGGATGTTCTCGAGTACTATGTAGGGGATTTTGCCTCGTAAAGCGTGTTACGAGACCGAAAGTATCCGAAATATGAAAATTATTTTAAAACCTAATTTAGGTTAATTTTTGATTCTTAACCACAATTTGGAGTCAAAATTAGGATCCGGACATCAGAGAATTTGATTTGGAGGGATTTCGAGGTTTTCGAGTTGTAGAAGGACCAATAAATATATAATAAATTGAAAAAATTATACTTAAGCTTATACACCATAATTTTAGATGTCGAGCTATAATCTTTAGTCAAAAACAAAATGCGGGCATCAGAGAATTTATTTTGGAAGTATTTTAGGGGTTTCGGGGCTCGATTAAGCGGTTTTGATCGTAACTAATTGGAAAAGTTGTAAAATTGTTATTGAGTCTTACCACGCTATAAATTAATTGTAGGACAACAATTGGAACCTTATGTGGATTAGCTTACCGACTCGGAGCGCAATAGAATTATGGTATCACGTTTGTAATGTTAAGTAAATTCTATGGTAACCTTTACATTGTATGAGTATTTCTCGAATATAATTGCATGCATAGTTTATCGCTGCATATTTATTGATCATACATTCACGGACAGGAGAGGAATGAGGCATTTGGGGGGTTCTTTGTGTTCATTGGCTATATTTGTAGTAGTATGAACAACGTAGTGCTCTGTGACTGGAGTCACTGATCATTGTAGACACTTGTTTACGATGGGTTGTTTTTGTGATGCCGATCAAGATCATACTCCACTGATAGTCGAGGGCATGGCCTCTTGAGGGACTTTCTCTCAAACTCATGAATCTTTATTACTGTTTACCCTCTACTTTTGGAAGACGTCATCTAATTATGGTCGGTCAACAAAAACGGGATGGATTGCATACTTGTATATTTATGATTCCTTGCGATATTATTGCTTGTTTAAATTCTTGGAATACAATGCATTTGATTATTACAGGTGTATTAGATAGTGTGGGATTTACTTATATGACATTATCTAATTTATATAATTGGATAATGACAGGTTATAGCAGTAACAAGGCAAGGGAAAAACTTTCCGATTGTTTGTGACTTGCTTAGTTCTTTTCTCAATATATGTATTATTTTTTAATATAAAATACTATATAAATGGATTTTTAGGTTTGTTTGCGATTAGGATCTCTTTTGGAATTGTTATAATGGTTTTAGGATGGATTGGAATGTTGCAGAGCTAAGGTAATGATAGTTGAAGGATTTTGAAAATTTGAGATAGGTTAGAATGATTAAATAGTTTTGTTAATGCAATATATATTGTTATGGGTAGATTGTAAGTCCTTCGACATTTCCACCAAACTGAGCATGTGTTGTTGAAGAATTTTGAAGGCCAAATATTCCATTGTAGGCTTAAAAATAGAGGAGGTGTTGTCGAAAACTTTTTACGAAATTTTGAGAATTATTTAATTCATCTAAACAAATTTTAAGGTTTAAGATTCACTTTAGAACCCTATGTGGTTAATAAGGTTTTATAATTGATGATTACAAGATCTTAATGTTTAATTGTCTATTGATGGAGCAATGAAGGCTTCTAGATTATCAAGGAACTAAGGTAATCTAGGCTGGTCAGATTCCCTAATTAGGTGGGTCTAACAACCTTGAGTATAACCTATCAGTCTTTTGACCCTCCGATACTCTCTATGCAGACATGATTTGTACTTTCATCTGTACCCTAATCTTAAACTGAATATCTATAGGAACCTTTGACTGACATGCTCTCACCGTTGCCTCGAGTAATCCATACTCATGCGTCATATGATATCTGACAACCTTGGCATCTTTGAGGGTATCCTACACATAGTATTGGGTGATACTCCAAGGAAAACTCATAGTCCTTTATAAACTCCCGCCATTTGCATTGTCTCATAATCAACTTCTTCTGTGTGAAGAGATACTTTAGACTCTTGTGATCAGTAAAGAGTGTGAATTTCTATCCATACAGATGATGTCACTACACCTTCAGTGCAAACACAATCGCTGACAACTCCAAATCCTATGAGAGATAGCTTTTCTCATGTATCTTCAGCTGTTTGGAGGCGTAAGCGACAACTCTTTCGCCTGCATTAGTATATAACCTAAACCCATATAAGAAGCATCAATTTATACTAGAAATCCATGTCTAGCCTTTAGCAACACCAATACTGGTGCAGTAGTCAACAATCTCTTCAACTCTACAAATGCATGCTCATAGGCCCCTGTCTACTGAAAGTGACACCCTTTCGTATCAAACTGTTAATCGGTGAAGCAATCTTCAAGAAATCATTCACAAACCAATGGTAATACCTTACCTAACCTAGGAAGCTCATAATCTCTTTCACTTACATTGGTGCTAGCCAATCCATGATAGCCTAAATCTTGGCCAGATCCACTACAATCCTTGCTGCCCCAATAACATGACCTTAAAATGAACCTTTAAAAGCCAAAATTCACAGTTACTGAACATGGCAAAAAGTCGGTGCTGCCTTAAAGTTTGTAAATTTCCCCTGAGGTCCTGCTCGTGATTCTCTCGTGTCTTCGAATATATCAATATGTCGTCGATGAATACTATCACGAAGTGGACAAGAAACGGTCTAAAAACTTGATGCATTAAATCCATAAACATGGCAAAAGCGTTGGTCAGCCCAAATGGAATTACCGTAAATTGATATTGTTTATATCTCATGCAGAATGTCGTCTTGAACCTATCCTCCTCCCTGATAATAAGCTGATGATACCCTGATCTTAGATCTATCTTGAAGAGATTATGCGCTCCTATCATCTGGTCATATAATTCATCAATCCACGATAGTGGATACTTATTCCTAACTGTGACCTTATTCAACTGCCTATAGTCGATACAAAGTCTCAATGTGTCATCATTCTTCTTCACAAAAGGAAGGGTGCTCCTATGACGATATAAAGGGTATAATGAATCCTTTATGTCCCAAGTCCTGAAGTCAAGCCTTCAACTCCAAATCCTTAGGAGCCATCCAGTACGTTGGTATGAAAATCGATATGATGCCCGGTAGCAACTCAATGATGAATTCCACCACTCGTGGCGGCGATAATCCTGGTAGATCGTCAAGAAAAACACTTAACAACTCAAAAATAACCAAAATCTCCTCAAGGTTGGGTCCCTAACTCTTTGCCACTGTATACAATGCTACTAATGCCCCATCTTCACTAGTCGCAAGTTGGTTCTCATGCTCTCGGCTCTCTGTGTACTACTTCTATATGTGAATATCGGACATCCTAAGATATCAAATATTACCGTTTTACAGTATCAGTCGATATGAACATGGTATGTTGATAACCAATCCATCCATAGTAGTTCATTGAACTCAAACATCTCAAGGACTCTAAAGTCAGCAGGTAATACTACCCCACTAATCTCTACTAGACATCCTATATACAAGCTGTTCAGATAAACCCTATCCCTTGCTATGGTGCTCAATATTAGGTGTACACTAATTCGAATAGGTGATAATCTTAGGATGCCTATCATGTGACCAACAATGAATGATACAGTAGATCCAGAATCAAATAAAACATGGACATCTCTACCATAAATAGAAACTGTACCCTTGATGAGAACTCGTGTGGCGTCGACGTCTAGCTGCGCAACCATGTGAGCTCCCTCTCGATCATGCTGTAGGAGATACTGCTGCTGGCACCGGACAATCCCTTATGATGTGTCTTGCCTGTCCACATCTATAACAAGTAATCGGCCCGCGTTGACCCTGCGTCGACCTCGCACATATCTATGTCCCACCTAGACCCATCTCGGCCTTTGCCTCGCCTCTACCTCGACCTCGACCACCCCGTTCCTCGTTGTCATAGTCCCTATGGAGTCGGTGGTGTCTCAGTGCTAATCTATTGGGAGCAGGTAATGCTAGCCTAATTAGAGGTGGCAAGGGAGGTCTACCCCTTGAACCTTGAGTTGGGGCAAGATATAAAGTGTAGGGTACAGCCGGTATCTGAGATGTGACTATCCCTATCCCCTGAGAAATCATGTCCCATCTCCTCTGCCTTTGCCCCTTTATCTCCTCCTCTCATACTAGGCAGTCTTCTCTACTAATAAGGTTAAACTCGATGTTATCCCATCAGTAACTTTGCCCAAATAATACGTCTCGTGTGACAGTGCACGCTTGTATTATCTCACCAAATGTCTTGGCACCTGTACTAGCCACATGATACCTAATGTCGGGCCTCAGTCCGTCACCAAAATGATATAAATCCTCCGAATCCTCTCTCACTGAGTCCCCAACAAATTGCCTCAGATAACCATATATGTTTATGTAACTCATAACTGATTTCTCTGCTCCCTATCTCGGGTTCATAAACTCTTTTCTCAACCTCTACATAACTGTAGCGCGAAGTACTACTGATAGAATTTCTTCTTAGAAGCCTCGTAAGTCTCAAAATCTTAATGATTAGCTATCGAAGTAAGCCACCAAATGCCAGCGTATCTCTCCAATGTGTAAGATGATAGCTCGACCTAAAGCCTATCCTCAATCCTCAGAATCTTATACCGCTTCTCTTGGGATAACTCCCACTTTCAATCTTCCCAAAATCTCTCATCCCGTCAAAGTATGATGGCTTCAGCCTAATAAAGTCCTTCACTAGCTAAACCACGACTAATGAGCTCGAAGATGTGGGCATGGGGATGGTGCGGTCTCCTCTGTCTCTCACGGTACTGTCATAAATGGAAAAGTCAGTACCATTAGGCTGCTAGTGTTGTGGGAGTCTTTGGCGTCGGTAACGTAGGAGTAGTAGTAGTGGGGATCAATGTTGATGCAATAGGGCAAATCAGGCAATCATCAAAGTGATAAAGTCAGTCAACTAATAGCCCTGAGATGTCATTGGGTCAAACAACCTCTAAAGATCGGCTGCAACAGTAGGAAGCTGACTACCGTTGCCCTCCGTATCTCCTCCATCTCACATATCAGCTATCAGAGTCTGTAAGTGGATAGCGAACACGAATCAGCTATTATGTGGCATAGCGCGTATATATATACACATTTCAAAATTAACATGTACATAATGAAAATTCCAAGCTCACTTTCGCTCGGTTCCCAACTAGTGGTTTTAAGGCAAAGACCGTTTGGTTTCCATACCTAAGGTTTATATTTTATTCAAGTTTATGGTATACTTATCGAGCACTAGGCTCAAAACCAACTATGATGGCCCCTTTTTAAAACACGGTAGCGCTCGGCTAATTCCGTAACGAAGCCTTAATCTTAGCCATGTAGGAAGCCATGTATTAGATAGCATTTTTGTCTTATTCTCCTCGTTAAACGCGTTCAAGATAAATAATACACATGTCCCATTATTATTAAATTTTAGAGTTAATTAAAAAAGTTTTATAGTTAAAAACATATAGCGGAAGTCTTAATAGTTATCCGGAAGCAATTATTAAAAACCATAAGTGTGGAAACCAGGAAACAACATCACATGCATATAAATATCATAAGGACGATAACCCAGTGAACTAGTCAAATGTCAAGTCAAGAAACTAACCGCTTAATCCAAAATGTAGAGATAAGACATAAAGTAAATAATACATCAAAAGTCGAGACCTATAAAATAGAAAGTAGAAAATCGCCGAATGCTAAGAGATAGTCGCCAATCTTCTCCTTTCCCGGTTTGCAGCTTGACGGATTTGCACCCACCTAAATAAAAAAGACGGTGAGTACTTTATGTAATAAAGCCATTTCTGGAGATTCTTATGTACATTTCCAAACATAAATGACTAGTATTTAAAAGCATAAATATAGCGAAGAGATGCTGAAATGGAAATATGCTAGAAAATACCAAAATTAAAGAAAATGAGACTAACACAGGCTAAGTAGTAATGATCTAGGTTCGGTCGACCGTGAGCTTTATCACATATGCCTTTATTCCACTACCTCAGGGTAGAGCTGCGCTCTACACCTCTATCGAAGGTTGGAGCTAAGCTCTACGCTTCCATAGTCACTTATTTATACATCCTTTCCGATTACCCCGAGTCTCATTGACCCGTGTGACGTGCAAGAGTAGTGGTGAGTGCCGACAACCCTAGTGACCTGTGTGCTGCGCATCCCATATTGTGTAATAGATCTTAGATTCTACCACTACTTTATAATTTCAAGAAAAACTCACATTTAGGAATATAATACAAGTTCATGTATACTCCAATTTTATTAATCGAATCCTAATAGCATGTTATTCTCGATCACACTTTCATCATAAACCTAAGGAAAGACATAGAACACGAGAATAAAGTCAATGAATCCGTAAGCAATTGAAATCATGATAAAAACACTCATATAATGAGTAGAATATGAAACAATTTCATGATATAAGATTTTAAAGCATTTCATAGTCAAATCGACTGTAAAACAAAGCCTAATTGGAATGAAATGCGAACAAGAACCTCGATAAGATTTCTTACAAGTCATGCAATGTATTACCTAGCTTAATGGCCACCCGACTCCTCAAAATGTGTACCTAAACTCCCGAGGCTTTTCCCTAGGCTCCTAGTATAATTTAGTATGTATTAGCATATGTTTAGGCCTTTAGTTTGGGTTTTAGGCTAGGCTAGATACGTTAAGTGTGTTTTGAAAAAGTGCTGATTTTTATGTCATATAGCACCTAGTGCGCTCGGTACTTTATCTAGCGCGCAAATAGTTTTCTCTAGTGCGCTATGCACGCCGAAACCCAAAATTGTGCATCCAGAATTCTAGATTTTCTCTAAAAAATGGGCTCCTCTAAAGCCCAGGATTCCCGTTCTCCGCCACTAGGGATCATAACATCATCTTTCATTAAACATAAACCAGAAACATCATATAATTCATCATTCACATCAAAGTTTAGAGATTTGAACATGCAGTTTGCTGGAAAAATCAAGAACATCAAAAACTTTGTAAAATTCATAACTTTGTCAAAACAAAACCAATTTTCGAATTCTTGATAGCTGGATTATTAAAAAATCTCAAGGAATTTAAATATGCAAATAAATTTTTAAAATAACACCTCTTGAATATTGATTTTTCAAAAATTCAATTTTATCTGAATGGAACCAAATTTTTTAGCAAAACTTGAAATCTTAAAAATTGAGCTTCAAACTTAAACCAAAGCTTCCATTTAGCTGATAAAATTAGTGAAAAAGGTTTTCAAATTCATTTTGATCACAACCTCCTAGTTCAAGATCCTATGCTTATAAAATTAAGGCATGTAGAGATGGTGAACTTCATTATCTAGGTTGTTGCTTGATTCCTAGCTTGATTTCTTCAGTTTTTGATGATGAATTTGATCTCTCCCACAACTCCTTAAAGAATTCCAACAATTAAGAACTCAAAGTTTCCTCTTTAGAAGATCTAAATTATTTGCATGGCTGTCAGAAGCATTATATATATAGATAAGGTTTAATTATAGCCCTTGATCTTAACGTGTACACCAATCTCGAGGCTAATCTAATGGTTCACCTCTTATTTCAAATCCACTAACTCTCCACTAACTCGCCTTTGCTAACACCAATTCATACTCCACTGGTCTCTTGATATGTCTATACGTATCTCGAGAAACATCAAATGGCTATTATTTTATTTTACTAACTTATGCTACATTTATTATAAATCATTTATAGCCACATCGAATTTAACTAATTAAGCCATATTAGCTTAATGTTAGCTTACCCCATCGATCTCTACACGTCTCATGCCTGCACGCATCTCGAGGTGTATCCTCGCTCACATATCAACACTTATAAATAAATATTAAAGGCAATATAGTAGCGTATACATATATGATACACTAGAAAATCATCACATAAATATTAAATATACCTTGACCACGTGCCTCAATTAGAGTGCATATCATGATGTGGGTCCCACGTTACGAGTCGACGATCCCGATTAAGGATTAAAACATGATTAGAAGTTTAGGCCATGATAAATCTTCTCAACTAATGGAAATTTTGTCCTCAAAAATAAAATGCAAGTTAGGATTTATACTTGACTGGAAAAGGTACGGTAGTTTATCCATCATATCGTTTTCCTGCTCCCAAGTGAGTTCCTTGTCATCATGGAATTGCCACGTAACGAGTACTTTCGGGATAGATTTGTTACTCGACTATTGTACCCTTCGATCCAAGATTTGAATAGGTTGCTCCTCATAAATTTTATCCTCACTCAAGTCGATCTATCTCAAGTCAACTATTCGTTATACTCCTATCCTCGACTCATTAGTCGTAGCATCGATATATGGAAGACTGGATGAATCCCCTGACATCTAAAGTGGCAGGCTCAAGCTCGTATAGAACTTTCCCCGACCCGTTTCTTAATCTTGAAAGGCTCGATGAACCTTGGTGCAAGCTTGCTTTTCACCCTAAATCTCTCGGAGACCCTTCCGAGGGAAACCTTTAAATCGACAAAGGCTCCTCGATGTATGTGATATCATCGCGATACTTATCTGTATACCTTTTTTGTCTCTCCTGGACACCATTGAGTCTCTTATGTTTCAGTTTGACCTTCTTCGTGTGGTCAACAACAATCTCAGGCTCCACAATCTCTGGATCCTCTAGCTCAGTCCAACATGATGGCGATTGACGCGGTTTGCCGTATAAAGCTTCGAATGGCGCCATTTCAATACTAGCTAGATAGCTGTTGTTGTAAGCAAACTCACACAATGGTATGTACTCCTCCCAAGATCCGCTAAACTCTAATACACAAGCCCGAAGCATAATCAAAACTCTAAACTCATTCCAAACCATAATGAAATCCAAAACTCATTTCAAACTCGCATTGTAAACTTTGCAAATATGCGAAATTATAGCAAAAATTTCAAAATTGTGGAATTTGTAAATCAATGATCAATGTGATCACTATTCCTATGATATTGGAATCAATAGAATTATTTGTGCAAGGCAATTGAATAAATTCCGACAAATTTTTTTTGAAAAATATTATAAAATTTGCAAAAATCCCCAAATCAAAAATTCGATGAAGTAAAGCGCTAAGGTTGATTTAATTACCTTCTACAAAATGAATTTCTTAAGATTGAAGCTCTTGAACTCCTCTAGACTCTCCCTTTAAGCTCTAGGTTGAAAATTCCTAAAACCCTAGTTTGGCTCAACGCCCGAAAATCAAGATTTTTGGTTTGAATGAGACTAGGTTCAGGTGGGAATCACTTAAATGTTATGGGATTGAGCTTAGAATGGTTGAATCTAGGCAAGAAACTCATATTTTGGTAAAAGAGTGCAATGGTTTGCAAGTGTGAAAGGTTTGAAATGTATGGCAATTTGGGGTTTTTGCTTTTAAAAATAAAAAATCACGCCCATCGATTCCCATTTAAGTGGAATCATTGGGAATCGCTGAGTGTATCAAAAATATTAAAGCTGCTGGAAAATTTTTATGACCTATCGATTTAACTAGCGATTCTTGTTTAAATGGAATCTCTGGACTCCAAATTTGCATTGATTTTCCTGTGTATTGCTTCCAATTTAGCCGGTGATTCCTAGTGTAAATCAGAATCTCTAGGAATCATTAGGCATATTTAACTATTTTTTCAAGTTATCTTGTAGTTGACTAATTCATCATTCACAATAACTCATATCAATAAAAAATTTGATTAAAACTTTGAAAGTTTGAGTGGGATATATAACTAAATAAATACTTTCATTAATTGTATAAATATATAAGCATCTAAATAATACGACTTGCATAAAGGACATAGAAGCAAAAAAAACTCGATCAATACCCCTCAATTAGAATTACCTCGAGTTGAAATCCCTAAAATATTTTCAATACAAGAGTCAAAAAATGAGAGAATAAAAATATACAAAACTAAACTAAGCTAAGCTAAATTCTTAATAAAATTAAATGGACATAAAATAAACATAGAATATGGGCTTCCTCTTATAGAGCACCTTTTTTATCATTGTTGAGTCGACTTAACCCTTCAATAATTAGTTTAGATCTCTTATCTAAAATTTAGGGTTTTCCACTCTAGTGCTATTCCAAAAATTGAATGCTTGACCATTGATTGTCTGAGTTATTGTTTTGTTTAGAATATCCATAATAGCATGATTAGTAGCTAAAAAAAGTCGTCCTAATAGTAAAAGATGATCTTTATTGATAATGTATGGCATTACCAAAAATTCTATAGGTACGGTGTTATTGTCTACTTGAACAAGCATATTCGTGACCACTCCTATTAGTCGAATCGAAGTTTTATCCCATAAAGATAATCATTCAAAAGTAAGTGAACTCAACTCCAATTGAGTGTGTAGAAAAAATGTATAGGCATGAGATTTGCATTAGAGTTTGTATCCCACTGAGCTCTGTAGTACCAATTCCATTTGATTTTAATGTGCATGTGTATGGCTCCAGGATCATTAAGCTTTATAGGATTCAAGTTCGCCTTTCTCTTTTTCTTATTGTAGTTGGATCTAGAAACTTTCATCTTGTTAATGATTTTTCCATTCTCTGGTTGCTTAACTCTCCATTCTTAAGTTACTTTCTTTTCTTGTGAAGTGTCTTCAATTGAACCTTTCTTTGAAATCATTTTATCAGCTTTCATTGTTATTGCATTAATTGCATAAAGCTCAGCGTTAAAATTATTATAATAGCTTAATTCTATAAATTCATTACCTTTTATTTCATTATCATATAATTCATGATATTTTTCATAGGTGTCATAATTAAGTTCATTATTATTCTTGAATTTGACAATCTTATCTTCAAACTCCATAGACATTGTTCCTTCAAAAATTTCTAACTTAGTCCTAGCTATCATTAGAAAAAGAACTACCTAATAGTATAGGCAATAGATTGGGTATCTCCTATTTTCATGCCATAATATTCAATTAGAAATACTAAATTACGTACTTGTACTACAATGTCTTTCAATAATCCATACGGTTTAATAACAATATTTTTTGCTAAAGTAAGATTAATAGGCATAGTATTTAATGATCCTATTTTCAATGATTCATAAATTTTAAGTGACATAACATTAATTGATGTCCTTAGATGACACATAGGAAATGCAATAGAAGAATTGCCTATTGTGATTGGTATGACAAACATTCCTGGATTGGAACATTTCTTTAAGCATTCTTTTTAAAAATGAAATCTTTTGTTCTAAGTTTTAATTAATCTCTAATTTCCAAAATGGTTCAAATATGTCTTCTTTAGGTTCTTCCTCCCAAGCATGTGTTAATCATTGTGAAACGGTAGAATTAAATTGCATATCTTCATTTGAGTTATAATTATTATTTACTTTATCATGTTTAATTAATTTAGAATTTTGTAAGGGTTTCTCGTAGGCTTCCTGTAACGACCTGTTACCTTAAGCTGGTGATTAGTGTTAATCTAAATCATATTTAACCTAAGTTAGGCTCTTAGTTAAGTTCGACGTACCTCGGTTAACGTGTGCGTGAGTTTGTATGATGATTTGTGTTTGTTTGAAATGGTTAATGAATTTTATAGATTGAGGGATTAATAGGAAATTAATATAAACCTATAATCGGTAAATAAACAACAAATCGTCGATACACCAAGTGTGATGAGGGGGTCGTGAAATAAATGTGCACACCCGAGAACACTCGTAGGCATGTCCGATGAATTTATTGGTGAGAAAATACGCAAATTGCATATATATTTTTTTATTATTGATATATAAATATATAATAAAACTATAAGTTTGGATTGAATTATATGGATCGTTTGATCAGCCTTGAGATGTGCGTAAGTGTTGATGGTTTTAAAATTCGTGTCACTTTAAAAAGTGTCATTTTAACACATCTATCACTAGATAACCTCGAGATGGTACAATGTGTATCTCAAGAAAAATCCATATATATAAATCCAAAATCATCAAGTTCATCCTCACTGTCTCATTTCGATCATTCGAAAAGGTGATAGAGAGTGAGAGAGATTGAGGGTTTTGAGGATTTGATTCGGTTAGAGTCGATTAGAAGAGGAATTACAACGTGAATTGGGGATCTTTAATAACTTTGGAGTAGAGATCATCATTATTGGTGAGTTGCATTTTGAGTTTCAAGTTGAATTCGAAAATTAGTGACTAGAAATGGTTTGTTACCTCACTAGAGGTCCCCGTTGATGAATTTTAGGAGTGTTTTTTTGTTGTTTTTCGGATTTATCGATATAATAGTGGTTGCTGCCCTGTTTACTATAGAGGAAGTGCAGGGCGGAGTGCGCTCCACCTAGTAGAGGAGCGCACTCCCTTCATCAATCGGGATTGACCTCGTTGGTGGAGCGCGCCCCACCAAGTGAGGGAGTGCGCTCCTAGCCCAAAAAAGGCAACTGTGCTGTGATTTACTTAAAATTTTATGAGGTTTTTACGACTGACTTAGGGGGTTCTAAACATAGGGCATTATACCTATTGATTACAAATTGTTTATGATAGGTGTTGGAAAACATGGAAAGCATAAGTGACCAAAAACTTAGGAAGTTTGGAAATGGAAACTTGAATCGAGGTAAGTATGGATTCACTTATTTCTCAATGTTGCCTGGTTATCTCAGTATATGTAGTTCATGCAGTTTATGGACTGAATGGGGGGACTATGTACATTGTGATGGTTTTAATAAATGAAAAATGGTGTTTAACATGATTCACGAGAGTAACTTCCTTAGACTAAGACCAAGTTATATGGGATGCGGGGTTGATCTCCTAGACTATATGTAAGTTTCTACTCAGTTAGATAGGTTGCGTGGATTATATACTCACTAGAGGGTCTCCGATATAACCATTGGGCATTAATGGATTGCCTAGATAGTACATCGACAAATATGTTAGTCGAGCAATCACATTAATGGCATCAATGGGTAATCGAGCCTAGTTTTTTAAATAAAATGGGAATCACAGTGTAGTAGTCATTATCAGTTTGATTTGCATCCGTTATATATTGAATTATATACTTTCCATATTCTTGTAAGTTAACATTGGTGCATATTGTTATTGCATATTGTTCTTGACTATTATATGGAATGTTGATGACTATGTGAATCCCTACTTACTGAGCAAGTTGGAGCGCTCACCCCAATTAATATTTCAGGAAAAGTGATGAGCGCTACTACTACGAGATATATAAGATTTAAGAGTCTTGATCTTCTCTTCGACGTATTGAATCTTCCCTTGTCTTATATATTTTTATTGAATTACAGTTTTGTAATATCACAAGGGATGAGAGGTTTTGTATAGCAAGGTTTATTCCGATTTGAGTTGGTACTGTATATCATATTTATTATCGAAAATGTTTTTAATTTCTACTGCATTTGTTATTTGTTTTACATCGATATTTGATATACAGTAGTGTCTATGTGGAGATAGAAGAAGAGGTTATTGGCTCTGGTTAAGTCTAGCGGATTAATGGGGCTTAGGTAGGGTTTCACTCCATGTATCGCCCTAATCAGGTTAAGGGATGCTACAGCTTGGTATCAGAGCCCAAGGTTTATCACTTTCAAATTAAGTGGTAACTCCGATACATTTTGGTATTAGGGATCGAGTTTAAGGGCTTTGTTACATTTACTCACTCTTATATAGTTTAGTATCAGAGACTGGTCAGAGCCTACTCCAAAGTTTAAGGTAACTAACTTTGATATTGTGTGGTATCAGAGTTTACATCAAAGAATAACCTTATTACTTGGAAACAAGTGATAACTCAGATATAGTTTTGTATCAAAGTTTAATGTTATTGCTTCTGAAATATCTTAATAGCATACCTAAGTTTATGAACCCTGAGAGTTATCTCGAGTTACGAAAAAGATTAGGAGGTAAAAAATGTTTTTATCATGATTTTGTAGGTAACCAAATGATAAAAGACTGAGATATGTTATATGTTGTGTTATGTTATTACTATGTGATAGATATAAGATTTATGTCTTTTCTGAACGATAATACGATGGTTGACGTCCATCAATTTCTCATAATGTTAGAGAGCATTTAAGAGTTCAAGAGAACTTAACCTTAAGGAGTTTGAAAAAGGAAAGACACAAAGATA
This sequence comes from Stephania cephalantha, assembly GCA_039657325.1. Classification (NCBI taxonomy): domain Eukaryota; kingdom Viridiplantae; phylum Streptophyta; class Magnoliopsida; order Ranunculales; family Menispermaceae; genus Stephania; species Stephania cephalantha. The sequence continues at coordinate 33,982,627 of CM077578.1, read as the reverse complement.
AAAATTAAATTCATTCTTCGAGTAATTATCTTTAGTGGTTTTTGTTCTTACTGATATTATTAGACAAATAATGGGCTATGAAGAAGTAATTATATGATCTAGACCTTTAGACAAGCATTAGAAGAATGGAATTTATGTAATAATGGAATACTGAATGACTTTGGATGAAACTCAAAGATGGTAAGCCACTTTGGTTTGTGATTTAATACTAGTATTGAGACTAGTTAAGAAATAATGAAAGTTATTCAGTAAATAAATTCGTGTTTAATAATAAAAGCCTATTTGAGGTTAGGAAACCACTACTATAGTTATACTTCATAAGTTGTTATGAAGAAGAAATTCCAGATATGGTGTGAATTCATATTGGAATGACAAACAAATTGTTGGATAATGAAAGGTGAAATTGAAAATTTAAAATTGGAAGATAGTGTAATCGAAAACATAGCAGTGAGTTGGTAAGATATCCTAGTCTGATGTTTTAAACTGGTATACTCTAAATTAGGGAGAATGAATGGCCAATGAATTTGAAGATTTGAGGATTTAGAAGAATAATATGTGCTAGTAGGAATGAATATTCATTGCCCAAGATTGACAACTCATTTTGATAATAAAGTGAAATCAGTTGTTTTAAAAGGTTTGTTGAGATCTGGTTGTCACAATGGTATAATCAGATTTAAGGATATATTTAAAGATGATTTTAAGTGATTGCTGTATCATTTTAAATGGATGATCAAAACCATTAGAACTTACTAGAACTCATGCTATGTTCATAAATAAAGAGTTTCAAGTATAGAAACTCTATTGTAATCAAGTTGTTATTAAGTTATCAATAATAACCTGGAATCTTTGAAGACTTAGAAGCAGCATGAGCATTACCGTACATAATTATAATGTGTGACGATAAATTAGTTCAGACCAGATTTAGCAAGTGCAAATACTAAGTTTCCAAGGTAAGTTACTTGTATGAGTAATGATGAATATTAATTGCAAATTGAGAGATTCGACTGGGAGTGAGACAATATGAGATTGTCATATATTCAATACAAAGGTAAAAAAGAAAAGTAAGCTTGAAATAGTTGAATATTACAAACGATTGTATCTTTGTGTAATTTATTCAGTTAACTCAAGTATGAGATTGATCTAAATTGAAATTAGATACAAGTATGCCTTAGTGGAAAGTTGAAGTATAGTTTGACTATAATATTTGCTTGATGATACTTGAACTGTGGAATAAGTTAGAGGTTCATCCTAAGACTTCTTATTTAGGTAGGAATGTGTGTTGACATAATAAAGCAAAATTGCAGCTTATGCTTTTATTTGTATATATAGTTCAAGATTTGTGAGAAGAACTATAGGAGATTGATAATCTGGAGATAACTAATTTGGTAATTTTACCAAATATGGAAGGCATCAATTGTAAATAAAAGTAAAACTTGTTGAGAATCTTTTAATTATTCTTATAGATTAATGAGAATCTTAAATAAATGATTTAAAGATAACCTGGAGGTAGATAAACAAGTGGATTGGTATAAGGTTAAATAGTGAATTTCAAACTATAGAAGTTTGAAAAGTAAAATTAAGCGAGTGATAGAAATAAAAGGTAAGATTGATACCTTGAACTCGTCCTAAATGTTAGAATTCACTATGAAACATCACTCATTAAATGTGATCATGTTGATAATGCCTTGAATAGGAAAAAAATAGAGATTGTAGTTGAAATAAAAACTTCTCAATAATATCTCTTGAGTGAGATGTATATGGTCACCAATTGCGTACCTGCTAAGCATAACAAAAGTTGAGTTGTCTAGATTCTAACTACCAAGATGTTATTTAGAGCTCAAATTGAAGCAGAGCTAATGATGATTAATGGAGTAATGAATTAAAAAGAAATTGATTGAGATTATCTAGTAGGTAATGATTTGACTATTAGTTATTGGTATTCTATATGGATAATCTCGGATCAAAAAATGGAGCTTGCAAAAAAAGTCATTTGAACTTTGAATTAAAAAGAGAGGCAAGAATATTATGAAAATCTCATGGATTTCTTTAAAAAATTTATTCAAAGCGAAACCCAAAATCATTGTGATAAGAATAAGTTATTGGTTACCCAAAATGAAAATTGAAAGTGTTAATTTTATATAGAAATATAAGATATATCAACAGGTAGAAGCTGAGTGTTATTAACCTAGAGGGTTATATTATTCTTTCTCTATATGAATGAAATTTCATGCTCATAAATTTATGATGGATTAACCTAAGTTGTGATGACAACATAAGGTTGTAAATGTTGTAATTGTCGGACTGATATAGTCTATAAATTTCTTGCCAGTAATATGATTTAATTCTTGTGGAAAAGTAAGCACGATATATGCATGTAGAAATGTATAATAGCTGGGATAGACTTTTCACAATCTTAACACAATATATCTATAGCTAATCTTAGTTCAAGAGAATATAATTTTCGAGCTTGTAACTTGGAAGGTGATAGTTACTGGAAGAAATAGGTTATTATGTGAGTTCTCTAGTATTGATATTACCATGCTATGTATGATGTTAAGGTGTTTTCCTTAGAAATTTGTATGTTTTACTTTATCGTCAATTGGTATGGGGCAAGAAGTAAAGATACAAGTTAAGTTGGAGCTTGAATAATTTAGAACTACATAGAAGAGTATTAACAAACTGTCAGTATATAATTACAATTCAGATAAATGGAAAAGATGTATGAGGAACTGTAGATGGTTTGAGTTTATTAAGAAATATGAATTCACTCCGGAGTATCACCCAGGCAAGGCAAATGGGGTTGTAGATGCCTTGAGTAGGAGAGAAGAGGCAAAGAAAATGTAGCACTGTCAGAGCTCCTCAAACTAGACTTATTGAGGAAGTATCTATGATGATTCATGTGAGTTTAGCTGACACATCATCAACTTAGAGAACTAATTCCAAAACTACTAATATGTTCTTCTAAACTCAGATTTGGACTGAACCAAAGATGATTCAGTGGGTGATTGGTTATCAGAAAGCTAATTAGGATTGCATATTACATTAAAGATTAGTGGCCTGTATAGATCATCCTGATCTGTTAGTTTATGATGATGGTGCATTATGGTTCAGGGATAGATTGTGGATTTCAACTCAGGATCAGTTAAAGCAGGAGTTGTTATGGGAATCTCACAGATCTCTTTACTCTATTCGTCTAGGTAACATATGAGGCATATTTCTTGGAGGTTTTGGATGAAAACTCATATTGTTGAGTTTGTAAAGAGATGTGAGATATGTCTGCAAGTTAAGGCTGAGTATAGGAAACCTGTTGGGTTATTGTTTTCACTGCCTATTCCCGAGTGGAAATGGGAACATATATCAATGGATTTTATTTTCTGCCTACTTTGAGTCGGCGTTAGCATGATGCGATATGGGTTGTAGTTGACAGGTTGACGAAGTCTAACGCATTTCTTGCCAGTTTCCATTCGAGATCCTCTGGACCGATTGTGTGAAGTGTATGTACGTGAGGTGTTGAGATTTCATGTAGGACTAGTGTCGATTACTTTGAATAGAGGTTCAAGATTCACGTCTAGATAGTGGAGTGAATTGTAGAGACAATTGGGAACTGTACTTAACCTCGGTATGGTATACCATCTGCATACTGATAAGCAGCTAGAGCGGTTGATTTTGGTGCTAAAGGATATACTTTGAGCTTTTTCTTGGAGTTTGGTGGTAACGAGAGAAATACATTCCTCCGTGTGAGTTCTCTTATAATAATATCTATCAGGATAGCATCGGAATGGCTCCTATTGAACCTTTGTATGGTCGGCCTTGTTGTTCACCTACGTGTTGGGCATAGGTTGGAGATACGGATCTTGTTGGGGGTTGAGTTGATTACTGTTGGGGCATGTGCCCTAGGTCAATCTACAAACATTGTTTATCTTATAATTTTAGTTAATAAAATTGAGGTTTTCATATGCTATTTTGTTGTAAGTGATTGCATGTTTACCTTATAGTAAGATCTATGGCTATTTATTGAAATATCCTAAATGTCCATAGTCGATTATTATACTGAGAATTATAATGAATTAAGATTATTGCGAATCTTGATTGATGGTCATGTAATGATCATGAATATAGGAATACAAATCGAGATCATGAGTACTTGTTATGGAACAAGGTACTAAGCCGACCCGTTATGAGAACACCACATGAATTAAGTCATAGGTGTTCTTCTTGATACGTATACAATTTAGTCCTTCAACTTGAGATTACCATAGACTTCAATATTTGAGCATGGTAATTTGACACAATCAAAGGTTATCTTTAACCAAGGGATTATATTGTGATTGGTTACCCTGTGAATAATATGTGAAGGTGTGTAATCAAGATATAACTTGTCACTTACGTATAGAGAGAGATACCAAAGGATCACTCGATTTGATAGACTGGTAATGGTTAAGTCCATGTAAATTGATACGATCAATGTTATTTGGATGTTTTCAGATTACCTATAGGTCGAGACTAGTACGATTAAACATTAAGGGTGACTTTCCATGCCTTATGTTTAATCAAAGGATATCGCACGACCAAAGGATATGCTATATGTTATTGATTAGGTTGTATCAATTTTGATGTTCATGCTACTTGTAGTCCTAATGCGTTGCTAGAGACCGCTTATAACTTATGTACCAAAATGGTTTTGGTTCACTGCCAATTTCGCATGAACCTATTTGGTCGCACACAAAGAATGGCTTTGCACAATTTCAATTGGTCCAGAATAATGAATTTTATATGATAAAATTCAAGAAATAAAAGCTTTTACAATTTGTTATATGATTACTTATTAATAGGGGCGTATGCGTAATTTGCTTAAACTACCTAAATACAATAGTTGTATTACGAATATGATTTTAAGTGAGGGCTTTTCTACACATACAAACAGAGGTTGAAACCCCAAAACAAAATAATATATATTTTTTTTTGCAAATTATGAGTTCTTTGGATTTGGGAGAGAAAGAAAAACGTTTCAAAGTTCCCTAGGATGTTTGGAAAAAGAAACCCGAACCGAGGTAAGTATGAATTCGCTTATTTATCAATGTTGTCCGGCTATCTTAGCATATGTAATTCATGTAGTTTATGGATTGAATGGGGGGACTATAGACACTACGATGATTTTAATAAATGAAAAATGGTGTTTAATGTGATTCACGAGAGTAAGTTCCTAAGACTCGAGACCAAGTTATAAAGGATGCGAGTTGATTTCCTGGACTATATGTAACTTCAAACTCGGTTAGATAGGTTGCGTGAATTACAAACACACTAGAGGTTTCAAATAGAACCATTGGGCATTAATGGATTTCCTAGATAGCATTTCAGCCAATGTGTTAGTCTAGTAATCGCATTAATGGCATCAGTGGGTAATTGACCCAAAATTTATAAATAAAAAAGGAATCATATTATAATGGTCATTGTCAATATGATTTTCATCTGTTATATATTGAGTTATATGCTTTCCATATTTTTTTTAGTTAACATTGGTGCATATTGTGTAACGGCCCTAATTAATTAAACCGCGATTAGCGTTAATCTCAGGGATTAACAGTTGTAGTTCGGGCGTTACGTGAACAACTCGATTGGCTTGGACATGAGAATCGAGGAAATATGTTATTTATAGATGGTGGTTGTATTTATGTGGTGTTTAAAGTTATTATGATTATTATTATATTGAACCACAAGTGTGTATGTTGCTATCGGGCAAGTTAGTGTGACGAGTGTTAGTCTCGAAAGGCGTGTCAAAGCGAGTATCGGGTTAGTGAACTATAGGTACACTTGGAAACTCAACAAATTCATGTTAAGCTGACTAGTTAATAGATTAAAATGGGTAATGTAACCATAGGTATTATGATGGGCTTTAGCTAAGGTGATTAAATCAAATAAATCAAGGCCTATAGTTTAGTCAATTAAATAGAAACCATATGATTTGCTTGTAGATACATATTAGCACATCTAGAGACCAAGGGAGTAATTATTAGTGTCACCTGAAGAGAGTTAGTGGAAGTGAGTGGGATTAGTGGCTAGAGGTGACCAATTAGATAATCCTCGGGATACGTAAATACGTAAGGATGAAAGGCTAGAAAACAATCTTACATTGATATATAAGATGAGTTTGATCAACGCATGCAATTGAAACCAATTAATCACAGAAGTTGCTAGAGAAGGAGTGATTTGGAGCTGGAACTCAACTACTTTAAGCTAATTTGAAGATTTAAACCTAGGTATTCATCTTCTCCATCATCTCCTCTATCTAATGAACCCATTTTTGATGAATTTTGATGAAAATGCAAGTTAGAGGGTTAGATCCCTAGTTTTGATGTTAGCTTTATAAATTACATGTCTTATGAGCATATAAATGGAAGATTAATAATAGGTTTTGATTGAATTGGGTTTTTGATGAAATTAGGAAAATTAGTGGATTGCATGAAATTGATTAATTTGATCAAATAGATGTTTTGAATTGTTATGGTTGTTGTTTTGGTGTTGAATGGATATGGAGTAAGTGTTAGATAGGCTTCACGTAGATAAATGTGAGGGAAAAAAATAGAATTCTCAACTTTAGAATTCTTTCCCGGAAGAGATAGGTAGCCAGCTACCTGGAACGATTAATACGCTAGTCATTCTAGGTTTCCCAACTATTCTTCAAGATGAAGAACACGTGGCGCTACATCATTCTCATAGCGCGCTACCAACACATAAGGCGCTACACGATTCACATAGCGCGCTAAAGAAAGACAAAAAACTGAATTTAAGGGCTGATTTGGGATTTTTGACTTAATACATATCCCAAACACCTATGAACATACTAAACATGTAAAATTGGACTTTAGGGACTTATGGGACCGTAGCTCAGGTATAGGGGAGCTAGTCAGGTCGGATACGGGAGTCCGAAGAAGTTGGAGCGCTAGATTAATGTACATAATCCCATTAGGAATGCTTCACAAAATTCATGGTTTTGATTTATCGATATCGCATTTCATGTGTGGCTGTTTGTGGGCACACATGAGGTTTATCTCTTATTTTGATTTGCATATATATTGGTTGTGGCTAAATCGCTTGCACGGGTTACTTGTCTTTAATGCTCTTATCAATGGCTCAGGAATATATCTACGATCACGAGGGATTTAGGGTGTTCCCTTGAAGTGAAATACCGTCTAGATAGGTTCATCCAATAACTAAAGTTGGGGTTTAATATCCATAAGCTTTGTAAGTATATACGTGGTTCCTATTCGATTTATCGATTACTAGCTCATGGGCGTAGGTAAGGTTTTTCTCATGATTATACGGATGTTTACTTGATTTATGCTTTATTTCTGAAATAGTTGAGTTAGTATATGTTTTTTATTAATTTCATGCTACCGCTTTTGCTTGTCGTGTACTGCCTACATTCATGGGAATATGACGTACTATTGCCAGGTGTTATATTCGCATGTCTCCTAGTTTATCAGTTTTAATTTATGAATATTGTGTGGACTTCTCTTGGGATTTCATTCACTAAACTCGTCACTGCATTTGTTGGGTGATTGAGTGCAGATTTTTTGACGAGCAAGGGCAAGGGAAAAGGCAAGGAGGTACTGGGCGACTACCTCCGAGATTGTGGAGCCAGCTCGTGTATGATATTAATATTTATTTATTTTAATTTTGTTGGGTTTTGGGGACCATAGAACACTGATTACATTTATATGGAACTTTTGTTATACTTATCTCGCCTTGATATATACATTGCATCTTTAGCCGGGTTTTCCACTACTTAGGATTGTTAAATATTGCATAAGTTACTCATTAAAAGACTACCACTGTAAAATTATAATATAACTTGATAAATTGAGTAACTGGCTAACTGAATTAGTAATACTTATGTAAAGGTTAGTTAGCGTAACTAGGGTTAGTTGGAGAAGTGTAAGCAACTCATTAGCTCGCGAAGCGTGAAGGAGAAGCGGGCTAAGACATGGCAAGGCTAGTTGACGTGGGATGCGACATGGCGAGTAGCAAGGCGATCTCGAATTTGGGGCCGTCACAGTTAGGTATCAATGCAATGTTTATGGTGCCTAGGAGGTTAAAACATAGATCAACCCGATACAAAACACCACAGTTTGGTATCAGAGCGAGGTCGAGTATATGGGAGGAAGCATAGTTGTTCTTTAACCTGATACTAACGCTACAATTGGTGTTAAAGTAAGGTCGATAGGGCCTAGGATATAAATTTAAAGAAACGAGAATAAAAGTTTAAAGAAATTTAATAAAACTTAATAAACAAACCTTACATGTGGAAACCGAAAGATCCACACTTAGAATCCTAATTGGGAAGCAACTTGAGTCGGGTAGCGACATGGTTTAGATACGTGTTATGTTTGTGATTGTATATATTATATACACGTATACGGAAGGTGATTCGGCGTATGCATTTTGATGCAGATCACGATGGATGGTCATCCCATTCCACCTACTACAGATGTTGGACAGACAAACGACCAGACTAGAGATAGGGTTTCTACAGTAATCGCACGATAGACAGTTTGAGCTATTGATGGATATGATGTGCGTACAATCAACAACGATTGCATCACTCATCGCCCTCAGTGCACGAGCATGATCGAGATGACAGTTGCTCCGATGACGGTTCCATCGACTATTCAGGCTATATCGACGCATGCAATGGTACATGAGACTCAAATAGTTATTGCTACCGATTTGTAGCACCGATCGAAATGCCGATCGCTACACCTGCCGTTGTAGACATGTTTGAGACTTCAATGACGACGGAGTTCAAGTTGATAAGGGAGTTCATCAAATTTGATTCCTGACACTTTCATGGAGGCGGAGACCCAAAGGCAGCTGGGAAGTGGTTGATTGCACATCAGAGTTACACAAGCTACTACGAATTCAGGATAGTATACAGGCTAGGATATCAGGGCATATGCTGAGAGGGGATGCTGCTTTATGGTGGACTGCGTATATAGTTGATTGAGGACATAGCCAACGCCATAGTTTCCTCTGGAGCACAGACACTACAGGATATGTATGATATAGCGCTTACCTATGAGACACATTTGATGCAAAGGGCTGACAAGCATTTATCTACTGAGTTGGAGAGACAGACTGGAACGAGTTCTGGGTAGAAGAGACCGAGAGATCAAGATGATAGAGAGGATAGATTATACGGTCAAGGTTGTAGGGATGATGATTAGGCAACTAGATCGTACGATGTACCTACATTACTTGTGTCGCCGCAAAGACAGACTCAGGACCAGGGTGGTAGAGACTGGAGATCACCAGGTCGGTGCCATCAGTTGGGGAGTCACGAAAGGGGCAAGATGGAAGATAATATGTTGGTGATATGGACAGGAGGGTCACGTCAGAAGGGACTGTTCACAGAGATCAGCGAGTCCAATAGTAATGACATCAGTGCAGACTCGAGAGCCAGTGCATGTGTGACTGAGTCAGGCATGGAGACGTCCCAACAGCGGGTTCAGGGTACGTGATTTTAAATTCTTAATAATTATAGTTTATGGTTTATTCATGCAAAGTGGTACGATGGTAGACTATAGTGATACAATGGTAGCTTATTATGTTATGACATGAGATTTTCTTAGGTTATAGCATGGCATGAGATTTTCATGGTGAGTATGGATAAGTCGTGGCATGACATGGGATTGTCATGGTGAGTAAAGATAGGATATGGCATGGCATGACATGGGATTGTCATGGTATGTGATGGTTGGTTAGGACTATCATGTTGGGATATATGATAGGATAGGTTTACAGTTATTGGTGTTAGGTAACTGGGTTAGAGAAACATGACCATGGAAATCGAATTGAGTAGGTTGCGGAGATATAGGAAGAGAGTGGCTGATCTTGACTACCTCGGCAACATCCGCCTATGTCTCAGGGTAACACTACGTTCCCTTCTATGGGAGTAGTGGGGTGTTCAAGGGACTATAGAAGGGACTATCAAGGTGTGAGGAGTGGTCACACGGGGATAGGATAGTTACACAAGAGTATACTCGAGAATTAAATTTCGGGGACGAAACTCTCCTAGTTGGGAAGAATTGAAACGACCCAAATTAATTAAACCAGGATTAGCGTTAATCTTAAGGATTAAAGATTGTAGTTCGGGCGTTACGTGAACACTCGATTGGCTTGGACACGAGAACCGAGGAAATATGTTATTTATGGATGGTGTTTGTGTATATGTGGTGTTTAAATTATTATTATTATATTGCACTGCATGTGTGTATGTTGCCATCGAGCGAGTTAGTGTGGCAGGTGTTAGTCTTGAAAGGCGTGTCAACGCGGGTGTCGGGTAGGCGAACTACGGGTACACTAGGAAAGTCAACTAATTCATGTTAAGATGACTAGTTAATCAATTAAAATGGATAATGTAACCATAGGTATTATGACGGGCCTAAACTAAGGTGATTAAATCGAATAAATCAAGGATAATAGTTTAGTCAATTAAATGGAAACCATATGATTTGCTTGTAGATACACATTAGCATATTTAGAGACCAAGGGAGCAATTATTAGTGTCACTTGAAAAGAGTCAGTGAGTGTGAGTGGGATTAGTGGCTAGAGGTGAACCACTAGATAATCTTCGGGATACGTAAATACATGAAGATGATGGGCTAGGAAACAATCTTACATTGATATATAAGATGAGTTTGATCAACACATGCAATTGAAACCAATTTATCACATAACTTGTTGGAGAAGAATAAGTGATTTGGAGCTGGAATTCTACTAATTTGGAGCCAATTTAAGGATTTAAACCTAGGTAATCATCTTCTCCATTATCTCCTCTATCTAATGAACCCAGTTTTGATGAATTTTGATGAAAATACAAGTTAGATGGTTAGATCCCTGGTTTTGATGTTAGCTTGATAAATTACATGTCTCATGAGCATATAAATGGAAGATTAATAACTGGTTTTGATTGAATTGGGTTTTTGAGGAAATTGGGAAAATTAGTGGATTTCATGAAATTAATTAATTTGATCAAATCAATGTTCTGAATTGTTATGGTTGCGGTTTTGGTGTTGATTGGATATGGAGTAAGTGTTCGATAGGCTTTAGTAGCTAAATGTGATGGGAAAAATAAAATTCTCGATTAGAGAATTCTTTCCCAAAGGACAAGTAGCCCGCTCCTTGGAACAGTTAGCGCGCTAATCGTTTTAGGTTTCCTAAATGTTCTTTAGGATGAAAAACGGTAGCGCGATACATCATTCCCATAACGCGCTACCGGCACATATGGCGCTACAGGATTCTCAAAGAGCGCTAACGATAGACTTGAAACTGAATTTAAGGGCTGATTCGGGATTTTTTGCTTAATACATATCCCAATCACCTATGAACATACTAAACATGTAAAATTGGTCTTCAGAGATTTAGGGGATCATAGCTCAGGTATCGGAGAGCTAATCAAGTCAGATACGGGAGTTTGGGGAAGTCGGAGCGCGGATTGATATGCGCAAACCCATTGAGAATGCTTCACAAAACTCATGGTTTTGATTTATCGATATCGCATTTCATGTGTGACTGCTGGTGGGCACACAGGCGGTTTCTCTCTTATTTCGGTTTGCATATACATTGGTTGTTGTTAAATCGCTTGTGACGACCCCTCTCCTGATCTAGGGCACCGCCCGGCCTAATCCCATAATTAAGCCCTAATCATATACACGCATGACTTAACTACGTATTAGTCAGCCTTTACAACCTAGACGCCTATTTTCTCGTGTTCATGATAAGTAATACACTAGTCCTACCAGGTTTATAAAATTTAAAGTTAATTAAAACTTTTTATTAAATTAATTAATTAGCGAAGTCTTATTGATTATGCGGAAGCAATGGGTAACTTATGCGAAAGCCATTTATAAAATCCTAAGTGTGGAAAACCAGAAATGACATCACATATATAAAGTCCTCAAAATGCGGTGAAACAAAAATAGTCTAAGTCAAGTCGGGAACTAACGCTCAACCCAATATACAACCCCAAATAGTATTCGAAAGACGTATATAACATATACAATCAAAATATCAAAAGAAGACCTACAATCGATGCGATGACGCGTGCGTGCGCGAGCTCGGGATAATCGCCGATCTTCTCTTTGCCGGCCTCTGGTAGACGGCTCTGCACCCACCGTCATAAAAGGACGGTGAGTACAAGAATAAAACGAATCCCCGATGACAAGTTTAATTTGCATTTCCAAATATTCAAATGGTATTTAAAAGCATATAAATGAAAAAATTGGAAAATAAACCATATGCGAGTAAATACCGAGTTAAACAAGTGATACGACACTTTAGGCTAAGTAGTGGTGATTTAGGTCCTGGTCCACATGAAACATGTCATCAGACTCAATAATCATATAACACAGGACTCAACCCAAGTGTTACCGGGGACTCTAACCCAAGTGTTACCAGGGACTCTAACCCCAGTTGTGTAGACCACCTTAGGGACTCTAACCCCGAGTGTCATACAGTGTCAAATAACATGTGCCGACATCCCAAGGGACTCTAACCCCGTGAGTCACGCACACCTCGATCGAGTACGGGACCTAATTGCAAAAACTACTTTTTAAATTTCAAGAAATACTAAGTATGGATTGTCAAAGCATAGGCACATCTACACACCTAAACAAATAAGGAATACAAGTCCTCTTAAACATTTATAAGATATTCACTAGCCTAATAGCATGCTATTTATCATTCAATACACATTTAAAACAACAAAAATAGACATAGCACAAGGGACTCTAACCCAAGTGTTACCAGGGACTCTAACCGCGGTGTGTAGACCACCTCAGGGACTCTAACCCCGAGTGTCATACAGTGTCAAGTAACATGTGCCAACATCCCCAGGGACTCTAACCCAGTGAGTCGCGCACATCTCGTACGGGACCTAAATGCAAAAACTATTTTTTAAATTTCAAGAAATACCAAGTATGGATTGTCAAGGCATAGGCACATCTACACACCTAAACAAATAAGGAATACAAGTCCTCTTAAACATTTATAAGATATTCACTAGCCTAGTAGCATGCTATTTATCATTCAATACACATTTAAAACAACAAGAATAGACATAGCATGGGATAAAATCAATGAATCAAATCAAATGAATGGATATCATGCAAACTAGACTCATCAAGTGAGCATAGACACAAAGAACACATGATATAAGAATACAAAGGCAAAATAGTCAAAAGGACTATGCAAGGACAACAATTAATAGAAATGAAATGCCAGGTAAAGTTGCCATTGGGTATACTCACAACAACAAAGTAAAGTCCTAGCTTTACTGGCCACCCGATACTCCAAATCTTGTATTCGCTCTCCCGTACCCTTTTCCTAGGTTCCAGAGTTTGGTGTCTCATTAGTTCAATTTAGTGTGTTTATTGTGTATTCAAATTGATTAAATAGACTTTAAATCAATCTTCCTAAATCAGCCCTTAAATTAAGTTTCAATTTTTAGTCACATACTTTAACGCAGGTTTTAGGCATGAAATGATCAAAATATCGGAATATAATTTTTTCCCAATTTTTCCAAATTTTTCTGGTATTTTTCCAAATTTTTCCCTCATTTTTCTTCTCATTTCATTTCATTTTTTTCATTTTTTTTGTAATTCTGTTTGGGTCGGACCGATAAGGGGTAACTGCAAACGGGCGTGCGCGCGCGTGTGCACCTTCTTCCTCCTGATCGACTGGTTCAATCGGGAGCAACATTTTTTATTTATTTATTTTTTTTAAATCTCGGTGATGGGTTGGGGTTGCTCTCCATCCCAACCTCGGTGGAATACCACCTCGGCACATGTCGACCATGGGGTTCAGCCTCCATGGCCGAACCCCACTCTCGGCCTCCATGGCCGAACCCCACTCTCGGCCACCCCACCGCGACCACCGGAACCCACAACCGACGATGACTCACCTCGAGCGTGACGTCTCCACCTCCTCTTCTCCTTCCCGGCGCGTTCCTCCTTCTCCTCCTCCTCTCCTTTTCTTCTTCTTCCTCTCGGCCTCCCTGTTTGGTCTGTTATGTCTGTGTGATTGTGTGTGTGGTGTAGGTGTAGGTGTAGGTGTAAGTGGGGTGGTGGACACGTGGTGTGGGAATTGGACAGGTGTTGCATGGGTTGGGACAAGTGTGATGGTGTTAGGTGTCTTTACACTTAATTGTGACACAGCTAAGACACTCGCCCATGTTTTCGAGCATTTTGACGCCCGGTTTCGCGTCCGAACCGTGATATCCGCGTACCTCCGCGTCGTTAGTCACCCAATATCTATTCCATTTTTACTCAACTATAGGCCTTTAATTTGATTTACATTAACAAACACAACCATAGGCTTATAAGTAATTCTTTATTTCATATTAGTATTAAATAAGACTTACCAAAATGCTAACTACCGGGTTCCCCGGCTCGCACGCTACTCGAGGCGTGTCCCCGCTCTCGTCTCGACCCCTACAACTGTACAAACCGACTTAGTAAGTCTACACAATACATAACACTAGGCACACATCAATACAAAAATACTATATACCTCGGCCACGTGCCTCGGTCGGTGGACGTATCACAGTGTAGGTCCCACGTCAAGGGTCGGTGATCCTGATCAAGGAATTAAAACGGGGTTAGAGATTTGGGCCTTGACATCGCTTGCACGGGTTACTTGTGTTTAGTGCTCGTGTCGATGGCAGTAGAATATATCTACGACTGTCGGGAAGGATTTTTGGTGTTCCTTTGACTTGAAATAGTGTCAGGAGGGGTTCATCCAGTAACTGAAGTTGAGGTTTAATCACTATAAGCCTGTAAGTATATATGTGGTTCCTATTCATTTTATCGATTACTGGCTGGTGTAGGTAAGGTTTTCTCGTGACTATACGGATGTTTATTGATTTATGTTTTATTTACGAACTGGTTAAGTTGGTATATGTTGTTTATTCATGTCACACTACTAATTTTGCTTGTCGTGTGCTGCCTACATTCATGGGAATATGAGGTATTGTTGCCAGGTGTTATATTCGCATATCTCGTAGTTTATCGGTTTAATTTATGAATATTGTGTGGACTTCTCTTGGGATTTTACTCACCGGACTCGTCACTATATTTGTTGGTGACGAGTGCGAGATCATTCGACGCGAGGCGAGGCAAGGGCAAGGGCAAGGGCAAGGGCAAAGAGGTACTGGGCGACTACCTCTAAAATTGTGGAGCCAACTCGTGTGTGATATCAGTATGTATTTAGTTTACTTTTGTTTCATTTTAGGGACCATAGAACACTGATTACATGTATATGGAATTTTCTTTATACTTATCTCTCCTTGATATATACATGGTATATTTTTTTTGGGTTTTCCACAACTTAGGATTGTTAAATATTGCATAAGTTACTCATTAAAAGACTTCCACTGTAAAATTATAATATAACTTGATAAATTGAGTAACTAGCTAACTGAATTATTAATACTTATGTAAAGGGTAGTTAACGTGGGATGCGACGTGGTGGGTAGCAAGGCGGTCTAGAACTTGGGCCCGTCACATATTGTTATTACATAATGTTCTTGACTATTATATGGAATGTTGATGGCTATATGAATCCCTACTTAATGAGCAAGTTGGAGCGCTCACCCTAATTAATATTTTAAGAAAATCGATCAGTATATGACTAGGGTATATAGATGATTTAGGATTCTTCATGTTCTCTTTAATGTATTGAATCTTCCCTTATCTTATATATTTGTATTAAATTACAGTTTGTAATATCACATGGGATGAGAGATTCTCAGTATAACCAAGGTTTATTCTAGTTTGAGTTAGTACTGTACATGTATTTATTATCGAAAAAGTTTTAAATTTTTGCTGCATTTATTATTTGTTTTACATCGATATTTGATATACGGTAGTGTCTATCAGGAGATAGAAGGAAAAGCTACTGGCTCTGGTTAAGTCTAGCGGATTAATGGGGCTTAATTAGGGTTTCAAGATGGGTATTACTCTAATCGGGTTAGAGGATGCTACTGTGACGACCTCTTTTTAAATTAGGGCACCACCCGGCCTAATTCCATCATTAAGCCCTAATATCACCAGGTAGGACTTAACAAAGAATTAGTTAGCCTTTCTACAACCTTATTATCTACCAAGTAATTTTCTCTCAAATAAGCATCTACCTATCTTATGTCAATTCATATATCAGAGTTAATTAAAGTTTTACCATTAAAAGTTTATTCAGCGGAAGTCTTAACAAATTAGCGGAAGCTTTAACATGATACCTAACAATTATCGAAAAACTAGGAAATAAAAATCACATGCATATATATAAAGAAACCACGATAACATATCATCATGCGTTTGGTCGAGGGTGGTATCTCTCGAACCCATAATATATACAACCCTAAAAGTAGAAGAAAGACATATGAAAGTCATATAATAAACCAGTAAACCTACAAAATCCTGTGTAGCGACACACATCATCTCGGGTCCCATACCCGATGTGGTTTATCAAGAAAGTGGAGAGATCTCAATAACTTTGGAAGTCTAGTGATACAGTGTGATGCTTCCATCTCTATCATCTCATGGTCCTAGATACAAGAACTCCTTTCAATAAGGCCCAATTTTATTTGACTACATGTATCCACATTCAAAAATGACATAGCATATGATTTGGAGTCAATGACACCATTTAACAAACAATTTATACCATAAAAGTAAACTCATGAAACGAGAAAGGACAACGAGTCATGGTATATAGAGCACAATGGAAAATCAATCCAAATAACGGGAAATGAACAAATAAACAAGAATGAAATGTAAAATAAATATCTCGATCAATTTACTTACAATCCACACAACTTCTTAAACTAATCCGACCTCGTAACACCTCTAAACTCGTATTCGAACCCCCAAGACACTCCCCTAGGTTCCTGATATCATAGAACATGTCTTGAAGTGTGTTTAGACCTTTACTTAAGGTATTAGACTTGTTCAGAGTGTTTAAGAAAATTTAAGAAATTGTAGATTTTTATGCTTTCATAGCACCTAGCGTACTAGGTGACTTGATTAGCGCGCTAATGACCTTATTAGCGCGCTACCAAGTTTCTCTAGCGCTCTATACAAAATTAGCGTGCTAGCGCGCTATGTGCAGGAAAACCCAAAATTATGTAATTAGAATTCTGAGTTTTCTCCACACATAGGCTACCCTAATACCATGGGAACTCCCATACACCTCCAGAGCCCCAAGACATCAACATCACATAAAAATATCCATTCAACTAATCAAATTCTTGAATTGACTAAGTTGCAAGTGTAGTAGAATTACCTAGTTGGATGGACACCTAGCTTGATCTCCTTCACCAACCCAGTAATTTCTCCAACAAAAACTTGCTGATCTTCTTCTCTAACAAGTCTTCCTTCTCCATCAAGCTTAATGAATGAAAATGGGTTGTTTGCATGAGTTAATCTAATCAATTTTATATATTAAGATAAGATTGAAATATAGCTATTGATCTTACTGCACATACATATCTCGAGACTTATATAATGGCCTATAACTTAACATATGTCCCACTTATTTTCCACTTACTTAATATAAGTAACACTAATGTGTAACTCAATTGGTTTCTACATGTGCAAATACGTATCTCGAGAAATATTACATGGCTATTGTTTTACAATGCTATATTAGCTTACATTTAATATATAACTAACTGTAGCCACATTAAAATCACTATTTAAGCTACATTAAACATAAATAAACTTACCACATCACTCTCTACCACGGTACTCATCTCGAGGCACATCTCTACCACGTCTCGGCACCTTTACACAAATAGGAGTGACATAGTAGTCTACACATATACAATATACAAGGCATACACTACAACAAATATAATATGTACCTAGGCCACATCGCCTCGGTCACGACCCGTATCTCGATCCGGGTCCCACATCACGGGTCACTAATTCGTCGATTAACAGATTAAACTAGGATTTAGAAACTTGGGACGTGACAGCTACACTTCCACTTTGGCTAAATACCTTGAGTATAGACTTTTAAGAAAAGGTGTATAGTTCAATTGCTCGGCCATCTATTCCCTATTGGAAATGACATTTGCCATAATCTCATCTTCTTCTTGTTCCATTGTCTTAAGCATTTTTGGCTTTTTTACCTCTTTTTAGTGCCTTTTGTTGCGTATTTGCTTCTTTTAGGGTTTCACAAAATAAAGCGTTAACTTGTGGTTGATTAGTAGTGTTCCAAGTTTGAGTAGTTGCTTTAGTTGATTACTTAACTTGTTGATTTGTAGAGTCATTTGACTTAATTGATTTTTAAGCTTGTTAATAGATGTATCGGTTTTAATTTGATTTTGAGAAATTTGCGTAAAGTTTTGATGACTTTGGGTCATCAATTTGTGTAATATTTATTCTACATTTGGTTGTGTAGGTTGAATAGTTTGTTGAGGTTGTTGCATTGTTGTAGGTTGTGTTGGTGCTCTTGGTCTAAAAGTGGTATAGTTTTGATTTTGTAGACCGTAGCTAAGATTTGAATTTCGTTTTCCAGTGTAATAATTGTTGTTATTTTATTGGTTCCTAGGTGAACCAAGATATTGGTTCCTAACCGCATTGACTTCTTCATTGTTTTCTTCTTGTGAAGTAGGACACACATCTCAGTAGGATGTGTAACTTCATTACAACATCCAAATGATCCATTTTTTAATAGTAACTTAATCATGTTAGATAATTCTTCAACTTTTTTTCGTCAAACTTATTATTTGTTCTATTATTAACCTAGTAAACTTTTCTTTCTTTATGTATTGGTCTTTTTACCATATTGTTTAGATTGTTTAGGCATCTTATTAATAGCTTTTTTTGCTAAAGTTGGTGTAACAATAAATAATGATCTACCACATACAATATCTAATAGTCTTTATTCAAAATGATTTAGTCCTTCATATAATTTTTCTATTAAAGCTCTTTAAGTGTATCCATGTCATGGACAAGATGAAATAAATTTTGGAAATCTATCCCAAAATTCATTAAAGTTTTCATCATCTCTCATTTTCACGACTGTGATTTGTCTTTTATAAGTACTAATTTTTCTAATAGGCATATATTGATCTAGGAAAGCTTCTAACATTTGACCCCATGTGGTCATCTAATCTTGAGGAAGGTAAAACAACTACTCTTGTGCTTGATCTTTCAACATAAAAGGAAAAGCTTTAAGTTTGAATTGTTCTAATGTGCGGTCTTTAGATTTCATCCCATTGACTTTTAGTCGATATTCCCTTGTAAATTTTGTGGTCTTCATTGTCCTAGTATAGAACTTAAGTAAAGCACTAATGAATCTAGATCTAAGTTCAAATTCGGGAAATCCCTCTGGATAGGCAATACACATTGGTTCATAAGCACTGACATTTTTATTAGCTTGCCTAAAAGTAAGTTCTCTATTATCATTATTATAATTATTATTAAAATTAAATTTATAATTGGCTTCCATGGTTGTAGGTCATGTCCTCTACATTATTGTTTGTCTTCTTTCTACCTTAGGATCAAGCAGATGTAAAGATCCCGTGAAATTAGAACGACGAAGTGGATAGAACATACAATGTCTAAAACTCATAAGAAATTGTGTTTAAATCCTCGGCAACAATGCCAAAAATTGACATGTGTTGGGCGTGTATAATAATTTTCCCCTTATATTATACTTTAATTATTTTATAGCAATGATAAGTGAAAATCGTCTTAACAGGGTTTATCAAACTTCTTTAGGAAAAAAGACTTTTAAAAGCCTTTTATTATTTTTATTTGTACTTTATTTATAATAATTAAAATAACTAATAACTAACTATAATATAATAATACATAACTAACTATAGATATTATCTTAATTAACTAACACAATCCAGAATCCAATCAATAGAATAGATTAAATTCAATAATAAATAAATATCTACACAAATATCATGAAAAATAAAAAATAAACCCTTTTTGCATTCCAAACATATAAATCCAATCCATATAGTCATGAGCATGCTTATAAAGTATCCTAGATCATTAAACTCTAATTATAAGTAAGTAAAAAGCCTTTAGCGAGCTATTTGCTCTCCTTATACAGGTAGCAAAACCACGTTCTAATTATATTGAGCTAACTCCTTTATTTACAGAAAGGCACTAAGTTTACGCAATAGAACTGCATTAAACTTTATGAGAACTTCGAAGTACCAAATCTAACATCTTCTGAAGGCCACTTCAACACTAGATTTAGATCTCAAATTCACCTAAGATATTTAAATGGTGTTTGCCTTTCAAACAATTCTAGTTACTACTTTAAATAGATAATGAATCCATATATCATAATACACATTCTAGGCCATGCATGCAATACAAAGATCACGATTAAAATCAATAGATATTAACCTATAAAATCAATGAATCAAAGAATACAATCATTTTAAAGCATTAAATACTTATTACTGTTATCATAACTACATTGTAAAAAGTATCTAGTTCGCGTTCGGACTTTGTTTAGATCAAACAAACTACTCACTCATAATCATAAATAACATTGCAATAATATAAATAAAAACATAATTGAAAATATCTCTATTTTGAAACACTTGAATATTCAAAAGCAACGAAATAATAGACAATGTATGTAAACTATGTAGACTATGGCTCCAAGAACAACCAAGATTTCTTAGGCTTCAAAGTATGATAAAGTGCAATTAATTTTGTAACCCTAGGTTAATATATATAGTATTCTATGTAGTAAACATCCCAAAACAACTCAAACAAGTCGTAGTTATCTAAAATCCCGGTAATTTAACTCAACGATTCCTAGCGATTTTGGTGAGATAGGAATCACTGGAAATATCCAAAATTTCGAGGTCACTGGTCTTTGCTTGTGTCTTTTGATTTAGCCTGTGATTTAGTGCCTTTCATGAATCGCTAAGAACCACTGGTTTATAATTCTAGTTCTTTTTTACTTATTGATAATTCTTCATATACTTCTTCCATTTTATTGATTCGTACATAATCTCCCCTTTTTGTTCAGTTCTTCAGATTCTCCATTTATTATCTGAAATATCAAAAACAAGTGAAAACCCTATGTAATATAGTCTCTTACATCTAAAATCATCTTAAAATATAATATAAACATGTTTAATTATTGACTTGTCATTGTGGAATTGGTAGAATTATAATGCATATCTTCATTCGATTCATAAATATCGTTTAATTTGTCTTGGTTGATTAATTCATATTTTTTAAAAGATTTTTCATAGGCTTCTACTTTGGTTATATACCATGAGTATAGTCTTCTCGGGACATTGTGTGTATTTCAGTTTATTCGGCCATCCATTCCCATGTGGGAATGACATTGGAAATAATCTCTTATTCTCCTTGTTCTATTGTCTTATGTAATTTGTTTTTTCTTTTTACCTCTTCTTGGTGTCTTATCTTGTCTATATGCTTCATTTTCATTTTTGCAAAATAAAGCATTAACTGGTGCTTGATTATTAGTGTTTGTAGCTTGAGTAGATACTTTAGTTTGATTACTTAACTTGTTAATTTGTAGAGTTATTTGATTTGATTAGTTTTTAGCTCGTGAATAGACGTATCGGGTTTTAATTTGATTTTGAGAAATTCGCGTAAAGTTTTAATGGTTTTAGGTCATAAAGTAATGTAATGTTTGTTCTAAATCTGGTTGCATAGGTTGAATAGTTTGTTGAGGTTGTTGCATTAGTGTAGATTGTGTTGGTGCTCTCAGTCTATAAGTGGTATAGTTTTATTTTGTGGACTGAAGCTAAAATTTGAAATTTGTTTTCCGATGTAATAATTGTTATTATTATATTGATTTCTAGGAGGACTAGAATATTTGTTCATAACTGTGTTGACATCTTTGGTGTTATCTTCTTGTAAAGTAGGACACGCATCCGTAGGATGTGTAACTTCATTACAAAAACCACATGGTTTCACTTGGTTTGATCTATCATTTAATAGTATTATAACCATGTTAGATAATTCATTGTTGTCTTCAAATTTATTACCTGTCTTATCATTAACCTCATGAAGTTTCTTTTTTGATGTATCGGTCTTTTCACCACATTGTTTAGACTCTTTGGCCATCTTATTAATATGTTCATTTGCTAAAGTTGGTGTAACATCGAATAATGATCAACCACATACGATATCTAATAGTCTTTGTTCAAAAGGATTTAGTACTTCATAAAGGTATTCTAATAAAGCTATTTGGGTGTATCCATGTTGTGGATAAGATGAAATTAATATTTAAAATTTATCCCAAAATTCATTTAAATTTTCATCATCTTTCAATTTCACAACTATGATTTATCTTTTATAAGTACTAATTTTTCTTGCATGCATATATTTATCTAGGAAAACTTCTAACATTTTAGCCCATGTGGTTATCGAATCTTGAGGAAGATAAAACAACCAATCTTGTGCTTAATCTTTCAATAAAAAAGAAAAAGCTTAAGTTTGACTGGTTCAAACGTGCAACCTTTAAGTTTCATCCCATTAAATTTGTGTTGGTATTCCCTTATAAATTTTTGTGAGTCTTCATTGTCTTTGCCATAAAATTTAGGTTGAGCACTAATGAATCCAGATCTATGTTCAAATTCGGGATATCCCTAAGGATAGGCAATGTACATTGGTTCATAAGCAGTGATATTTTGATTAGCTTGCCTAAAAGTAAGTTATTTATAATCATTATCATTATCAATATCAAGGTTATTATTAGCTTCCATTGTGTTAGTTTTGTGCTCTACATTGTTGTTGTCTTAAATTATAGTTAAAAGTCATATCTACCTCATAATTAAACGGATGTAAGGGTCCCTTGGAATCAGAACGACGAATTGGATACATTATACAACATCTAAAACTCCTAGAAAATTATGTTTAAATCTTAGGCAACGATGCAAAAAATTGACACGTGTCGAGCGTGTACAATAAGGTTTCCGTATATCCTTATTATTTGTAGTAGTGATAAGTGGGATCATCTCCATAGTGATTTGTCAAAATTCAATAGTAAAAGTTCTTTTAATGGTTTTTATTATTTTTACTTTACTTTAATTAATTTATTCAAAATGGGAATTAGAAATTACTAATCCAATCTATAATATAATATAATAATTAACTAAACTAATTATATTAACTTAAGAGTAACACAATTTAAATTCACTATATTCAAACCAATTCAATTCAATAATAAATAAATATATAAACAAACATCCAAAACAGAGAAACATCAATCCATTTTGCATCCAAACATGTTACTTCAATCATATAGTCATGAGCATACTTTATAAAGTACCATAGATCATTAGACTCTAATAATAAGTATACAACCTTTAGGTAGCCATTAGTTCTCCTTATACCGGTGGAAAAGCCACATTCTAATTTTATTGACCTAACCCCTTCGAATACAAGAAGACATTAACTTCACGCAATAAAATCTTATTACACTTTGTATAAACTTTGAACTACTAAATCCAACATATTCGAAAAGTCATTTCAACATTAGATTTAGATCTAAAATTCACTTAGGACATCTTAGCGGTAACACCTATCAAACAATCCTAGTTTACTATTTTAAACAAGATAATGATTTAAAATATCACAATACACATTCTAGACTATGCATGTAATATAAAGTTAATGATTAAAATCAATAGATAAAAATCTATTAAATTAATGAATCAAAGAATACGATTGGTTTAAAGAAACATAATCATCTCATCGTAACTACATTGCAAAACGGATTTAGTTCATATTTAGACTTTGTTTAGATTGATAAATTACTCACTCATATTCATAAATAACATCGAAATAAAGTAAATATAAGACATAGATAAATACCTATGGAATAAATATTTTAAATCTTCAAATCTCTCCAAAAGCAATGAACAATAAAGCAATAAAATTAAACAATAAAGAATGGCTTTTAGACCAATGTAATGTTGATATAAGTACTCAAGGGCAAATGATTTCACAACCACTTTAGGGTTGTATTTATAGTATGCTAGTTAATACATATCCCAAACTGACTCAAATGTCTCATCGTTATCTAAAATTCTTGAAATCAGATCCATCAATTCCTCAGCGATTCAGTTTTAAGTTGAATCGCTGGAAGAATCCTTGGAAAATTGGTCTTAATGCTCCACCGATCTAAATGGCAATTCTTGTACACTTATAAGTGCTCAAGAATTTCGGGTACTAAATCTAGTTTTTTACCTTCACTTGTTGATGATTCTTTGTATTCTCTTTCCATTTGACCAATTCCTTCATAATATTCCCTTTTTACTCAATTTCCTTGTATATTTCATTTATCACCTAAAATAACAAAAACAAAAGAAAACCCTTTATAATATAATCTTTTACATCTAAAATAATCTAAAATGTACTATAAAATATGTCTAATTATTGACTCATCACTAGTGCATCCGAAATTGATTCCAACAGTTTGTACACCTCAAGTTCATGCCATAAAACACATTTCCATGATTTAAACCATTTTAAGACTTCAAGACCTGAAAATCATAAAATTAATGACTTTAGTTTCTTGAAATTTTGAAATTCATGAAATGCTTTGATCAAATGCATTTGGCTCATGTAGTCGAACTTTTATACCTTACAAATACTGTACATGACTCCATACAAGCTTTTTGATGTTTTTCATTATCTCAATCAATTATTGAGCTTCTCAAGTCTCGTTTCTTCCATTCCACTTGAACTTAAACTTGTAACTTTTGGCTTCCTTTGAACTTGTAAATTCTAATAAAGTTCGATATACTGAAATACTTTACAAAATTGTTAGTACCACTTCACATTGTTTGTTAATATCAAAATCTCGGGACACAGTCTAAGTGGTGGAACACTTAGTTTAACACAAGTCTCTGAACCCAATATAAAACCCAATAATATATAAAAGACATAAATAAGTAAATACAACATATAAAACCTACAAAAGTAGCAAAAACTAGCTCTCTAAAGGCTCAGAGGTAGTTGCCGATCTTCTCCTTGCTCGACATGCTATTAGACTGATTTGCAATTATCACCAATGATGACAATTCCAACGAGTAAATCCTAAGGCAACTTATCCACATTCTCGAGTATTGAAAGACAGGTAACTTAAAGCATGTCAAAAGGAAACACATGCAAAAAGTTACCTAGGTAAACTAGTAAATCAGTGAGTGCAGGAAATAAAGACTAAAGTTGTGACAAGACTGATATTAAGCTCGGGCATATTTAGGGTGCTCTAGACTCTACTCGGGTGCCCTTCGGTCCATAAGAAGATAACCAACTACTCATTAATAGAGGCTTTTCAGACCATCAGAAGGAATCGCATTCCCATACTCATAGGGTGATCCTCCGATATATTTGCGAGGATTCTCATCCCTACGTAAGCCCAAGTCTCAAAGGGGATCCTTGATATATTCTTGAATCCAACCCTAACTTCTTAGTTTAACTTTGAACTCCCCCAAACATTCCTGCAGAATGTACTGCTCAACCAAGACCTCAACCCTCTTGGATCATAACATGACACAAGTCAGACTAAACTAAGAATAATGGTCGCTTCTACAATGATTTTCATTTGAACAAGATAAAGAATGATCAACATTGGAGTTTACTAACTTTTAAATCATATGCAAGACCAACAATCACAACAAGGATAATAGCATGCTATTTTAGTCCATCAATAATATGTATATCATCAAAAAGGAATCATCACGACCATGGCATTAATATAGAGTTTCAAAAGTAAAGCAAGAAATTATCATATTTCATAAATGGATTCATACCATAAATTACCATCATAACCAACAAGTGAAATATTACAAGTAATGACACTTAAGAATGTAAAAAGAGTAAACAATGCAAGCAACTATAATTAAACTTAATATGGAGAAAGAAGTATGAATACGTGCTATACAGGTTAACTTACATCAAGTCACAGCAATCTATGCGCTCGCGACTCCTTCACACCTAAAATCACCATTTGACACCCGACACCAATCCCATATGTTCCTGGTGTCAATTTAAGTTTTAGTAGGTGTTGGGGCATGTGCCTAGGTCAATATATAAACATTTTTTATCTTATAATTTAAGTTAATAAAATAATTTTTTTTTCTTTCGTTGTTTTATTATAAGTGATTGCTTGTTTACCTTATGATAAGATTCATGGATATTTGTTAAAGTATCCTAAATGTCCCTAATTGGTCCTTATACTGAGAACTATAATGAGTTAAGACTAGCGTGAATCTCGATTGATGGTCATGTGATGATCGTGTGTATAGGGATATGAATCGAGATTATGAGTACTTATTAGGGAACAAGGTACTGGACTAACCCGCTATGAGAACACCACATGGATTAAGTAATCAGTGTTATTCATGATATGTATATCATTTAATCCTTTGACTTGAGATTAACATAGACTTCAATATTAGGAGCATGATAATTTGACACAATCAAACATTGTCTTTTGCAGAGCGATTATAAAGATTGTAATTGGTTACCATGTGAATAATATGTGAATGAGTGTAATTAAGATATAATTTATCCCTCTCGTATAGAGAGATATATCAATGGATCCCTCCATATATTAGACTATTAAAGGACCAAATCCAAGTGAATTGATATGAACAATGTCATTTGGATGTTTTTAGTGTACCTAAAGATTGAGACTAGTACTATTAAACATTAATGGTGACTTTCTATGCCTTATGTTTAATCAAATGATATCGCTCGACAAAAGGATATAATATATGTTATTAATTAAGTTGTATCGATTTTGAAATTCATGGGACTTGGATAGTCATAATGCCTTGCTAGAGACCGCTTACGACTTGTGTAACAAAATGGTTTCGGCTCACTGCCAACGTTGCATGAACCTATTGCGTCGCACGCAAAGAACGACTTTGTGAATCTCAATTGGTCCAGAGTAATGAATTTTATATGATAAAATTCATGACAAAAAAGCTCTTACGATTTGTTATACGATAACTTATCAATAAGGGCATATGTGTAATTTGCTTAAATTGCCTAAAAACAATAGTTGTGTTTTGAATATATTTTTTAAGTGAGCTTATCTACATATATAAATAGAAGTTGAAACCTTAAAACGAAATAACATTTTCTTTTTTACTATTTTTCGAGTTCTCTATACTTTGGGAGAGAAAGAAATACATTTTCAATCTCTCTTGGGGCTAGCACTCCAAATTGTCGTCACTGTTCTTGTATGGATTTCTAATAGAGGATGCATGCTTAAACATCTTGGGGCAATCGTAGAAGGAAATCAGGATTATGGTATGGTTTACTTTTGTAGATCTAATTTAATAGAACCTATTTTTCAGTCCAATCGAGGTTTTTTAAAAATTATTTTTGATTTTTTCGCTGCGTATGAACCTCAAAACCCAACATTAGGTGTGTTTTAGTCTTTGATTAAGATTTAAGACCAATCGAAGCCAAAATAACCCAAAACACTTACACAAAAACCTTTTATGAACAAGCCCCTTCATTCAAACTATTTGGACCAACAAGATAGATTCATTTTTAAAAACTAATAGTTCTAGGTTGTTCCTCTCTGTCATCTTTTCTGCAATATCCATAGAGTCGAATACATAGTTAAAATAAGGGAGATATGACCATTTTACTCAAATTAGTCAAATTATCCCATTTGTCATAGTAGCTGCACGTATAACGACTTGATTGTAGTAATAGTATGACCAAGTTACATTGATTACCGATATCGTCCTCAGGAAAAGGTGTTTGCACTCAGTATGTACCTAACTAAAATTAGCTTAGTATGTACCTTGCTAAAATTACTAAATTTCCAAGGAAATCCTTTTTAATTGGTGTTATAACTAAACTAAACTAAACTAACAAATCAATGCAAATTACTTTAACTCATATATTAAGACTATCTTAGTTCACAACTTCACCTAGGTTATGAAATACTATGCTTTTCAACTCACTTTATCATCTTTATTATATGTGTGCAATGCCTAATTAGAATAGACAAATTTCCTTCAAGTCCACTTTAACCCACTATTGTGATGGAAAAGATTCTAATGTGCAAACTAGAACTCTACCTATCAGTGTGAATAACATAAGCTCCACATTGCTTCAATGTTCCAAATATTTAGATTCATAACCAATTAAGTTTACTATCCGTGCTTCACTAATCAACAACTATCGCTCGATGTTGTAAGTTTTACGGTTGTACCGTCCATATCTGGCTTAAAAGCTTCAATGACCATGATAATTTCTAAAACCTAATATCAACAAACACGTGATCAAGATATTCGTAGCATTACGCTCAGAATCAATACAAATTCTAACCATTGCACTTTTTGTCTTTACAATATATTCATGTTTATAGCATAACATCTATACCATTGGATCCATTGATCCCTAATATTAATAGACTACTCAGACTTCATCGAAACAAATTTTCACATAGTGGTATTCGGTGAAATCAGAGATATAGAAGTATAACTTCTATGAAATCAATAAAAACCATACTCGAATCACCATAAGTGATTCTTCAATGTCTTCTCTCCGCAAATCTTCTTAATACTCAAGAATAAAGTAAATATATGCTAAACTATGTTAATGGTGGCCAATCTATAGTAATTGATGTGTTTACTACGTTCTCCTATCTATTTATACTCCATAGATACGTTTGAAAACAATTAAAAGCCCTACTTCATAATTTCACCTGAAATAGAAATTTGTTTTCTACTTTCTTCTCAACTTGGCACTATCACTTAAGTTCGATGCTGTACGTACACTCACACGGTGTCGGTCTCTTTATGTGCGAATTCTCCATTTAGTGGTCTTGGCACTGTCCTATTAAGTCCCCGGCGCTCTCCTTTGACCTCCATGGTGCCATGACTACGCCAACCATCATGACCAATTTTTCTTCCTTTCCTTGCTCTCCTATGCTATACCTTCTTCTCCCACGATGTGCCAATGTATCCCACTATGCCAACACCGCTTAGCCATGACGTCAACTCTACTTTGGTATGTTATAGCTCCATTTTTCTTGAATTCACTCATTTCCTTCCTTTATGCCTTGTGTTCCTTAAAATACATCAACACCATCAATTCGAGCTAATTTAGGGATATTTATACTAAATATACTATTAAACTAAACCTATATAAGTCTAAATAATCGGTGGTCAAATACCCTATAACTTAGGATTTTGCATTTCCCGAGCAAAAATGTATTTTACTAAGTATGCTAACTACTCTTATTACATAGTTCACTTTCATTTTACATTGTTCAAGGAGTACCCTTTAATTCAAGTAAGTTTCAAGTTAATAATCAACTCAAGAGTTTTTCTTTTCAAAAACTATATTTTCAAGACGTGTAGCTTTAACAACACATATAATTCACTTTCGAAACACCAAAGTAGATTACAACAAAAACCATCACTACTCACAAGTTTGTTTCACCTCGACACTCAAGTAACAAGTTTACAATCTCATGATTTCTCATTATGCATAGGAATTCACAAATAAGCATAGATCAAACTAATTTCTTGGAGAATTTAGCACTTCAAAATTCTATAGGACTTACTATAGTTGGAACGAAAACCTAACTCAATTAAGCTACTAGCACTCGAGCTAAATCTTTTATTTGAAAATTTTAATTATAACTACCACCTTCTTTTCTTTTCTTCTTATATTCTTTTTTGTACGGTCCCTGCTTCGTTTCCTACAGACTTCGTTTTTCCTCATTTTCCAACCATCAAGTTCTTTGCTCCATTTCTTGTAGAACTTGTAGGATTCTCTCTCATTTTTTAATTTTTTCTCATTCATCTTAGCACTTCTCACTTTAACTCCATCAAGCAAGTTAACTCGAACTTTTTCATTAAAAATGTCTATTTCTTCCTTTCTTTGCACTAAGTCCTTATTTACTTTTTATACTCAAGTAAGATTTGCACTTATAATAGAATTCCTCGTAGATCTAACTTTTTCTATAAGAAGTGTTCTAGTATTCTCCTTGCGTTTGTTTCAAGTTCAAGGTCTTCCCTAACTCTATGTTTTTAGTATTGAAATTATATCGTTGTTTGCAACATTTTATATTTTCTTTAAAAATTTATAAACACTCTCTTGAGTTTCATATCAACAAGACACTTGTAATTTACTCATCCACAATTAAAGACATGAACATGCAAATGAACAACTTATCAATTACATATTAATGTATGTAACCTAATCTATACTACCTAAACATTCAAATAGTAAGTAAATGAAAAAATAATATGCTACCATACTTTTCTCTTTAACTGCTTCAAAAATAAAATTTATACGATCATACTTGCAATGTTTGTCCTTATTTCATCTGTTTTTACCACTTCTCATAGTGTAGTGTAGTGTTGATGCCCCCAAAATTAAACTAAACCTTGTCCTTAAGGTTTAAAAATAAGCCTAAAACATTAAAACACTAAAACACAAACATAATAATAAAACAAATATTAGTAATAAATTTAACATATTATTTAAACAACTAAGTAACAAAATATCCCAAATTTAAACTAACTTAGTATCAATGTATCTCTCATCTCCCCAAAGTTGGGTGGTAAAGCAATAACAATTACATAAAATGAACGTAATAGATATGAGGATGCTTAGGTGGATTTGTGGTAAAAATCGTCAAGATAGAATAAGAAATATAGAAATTCAAAGACAAGTAGAAGTAGCACCAATCGATACAAAGATTAGGGAAGGGCGGTTGCGGCGGTTTGGTCACCCGCAAAGACGACCTATAAATGCCCCCACTAGAAAAATTGATTCAATAGAAACTGTAGAAATTCGACGAGGTAAGGGTAGACCAAAGTTAACATGAGATACATTAATTAGGAGGGATTTGAATGGTTTGGAAAACTCACCATCAATTGCACTTAATCGAGCACAGTAGAAAAGTTTGATCCATGTAATTTGGGATTGAGTCTATGTTGTTGTTGTTGTATCTAGTTGTAATTGTAAATCACCTAGTCTGCCATACCCTCTCTTTGTAGCTCTTAATTATCTCATTATTCATAAAATTTATACCTTCAATATTAGTTATATACATCAATGTACAATAAGATTGAGCATATTCAGCTTTATCATTCGACGATGTACTCCACCTGATTCCCTTTATTACCAAAAACTCACAAAGAGTATTCTATTTTATTTCAATGATTAACATCATGAGACACAAGCTCAAAATATTTATTCATTAGAACCACGATTAGCATCTCGGTTTCTTCATCAACACAAAAAATCTCATGTACTAAGATTGAGAATGGTTTTCTGTTATATCAATAACTTCTTCCACCACTTGAAGCAATTCTTGATCTGCGTCTCTCGGGAATCAAACACTCAAACACCATATCATCTCACATCTATAAATACATATATCTTGCTTAATCCGACAAAAGAATAACATAACCTCACTATCAAGATTTTGCGACTTGGATCAATTTATCAACTACAACTTTCATTATTTTATGCTAACGCCAAATTCTAGTTCATTTCATTACATAACTCCCAGATATGTTATCTTGCTACCATTAAATGTAGACAAGAATTTACTTAACACTTCAGGTGTATATTATTCAGTCTTAACCTAATAAATAAATCTTATATATCTTTATGAATTTAACAACATATATCATTACCCCATACAATCCATAATCTTCACGTATACCTCAATATGATATGACATTACCTGTATAACCAATATAAAGAGATTCGTGAGATCACCAAATTAACTCTTGCATATAATACTTCCTGAACTAGAATTTCATTTCTGAATATGTGTTCAACACAATTTCTCTAGATAGTCTAATATGAATGCAAATCCTTGATAGCCAAATCTTTGTCTCAAGTAGTTCTCATTAGACTTTTTAATCCCCTTATCACCTAGTTAATCAAACACTTAGCTCAGCTTCAAATCTGAGCTTTAAAGAACAAATTTGTAATTATCAATTTGAACAACTCAGTCGATGATGTGACGATAAGCTTTATAAATTATCATCATTATTAGACATCTCTCTCAAGAGATAATACTAAGAACTTCTTATAATAATTACAATTTTCAGTTCTTTTCTCTATTCAAAGTATTGATAACATCCATTACTTTATGTGGGTGATTTTTCAGAGTGAATTCATTATATTCATGAATTTAGGTTATTTACTTCACCTCTGATTCCTTTTAATTTGTCAACTATATTCTTCAATCTCTCATAGCTTAAAGATCTCCAAATCATATTGCACCATCTTGAAGATTTTCATACTTCTTGTCTGTCTTCTAATGTTTTCTCTAAGATTCTTTAATCGTAAGGTTAAATAAAAGACTCCCCAAATCCTTTTCACTTAAGTAGATTAGTATTTCAAACCCTATGATGATTGAATGAACCTGTGCAACATATTCACTTGAACAAATTTACAAATAAGTTGGGATCTACACTCATATTTTATAATCATAAGTCTCAGCTTTAAGACTTTTCTTTGCCATTCATTCCATTCATCGTTTTGAAATACATTTCAAACTTTTATTCTATAAGGGATGCCTTAATTTGTTTGGTACAACTACCAAAACAATTGTTTCGTAATAGTTATTCTTAAACTTTCTTGAACTATATAATAATATAAAGTATAATCTCTTGCTTCCTTGCGTCAACACACAGCTACCTGAAACAAAGTATTAGGATAAACCTTTAACTCTTTTTATATTCCAGGTATAACCAAGCAATTATTGTAGTCCAACTACATTTCAATTTCCTTTCAAGGCATCCTTGTGTCATATATAACTTATCACAATCTTACAATTGGGTTAATTAAATATACAACAAAAAAATACCATAAATCTTTGTATATGTGATTTGTATCATTCAATTATTCAAAGATAACATTACGTTTTCTGATTCTGTGTTGAATACTCAATCCTAGTTAAATCCTTTGACTCACAATTAGGTTTTAACACATATATGAGTAATTTATATTTGAAGCTTAATATTTGCACTTGCAATCTTTTGGCCTAAATTGATTTATCGTCAAAGTTTATATAACTCTGCGATATTGCTTGTGCCTTTTCTAAATCTTCAACCCTTTTATATTACCATTGATAACACAATGATAATCTTATTACGATAGAGTTCAACAAGTTTACTATTTCATTTATGAATATAGCATGAGCTCCAATGAGTTTTCATGGTTTTCACCATGATTTTTATCATAATCAAGCCATTGCCTGACTTCATTTTCACATATAGTTTTAACTCTAATCTTAAACTGATGATAACCATATCTTAATCAACTCTCGAGAACAACTGGTTTTATTTAATAAGTCAAATGAGTTTTCACTTCTGGGCAATGAATATTCATCTTTGATTAGCTTAAAATTGACTCAACATTCGAGTAGAGTTCTCAGACTCATACAATTTCCATATTACACTAAGTAAAATGTAATTAATCAATAGTTTGACATCAGAATCAAGTAATTGATAAATTTAATCTCAAATTGTGATAAAACTCCAATAAAATTTGATAAATAAATCTCTTGAAGTCTTAGAGTCACAATTTTCATTCATCAAGCTTGAATTCTCATTAAGAATCTACTAGATTTCTATTACAAGTTCAAACCATTTGAATATTAAGTGATAAACTTATTTCAACGAATCATCATTCGTAGATATTTAGAAATTTATACAATTTTTTTAACTTCAAACTTTCAAATGAAATTATCATGAAGTCCAACATATATGATAGAGTTGAATATCAATGCGGATTTTCCATAATCCTACAACTTTTATCTCTTGTTGTGAATTTTCACTTTTAATGTAATTTCACCATTAAGATCATTCTATTAGTGAGTGCGGTTAAACCACAACAACACTAATAAACAAATTTTTATTTTAACTTTACCTTCAGTATGTGCGATTACACCACAACTATACTAACAAACTTCTTCTCATTATTTCCATATGATTTAGTACCATATCTGGAATCTAATACTTCATAACAACTCATGAAGTATACATTCGTTAGTGGTTATATAACCTCAATTAGGTTCTTATCATCGTTTACCACTAATTTTCTCATTAAATGACCTTTAATCTCATTTAACTAGTCTCGACACAAGTATTATTCACTCAATTGAGTCATCACCTTTGAGTTTCACTAAAGGGCAATTATTATTTTATTCACTTCTAAATGTCAATTCTCTTAATATCTATCTCAAAGTCCAGGTTAAATATATCCTTCTACACTAACTACTATTAATCTAATAATATCAGTGAGAATAAATACCATTAGAGACTTTCCAATAGGAGAAAAGTTTACTTTTTGTCGTCATAATATTTCTGATGTCTTTCCTTGTTTCAAACATCATTGGGATTTATGTTTCTACAAACCCTAATCCTTAATAATTTCTCATTATATAAGATCTTCACATCTTTTATTCTTATAATATCCATGAAGGCTAGGTTTCCCAAGAACCTTCACCATCTATTAATTGGATTTCTAGATAAAGATGGGAGATAAGACCTTCAAGATAACACATAGGAAAGACATTACACGTATATCTATCGCATAGGTACAATACATCATAATATATAACATTACTCAAGCTTTTATCTTTCATTACCCCCTAAAACATTGATAAAAAATGTTAATAATGTATTAAGCTTCTTCGTAACTCGAGACAACTCAAAGAGTTAGTAAACTTTGCTCCTTTTTTTTCCATCCCTACACCTTTGAGATCCTTGCATTCCCAGCTTCAGCTCTAATTTCGGTGACCTTCATCAACCCTAATGCATCAATCTTGTTTAAAATTTCCTTGCCCGTTTTTATAGGAGGTAGTAATTTGCGTACAGACGCTCCAACCCAAAATTTTTCTCTATCGTCTCTCAAACTCGAACCCGAAAGCAAGATTCGACGGTGACAATCAAACAAAACATCTTGCCACCATTATTTCAACTGGAACGCGTCTGTATCATCCATGCAATAGGGCATGCCTTCTTATCGTGTGTACTCCAACCAGACAACACTTACAGTCCATATTAAAGCAACTCGAATCTAAAAATTCATTCTCGTCGATACATCATATGACGACACTCTATTATGCCACAATTCTTGCAATTCTTTCACCAATGGTTGAAGGAAAACGTCGATTTGATGCTTGGGTTTGGTCGGGCCTTGAACGATCACGGTTAGAAATATAACTTTTTCTTCATGCACATGGACGGCGGGAGATTGTATAGTGTAAGAATTATTGGCCATGAAGAATACAGTTTTTCAGATTTGCCAAATGCTTAAAATCCATCGGCTCACAAACCCAAACGAACATTTCTAATCTCGGCGTTGAACTCACTGTTGACAACATTGAAATGTTTCAAGGCGATCAAGTCGAACAATGTTGCATCATTTCGACTTTTTAGCGACATGCTCTCCATGCCGACGCATGTATTTCGTCGTTGCCTTAGACGGGAACAAGCGCTATAAT
This sequence comes from Stephania cephalantha, assembly GCA_039657325.1. Taxonomy (NCBI): domain Eukaryota; kingdom Viridiplantae; phylum Streptophyta; class Magnoliopsida; order Ranunculales; family Menispermaceae; genus Stephania; species Stephania cephalantha. Next base: position 33,947,089 of record CM077578.1, on the reverse strand, counting down.
CTCGGTGCCAATGGGAAGTAATGCATTTTCTTGCAGGGTCGCAACTTGCTATTTTCTCCTCGTTGTTGAATATAAATAGACTCTCTGCAAAACTTGCACACATTCAACTCTAAGTCGTTTCCCCAATAAATCATACACATATTTTTGTAACAATCTATTTTCTTGATCGGTAATCCTAATCCATGCATCAATCGTTTAGTGCCACAAAAATTATCCACCAAGGTGTTATTTTTCGACAAGGAATCTTTCCAAAGTTGCAACATGTCATCATACGCTCGTTCTGAAAAAAATTATGATTCGATTTTATCGTTAGAAGATGGGCCATTGCTGATAACTTGGTCATATTCTCACATCCCGGGCACAAATGCTCATTTGCTGCGTCAATCGTATCATACAACTGTTATGATTGCAAGTTAGGAGCCTCTTCTACACTACTATTCCAGTTGAAACTCAGGCCTGTCAGGTTTTGCACCATCTCATGATAGGACGTTGAACCACCTATAGTAGGCATCTCGATTTCACCAACATCATTCTCTACCTCTATCGTCGTCTCTTCAAAGTCATTCGTGTGACTGTGCCTTTCCTCCCAGTGTAAGTACATTGGTAATATCCATCGACAAAGCTGAACTTCACTAGGTGGGATTCAACAGATTTTCTCATTGTGAAAAGCCATGTTACGGCATTTGTTTCTAGCACATGGACATCAAATATTTTCTTTGTCTAAAAAATATGTCTGGCTCTTAGCGAATGATATGAACTCTTTCACCTTGCTAGTGTACTCACACCTAGTATAACCGTTCTCAACACGGTTATACATCCATTCTCGATTTGTAGACATCTCCTAAGCTAGCACAATGAAAATTGACCTAAGTAGATACCCATGTTGTAGTTCAAATCTCACTCTACCCTATGCAAGTAGTGTTTGATATGTAATAGTCGGTATTAACAAGCATTTTTAAAGAAATACAAAATAACATATACAAAACATAGTGAAAATACGATAAACAAAAGTGGAGTTCTGAATCACAGTCCATTAATTAACCAAAACAACCAAACATAGTAATAAATCTAAAGCACGACAAATTCAAGTTGTAAGGTTTGAAAGCCATGGTTTTAGGTAATATATATGCCACATAAAAAATTCATTTTAGGTACCAGAAGCCAAAATTGTTAGCTAGGAATAACGTAATTGAAAAAAAACTTAGGATTCAAACAGACTCCTTCAATGCAATTTCTTTAAAAAATCTGAAACTTTTTTTTCAAAGATGGAGATATTTGTTCATTTGAATTCAGTTCCATTTTGTCCTACTAAATGATGTTGCCAAGGTGTTTGATCTATGTTATGTGACAAAAAAAAAAGTTGGGAATTTGATCATCATCATCACAATCATCATCACAAATGGGGAATTTGTAGATGTTGCAACAACTTTTATTTCTTATGATTTTATCTACTGTTGGTGTTGGCTTTGCGAATAAGGTCATGTGAATATTATGTTTATTTTTCCATGATTTGGATCTTGGACATTTGTTCTTTTTTTGGGCTTCTCAAATTCTTTTGTGTTTTTTTTTTCTGTACTTTATAGTTCTCTTTTTGTCTCAGATCTATACATTTTCAGATCTGTTTTTTTTTAAATAAAAAAATATAGAAATCAGTTCAATTGATGAAATTCTTGTGTTTTTGACGACTGGGTATGCTCAAGCAGATTGCATCATGGCCTCGTGGAAGTAGTTAATCTCCAAAAAAAAATCATTTGTGTTTTGTTAAAGCTGCAGAGCAGTTAATGATCCCTTTCAATCTTTTTCAGTTTGAACTCTATTTTTCATTTTCATACACACTGTCCTGAATCCTGATTGTATGGGATTTAATTTTTGTTTTTTTTAAGTAATGTCAACGCCTTTTTTTATCCCTAAACAACATATATTTGTGTTGTTTATTCTTTGAGCGTTGTATAATAGTTGTTGTAAATGGTAACTTATATAGTCACTTAAATTGAAAAGTTTAAAATACATTGACTTCATGTATTGATTTTTGAATGAGATCTTTGCGAAGTGTACATTATTGTCCAATGCTTTATTTATCAATGTTACAAGTTATTAAGAGTTCAATCAAGAAATGATCTTAGTTTTTCGGCACATGGTTTATGGGTCAAGCAAAAAAAACAATTGGACGATCATTCATTGCAACCAGTTATAAATACCTGTCAATCTCTATCAACTTTAAATGCAAATAAATAATTACTATCTTTATAGCGAAAATAAGGAACAAGGAACAAAACACAAAGACAAGAAATACATCCCCTCTATCAGCTCTCATATTAGTATTTCCTCAATCTACATTATACTTTCAATTCCTAAGACAATCATCAATGAGAACTTTATTTAAGCTCTAAAAGGCAACTACTAGCCACATTATCACTTCGTATTTGATTAAGTCTCACTTCTCCTTCATTGGTACACTATTATCCTCAAAGATTTGTCTATTCCTTTCAATCCAAATATACCACAGCATTGCCAAAATCGATGCATTCCATGCTATCTTGAATATTTTAATAGAATGATTAATATCGCTATGGGAGAATATGGAGTCCCAATTGTTGACGATCACTAGTGCTACAACGTGGCTCTTCAAATGCCTTGGGTAAAGCTGCATTCGACAAGCGGTAAAGCTGCATTCGACAAGCATATTTTAAAGCTAAATATTAGACGAATTCCAAGTAAAAAAAATCAATTGGAGAGGAACCAAAAGTTTTGCAGGGCCTAGCTTGCTGACATCCAAAAATATCTACATTTGTGCTTAGTATTTTCTCATCAAGAATTAGACAATTCCTTAGGAAAAAGACTGCACCCTGTTTTCATTCAAAGATTAAACAAACAAGTGAGAAGCCCCAAATACTTTAAGACATTTTGTATGGTTTGAATTGCAATCCATGCAAAAATATGTATCTCTTACAAAACTTGAATCAAGTCTAATATTCACCTGAATAATATCAGTTCATACTGACAACTAAATCCTAAGCACTAATACATCCTCAAGGAACAATCAGATTATCAGACAAATAAATTCCCTAATGAAAACCAAATCCCTCTCTTAAACTCAAATCTTTAACCAAAATCCAAAAAGAAAAAAGTTTTTCTCCTATTAAGGACGTGAATGCACTAAATCACAATCACATTAACACAATAATATACAAAAATTAATCATGGTTAAAAAAAAACAAATGAAATAAGTTTTGGTGATTGTTCATACCTCATTCAAGGGACTCCCTGGAGGCGAAGAGGAACGCCACGGAGGAATGCCCTGGAGGTGGAGCGCAGGGTAGTGAGAAGGTAAATACAATGAATCTCTACTGGGTCATCAAGTTCAATAGATGATAGAAAAAAGAAATCACAGTTCATACCTCATTGAATGGATTTGTTGTTTTAGGTTAGGGCAATAGAAGGTGAAAAGGGGCAGTCGAAGATGCAGAGGTGGAGCTCAGAGGTGAAGAGGACCCGTCGAAGCCGACTAGCAGTGGTTGGATTTAGAAGAGGAGAAAAGGAAAGTAGGGTGACGAAGAGCATTAGACCGAAAAGGAGAAAGGACAGCAGGTCGAACAAGAGGACAGGAAGAGTTTTATGTTTTCGATTTGGGGGAGAGGCGGAGGGGGGAGTAAAATGGACTAAAAAGGGTTTGTTAATTTTAAATGGTTTAGGTTTTTTTAGACAAGGAAAAAAATAGAACCAGCCAATTTCAATTGGTCACTCATTTCATTTAAATAAAGAAAATCAATTAAAATGGGCTGGTTTTCATAAAAAAAAATGACTTGATTTTCATTTCACAAAAAAAGGGCCAATTTTCTTTTTTTTTTTTTTTTCGACTTTTGCAACTTTTTTTATTTTTTAGGTCTTAATTATCCACGGCTAAAATTCAGTCACCTAACATATTATTTTATAACGGAATATCTATACCGTAACGAGAAATATAATCAAATTATACACTTCTTATGAGGAGCTTTTTTCCGCACTATAATCTATATATATATTATTATGCACGTGTCGTGTTGTTTGAGTCTATCGCCACTAAAATCTGACAGAAAAGACTCTATTTCTAGTAGTGTGCATGTAGGCATGCATCTTAATCTCGTCAACATCTTTCCCTAGCTCCGTCATCGCCTCTTGAAAGTCATTTGTTTGATTGTGTCTTCCTCCTCGTGTGAGTATACCATTAAGTAATTAATTAAACATTTCATCCATATATATCGACAAGCTCGAATTTAGGTCTTCAATTAGATTGACTAAATAGCACGACTCCAAATTATGACCCACAAATTAATCAAACAAACCGTAAAATCTATATATAGCTTCCTAACCCGATTACATATTTACAACAAATTAATTAATTAATTATATATATATTGGTTTCCCTGAGTTATGGGATTGGGGTGTCCGACTAACTTGAACCAAAGTAAGTTTCATCTTCGGCAACTGCTGCTCTTTCGTCGTTGTTGTCCTGCCTTGTCGTCGATATGTGCTCATTACTAGATCCCTCGACTCTCCTCAACTTCGACGCGAAACACATGTGAAATTGGTGAGACCAAAATTTTTCCCCTTAATTATATTCTTCCTCCATCTACTTAATTGGCTTTTTATAGTCATCTATTGAAGTCCGTTGCTAATTCCATTTCTAAATTTACAAATAGAATTAGCAACAGAATCTACCTAAAACGTACACATGTCCATGTCATGTTTGTTACTAATTTCGTTGCTAAATTTAGCAACGAAATTAGCAATAGAATTTTAGGCGGGAGAATTTGGCGGGTTAAATAGCAACATATTTAGAAACGAGATTTATTTTGTTTCCGAATTCTGTTGCTTTCCATTTCTATTCCTTTTTAAATGGAAACTTAAAAGTTTGATTATTAAGCGTTACTATTTTGTTGCTAATTAAATTCAGAATTAAGTCCGTTACTAATTTTTGTTTCTATATTGACTATTTTTTATAGGGATGGCTTGAGTTCCACAAGGATTATGATTTCACGCTGGAGTACCATCTAGGCAAAGAAAATGTGGTTGCTTATGCCTTAAGTAGGAAAAGAACAAGCAGAGAAAATGTAGCTACTGCCAGAGCTTCTCAGTTTAGACTTTTTAAGGAAGCATCGATGATGATGATTCGTGAAAGTCTAGTTGGCATATCATCGACTGAGAAAGCTAGTTCTAGAGCTACTAATCTTTTCTTATGTGCTCAGATTCGAGTTGAACTGGAGATGATTTAGTAGGTGATTGATTTTTTGAAAACTAATCAAGATTATATAGTGCATAAGAGGTTAACAGCTAGTGTAGATCATCCTGATTGGTCATTTTTTATGATGGTGCGTTACAGTTCAGGGATAAATTTTGGATTCCAGCTCAAGATCAGTTAAGGCAGGACTTGATACGAGAATCTTATAGATCATTTTATTTTATTCATCCAGGTAACACTAAGATGTATCGCGATATGAGGAATGTTTATTGGTGGCCTGAGATGAAGACTAATATTGCTAAGTTTGTAAAGAGATGTGAGATATGTCAACAAGTTAAGGCTAAGCATTGGAAACATATAGGGTTATTGCATTCGCTGCCAATTCTTGAATGGAAATGGGAACACATATCGATGGATTTTATTTTCGGTCTACCTCTGAGTCAGCGTAAGTACGATGCGGTATGGGTTGTAGTTGACAGGTTGACCAAGTTTGTACATTTCTTGCCAGTTTCCATGCGATATCCTCTTAATCGATTATGTGAGGTATAAGTATGTGAGGTGTTGAGATTTCATCGAGTTTTGATGGCGATTATTTCAGATAGAGATCCGAGATTCACGTCCAAACTGTAGAGTAAATTACAGAGACAGCTGAGAACTGTTATTAACCTCGCATGATGACATCCGTAATCATGTGACAGACAGTGAGCGGTTGATATTGGTGCTAGAGGATATGCTTCGAGACTGTGTCTTGGAGTTTGGTGGTAATTGGGAGAAATATGTTCCTTTGTGTGAGTTCTCTTAAAATAATAGCTATCGAGCTAGTATTTGAATGGCTCCTTTTGAAGCTCTATACAGTCGGCCTTGTCGTTCACCTGCGTGTTAGGCAGAGGTTAGAGATATAATTTTGTTGAGGCAGGAGTTGATTTAGGGCTACATAGAGAGGATTCATTATATTTGCTAGCATTTCACTAAAACACAGTTAAGACAGAAGAGATATGCCGATAAACATCATAGGTTTTTGAAGTTTTCAAAGGACAATCTAATCCTATCGAAAGGCCCTCCTATGAAAGGATTTATAGGTTAGGATTAAAGGGAAAGCTAGCTCCAAGGTACATTTCGTTGGTCAGAGTTCTTAAAAGAATTGGTCCTATTGCTTATAGGTTATAGTTACCTCCTCAGCTAGTCGGAGTTCGTAATGTCTTCCATGTGTATATGTTTTCCAAGACAGAGACTCAATTCACTCAAATGATTAAGTGGGATGAATTTGATCTTCTAGAAGACTTATCTTACAATGAGCAGTCAATTCCGACACTTGATCGTAAGATTTAGAGGCTGAAAATCAAAGAGATACATTAAGTTAAGGGGAAATGGAAATTTTACGGATATGAAGAACTAACTTAGGAGTGAGAGTCTTATATAAAGGAGCGATTTCCATTTCTCTTTAAGACTACAAGTAATTTTACATTTACTTTAATTTCGAGGATGAAATTGCTTTATATTGGGGAAGCTGTAGACCATTTACCTTAAGTGGTGATTAGTGTTTATTCAAATCTTAATTAACCCGAATTAGGCTCATGGTAAAATCTGACGTACCTCAATTAGCACATGTGTGGATTTGTATGATGATTTGTGTGTTTGGAATGTTTATGAATTTTAGAGGTTGTAGTATAAAAGATGATTTATATACAAGATTATAATCAGAAAATACAAAATAAACAATAAATTAATGACACACGAAGTGTGACAAGGGGGTCTTGGATTGATTGTGCACACCCAAGAATACTCATAGGCATGTCTAGTGAATTTATTACTCAGAAGATACACAAGGTATATATATTTATATATATTTTAGACTATAGATTTAGTTTGAATTATATGAATCGTCGGATCGCCTCGAGATGAGCATAAGTGTTGATGGTGTCAACCCGTGTGTCACTTTAGGGGCGTCATGTTAGAACATCAATCATTCGATCAACCTTGATATAGCGCGATGCGTATCTCAAGAAAAACACATATATTTAAACTAAAACCTTAAGTTTATCTTTAATAATTCGATCAAGAGAGTGAAAGAGCAGAGGGTTTAGCTTCAAAACTTAAGGAATCAATCACGAAGTTGATTCAGTGTGAATTTAGGAGCTTAAACACTAGAAATCTAGATATCATCACTTTGGTAAGATTGGTTTTTATATTTTTGAAGTTCAAGTTGATAGTGGATGATGATATCTCTGTGAATTGTTGTTGTTGTTAACTAGAAATGGTTTGTTACCTCACTAGAGGTCCTCCCTGATTAATTATGGGAGTGTTGGTTGTTGTTACAATGATTTAAGGATGGAACAGTGGTTGTTGCCCTGTGTACTATCGAAGCTTGATGCAGTGGAGCGTTCTCCACCTAGTAGAAGAGCGTGCTCCCTTCATCAATTGGGACGAACCTAGTTAGTGAAGCGTGCCCCACTAGGTGAGGGAGCGTGCTCCCACCCCAGAAAATATCTATTATGTTGAGTTTTGATAAGAATTTCATAATGTCTTAGGGACTGGATTAGGGGTTCTAAATAAAGGGTATTAGACCTATATTGATCACAAATGATTTTGTGATAAGTGTTGGATCCCCAAGCTACCGTTAATGCCCGAGCAAGTTAAGGAATTGTTAACAAAAACCTAAATCGAGGTATGTATAAATTCGCTTATTTATCAATGTTGCCTTACTTTCTTAGTATATGTAGTTCATGTAGTTTATGGACTGAATGGGGGACTATGTGCACTGTGATGGTTTTAATAAACGAAAAACGGTGTTTAATGTAATCCACGAAAGTAAGTTCCTGGACCTGAGACAAGGTTATATAGGAGATGAGTTACCTTCTTGTCATATATGTAACTTCCTACTCAATTATATAGGTTGTGTGGATTACATACTTACAAGAGGGTTTCAGATAGAACCATTGGACATTAATTGATTAACTAGATAGCACGTGGGATAATGTGTTGATCTGGCAATCGCATTAATAGTATCGGTAGGTAATCAAACCTAGTTTTATAAATAAAATAGGAATCACGGTGTAATAGTCAGTGATAAATGGACTTGCATTTGTTATTTATTGAATTATATGCTTTCCATATACCTGTTAGTTAGCATTGGTGCATATTGTTATTGCATAATATATGGAATAATGATGACTTCGTGAATCCCTTCTTACTGAGCAAGTTTGAGCAGTTACCCTAAATTTAATATTTCAGGTTCACAACTTAGCACTTTAGCAAAGGGCAAAGAGAAGATTTAGGAGTCTGATAATCTTCTCTACAATGTAGTGAGCCTTCTTGTATCTATATACACTGTTTGATATATTTTGTAGTGTATAAACAAGGTTAGGAGGTTTATAAACGAGGTTCTGGGTTTTGATAAACTATGTATTTTTGTATATTGGTAATTATAAAAAAAGTTTAATTTTTTGCTACGTATACTTTGTATTGTTTATTCGATATCGATATACAGGTTGAGTTTATCAGGTATTGGTGGAGAAGCTGCTAGCTCTAGTTAAGTCTGACTGTGTTACTGGGGATTAATCAGGGTTTCAAGCCGAGTATCGCCCTAATCAGGATAATGGATGCTACACAATCACTCCCAAACAAGGTGGTACGCACTTAAAAAAACTATACTTCAAGCTTTGAAAGGTTAAATCTTGACAAAAATTGATTAATAATCGAATGGGTGCAAGGTTTTTTTGTGTGAAAGGGTTTATGGTTTGGTAATTTAGGGTTCCATATAGTCAAGCTTATGATGGGAAATGATTATGCGTGCCTTCATGATGGTTACGGGATGGACAATTACATGGAAGAAAACAATTTTGACGATGATTAGGAAGGGAAGAATTACTACCATTATAATTATCATGAAGAAGACAACTACTACAAGTTTAGCTGACCTATCGAAGGATTTTATGCAGATGTTGAGATTGATGAGGAAGCTGAAGTGTCAAGAATGATGAAGAATCGATTGATGGTCAGTTTGACTCGCTCAAGTTCAATGAGGAGTGACCTTAACTAGCAAGTCGAGTCAATGATTATAAACAAATGCGCTCTATGGGAGGCAACCAATACTCTATCTTTACTTTTAGTTTTAGTATTGGGTTAGTTAGAATATTTATTTTCTCTCTCCTTTTAACTTTCTTTTGAGTTATTTCCAATTGCGGAGGGATGATCATGTTTTTTTTTAGTTGAAGTATATTTGTCTTTAATAGTATTCGGTAAAGAAAGTAGTTAGTTAGTAGTATAATGTTTCCTAGTTACAAATCAAAATTTCATTTTAGAATATTTTTTGTTGATTACCTATCAATTCTACCTTAAATATGTTGAATATGTGTTAAAAATTAGTAAAATATTTGATACATTGGATAAATAGTAAAAATTGGTCAGTGATTTCCTAATGATACTAAATAACACTAGGAGTCGCGAGAGAAATCGGTATCAGTTTGCAGAATTTTTAGTGTAAAAATAAGTGAGCAATTTGTCAGCTATTTGCACTTATAACTAGAATTCGTTGAACTAGTCGATGAGCCACTAAGGCTAATTTTCAATGATTTATGCAGCAATTTCCTGGAGAATCCATTGAAACCCTGATTCACTAAGAATGAATACTCGTTTTTAATAATGAGTAATTTTGGAAACCTAATATTACCGCCAAATGTTATGATCTAACATTAATGTAAAGGAAAATGCGGCCGCCCACGTGCGATATGAGTGAACTTACGTTAGTGATTATCGAGATCCGAATTCATCGCGATTTTTGTTACAGGAGGAGTTAGGCCTTTGAGATTGAAGAATTAGTAAGGGAGAGAGGTGGGAATTAGTGGGTTGCAAATTTTTATTCTCTAACTTGAACAACTCAACAATACACTACAAGAGAGCCTTAAAACCTAAACCACATTGCCAATACAAACCCATCAATGAAATTTTAGTGGCAGCGCAGGTGGCAGGGTGTAGGGAGAGCACAGAGGTGTTCAGGAAGGTGCGCGAGGTGGCGGTGATGGCAGATTTGGTTGAATTCAGCGCCACAAAGGCGTGGGAGAATGCGATGGCAGAGATGTTGAATTTGGCGCGATGGAGCGTGGTGGTAGCATCGGAGGTGAGAAATTGAGGCGGGATTACCTCCTGGTGGGGAGGCAAGAAATGGAGCCAAGAGTAGGTATCGACGACGACGCGGTGCCCTTCGATGTTGAGGGAAGTGGGAGAGAGAACTCGGCTGCTAGAAAGAGAGAGAGAGAGAGCGACCTAGAGAAAGAGAGTGCTAGAGAGAGAAAGCTCGGTAGAGAGAGAGTGTGCAAGGGAGAGAGAAAGAGAGCGTGCTTGGGAGAGAGAGAGAGAAATCTCACTGTTCGAGAGAGAGAGAGATGAGCGAACTGTTAGAGAGAGAGCATTTTTTACAGAGGGAAGATAGGAAAAAAAGGTACGTACCGGGTGATGACGACGATGACTTAGGTAGCGGAAGTGGGTTGAGGATGAGGCCGAGGATGATGGAGAGGAGAATGGTGTCGTGATGACTTCGTCGACGGGTTTGGCATGGTGGCAAACGAGAAGGGCAGTGAGGAAGATTGGGGAGCAGTTAGTTAGGTTTTGTGTGTGTGTGTGTATTTGGGATTAGATATGTTTTTTAACTCCTTTTTCAATTTAGCAACGAAATAACAACAGGTAGCATTTAGCAACGGATTTGCAACGGAATCCTTGCTAATCCGTTGTTAATCCGTTGCAAATTATATTTTGCAACGGTTTCACAACGGATTAGCAACGGATTAAGCAAACTCCATTGCTAATTCGTTGGTAATTTATAGACCGTTGCTAATCCTTTGCAAACGCTAAATTGCAATGGATTAGCAAAGGAATTTTAGAAAGGAAATTTTTGCGGGTTATTTTACCAATGGAATTTATTTTCTTTGCTAATTCGTTGGTAATCCGTTTCTAATTAGTTAAAAAGTTTTCCTCCCATATTTCGTTGCTATTCCATTGCTAATTAGCAACGGACACTTATTCCGTTACCAAATTATTGTTTTTTTGTAGTGTATAGAACAATACCCTTTGTTTGACATTTTAACCTCCTGATTACATAATACACCTCATAATTCAAATTTAAATCAATCACCAAGATTACGGCACCACATAAGTTTTCTCAATCTCCACTGACAAGCATCGAGCTTAGGATAATTAATATAGAATCTCAAGACATAATAATCATTAAATCAATCTCATTTTTCAAACAACACTTAAAATATCACCACAATCAAAGTTGATAGGAACCTTAATTCACTAATAATCATCATTTCATATTCAATTGTTGGAATAAAAATACATAATTCGCTTAACTTAGCTATAAGCATTCGAGCTAAATCTTTTATTTGAAAATTTTTCATCAAACTCCTTCTATTTTCTTATATCACTCTTTCTTTTTCTTCAATTATATAAATTCATTTTATTCTTTATATTATATTTCTACGATTACCCGCTCCATTTCCTTTGAAACCCATTATTTTTTTTTTAAGAATTATTCCTCTCATTTTTCTCACCACCATTGATTCCTTACTCCATTTCCTTTGGAATTTGTGGGTCTCTCTATTTTTCATTAAAAAATTCTTGCTAGTTTTTCTCACTTTCACTATAGTCAATGAAGTACTTTTTCCAACTAAGTAATGTTTATTGGCTAATTTTCTATTTTTCTCCTCAATTGTGGCATAAACTTTCAATACATATATTTAACTTGATCAGTAATCTTTGTATAACAAGATTCTTAGAAATCTACCTTTTTTTATCTTGCACTATTGTTTTGATCTTCTAAACTCTTCTAGTGTATACACAATCTAGGTGAAGTCAAATAGGGTACAACAATTTTCGTCCATCATAAAATTTATATTTTCATGGGTAGTAATAATATATCACTTCCATTCAAATTATAATCATATTTCTATTCCTAATTAAAATAAAGTGAAATAAAATAGGAAAACATTACCTGTATTATAGGAAATTTGAAAAACTCGGTTAAATTTGAATAAATAAATTGGTTCTAACTTTTGTTTCTTTCATACTTTGCTTCTTTATTTATCACCTAATATCCTCAAACTCATTACAAATCTTGTCCTCGAGGTTTAAAAATTAAGTCGAATGTTCCAACAAAAAAAAAATACCTTGTAAAGCCCAAACGAATAAAATAAATAACTAAAGAACATAAGAATGATTTGAATATGCTTGAAAACATGATAAATTTAAACATTCCAAGCATCATTTGATTTAAAAGGACATTAAACCATTTCATTGTATCAAAATTCTAACATACCAAAGCATATGTATCAAAGTGTGAACATATACCAAATCAATCAAAGCATAAGATTTTAAACAAATACCTTATATGAATAACGCTTAGGAAAAGATTACAAAAAGAAGAGAAAAATCTTAAAACCATCATCACCATCATTCCATGATAAGGCTGTTAAGACTGGTAGTTCCCCTCAAGATCATAGAGGGGTAGTCTACTTCCTCCACCAGCTTATTTTCATTGAAGAATCCCTAGTTGGGCATCCTCATCTAAAGTGATGGAATGTGAATGTTGGCTCCTCTGCCTTGAGTCATCCTGGTCCAACATCGCTGTAATCCATAGATAGTTCGGACAATCTGGCGTTGGTTCTGGAAAATGAACTCTTGATGTCTTAGAGTCCTCATCTGATTATGCAAGATTGTATGCATCATGGCTATTTCTGTCTTTCGGATCTACGCTAGTGAAGTCCTCCATAATTTGTTCTGTGGTCCAAGTAGTCTGCTCATTGTACACTGCAGTTTAAGTTGCCCGTAAGTTCTTTTGGTTAGTTGCCCGTACTTTTCTTCTCTATGTTGTTTGTCTCCTTTGTGTGGCATTTACCTCTTGCTCATCCTCTGAGTCAATGTATCTTGGTACCTTCTTACTTTTCTTAATGACATCGTCAGTGAAAGTCTTGTCCGAAAATACATCAAACTCGACTTCTCTCATCGGGACTCGATCTTGCATGCAAAACTTGATGATCATCAAGGGAAAAAGTAGTCCTTTGTTTTTTTTCTGGTCATGGCATTCCTAATTTCTTCATAGATTATTCGGCTAACTTTAATGTACCTGATCCCTTGGACTATATGGTATAGGAGAGCTGCCATATAGTTCACTATGTCGTAGTGTTGTAAACTAGGCTGTAGGCTCACGTTTAGGAAAAAGCTCCAAGCATTGCTTGTTTTCCTAAAATTCTAGGCTTGTATATGCTTCACGTACCCGTCTAAGTCAAAATGGAAACCATCACTCGGAATGACTTCTAATGCATTCCAAATGGTCTCATGGGGAAATCCGTATCTATATATGTACTCAAGTTTAGGGTACTCGTTATGTTGCCTTAAATGAATTTTGGTAAACAATAATAACAGGTTTATTCTCTAAGGTGAGTAGTCCAATTGTCTTCTTCTGGACTATGGCTACTTTTGTATTCTCATTTTCATTTCAGTTCGTATAGAATTCTCTAACTAAAATTTCATACCCCTTTTCAATGAAGGTTCCCGCTTCATTATCAGCGTAGTAGTCCCTAGTCAATAATCCCCTATTTTGTTTCCTAATTTTTTTTAAGATCATAAGCCCGTATTTGACTTCATTTTTTATGTTGAAACCTCTCTTCTGTATAATTTTTCAATTTTTACTAATGTCATTTTCTATCCTAACGATGGCTTTAGCATTAATAAGGTTGTAGGCATGGAAAGAATTGTTGGGTGTCTCCTCAATCTCTTCTTCTTCCTCTGAATCATATTCACACCTTAAGGGTGGAGAAGGCTCTCTCGGTACTCTAGTTCATGGGTTATTCACTAAAATACTCGTTGACCTAATAGGTTTCAGTGGAGCTTTGGATTTTTGTTTGGGTTTTTCTACTAATGGTAGCTTTCCGTTATCCTCTCGTGAACTTCTACCTTTTCCTCCTCTGGCCATTATATCAAGTTTAGAAAATCACAAGTTCAAAAACCTAAGAAACCTGTAAATGATAGAAACAATGTTGTCGAAAATACTTTGGTAAAATTCAAGATGTTATTTAGAAGGAGAAATCTATTTGAAAAGCTAGTTTGAAATTCATCATAAATATAAAATATTCTTAGCATCAAAATGATAAGTAAAATGTAAAATTGAAAATTTTGTTTTCTATATATTGCAAAGCATTCGGTGAAAAATTGTAATCTCTTCGAAGTCATTGCAACTTAAATTGAAATAAGATCATAAACAAACTTCCAAACTCATTTCAAACATTTGTAAACCATTTCAAAATATGCATAACTATAGTAAAAATTCTGAAATTGTTGAATTTGTAAATCAACGATCAATGTGATCACTATTCCTAGTCTATTGAAATCAATGAAACTATGTGGGCAATACAATTGAATAAATCACGACAAAAGAAATTCGAAAAACATTGAAAAATTTGCGAAAATCCACGAATCAAAATTCGATGAAGTAAAGAGCTAGGGTTGATGTAATTCCTTTCTTGAAAATGAATCTCTCAAAATTGAAGCACTTGAACTCCTTTAGACCGTCCCTTTAAGTACTAAGTCCAAAATTCCTTAAACCATAGTTTGCTAAAAAAAACCTCAAAATCAAGATTTTTTGTTTGAATGAGACTAGGTTTAGGTGGGATTCGCTTAAATACTATGGAATTGAGCTTGGAATGGTTGAATCAATGCAAGAAATTTAGATTTTGGTGAAGGGGTCTAATGGCTTAAAAGTGTGAAAGGTTTGAAGTGTACGGTTGTTTAGGGTTTTTGGTTTTAAAAGCTAAAAATCATGACCAGCGATTCCAGTTTACGTTAAACTGAGTGTATCAAGAATAATTAAGCTGCTGAAATTTTTTGGACCTACCGATTTAACTAGCGATTTGGAATCCCTGGGAATCGTTGGACTGCAAATTTTAAGTTGATTTTCTTATGTACTGCTACCAATTTAGCAAGCGATTCCTAGTGTTAATGTGAATCGCTAGGAATCACCAGGCTTACATTACTATTTTTTTCAATTGATCTCATAATTAACTTATTCATCACTCATAAAATTTCATATCAAGGTAGAATTGACTAAAAACTTGAAAGTTTGAGTAAGACATATAAGTAAATAAATACTTTTATTGATTAAATAAATAAATAAATAAATATTTAAGCAAGTCAATCATGCAACTTGCGTTAAGGAAATATAAGCAAAGAGTGAGAGAATAAAACATACTAAACTAAACTAATATAAATTCCTATTAAAATTAAATATGCATGAAATAAACATAGAATATAGGGTGCCTCCCATAGAGCGCTTTTGTGTACTATCGTTGGCTCGACCTAACCTTTCCAAAATTAGGTTGGATTTCAAAACTCGAATTTAGGATTTTCCACTCTAGTTCCATTCCAAAAAGTGAGTGCTCGGCCATTAATTTTTAAAGTAATTGTTTTATTCAAAATATCCATGATAGCATGAGAAGTGGCTAAAGAAATGACGTCCTAATATTAAAAGAGGATCTTTATAGATAAAGTGTGGCATTACCAAAATGTCCATGGGTATGGTGTTGTTGTCCACTTGAACTGGCACATCCATGACCACTCATATTAGTTGAATTAAAGTTTTATCCTGTAAAGAGAATCGTTCATAAGCAAGTGAATTTAACTCCAATTGAGTGTGTAAAAAGAAATATTTGTACTAGAGTTTGTATCACACTGAGCTCTATAGTACCAAGCCCATTTGACTTTAATGTGCAAGTGTATACCTCCTGGGGTCTTTAATCTTCATAAGATTCGAGTCTGGCTTTTTCATCTTCTTATTGTACAATTGCACTTGTATTTAGAAACTTTCGTCTTGTTAATGATTTTTCCATTCTATGGTTGCTTATCCATTCTTGAGTTACTTTCGTTCCCTTTGAAGTGTCTTCAACTATTTCTTTCTTTTAAATCCCTTTATCAGTTTCCATTAATATTGCATTGATTGCATAAATTTTAGGTCAAAGTTATCATAATTGTTTAGGTCTAAAAATTCATTATTATTTATTCCATTATCAAATAATTCATCATATTCTTCATAAGTATCATAATTAAGTTCATTATTAATTTTGAATTTGACAATCTTATCTTCAAACCCCATAGACATTTTTCCTTCATAAATATCTAACTTTGTCCTAGTTGTCTTTAGAAAAGGTTTACCTAATAGTATAAACAAATGATTAGGTGACATAGAATCTCCCATTTTCATGACATAAGAATCAGTCGAAAATACTAAATCATGTACTTGTACTAGGATGTCCTATAATAATTCATACAGTGTAATAATGGTATTGTTTTCAAAAGTAAGATTAATAGGCATGTTAATTAACGATCATATTTTTAATGATTCGTAAAGTTTAAGTGACATAATGTTAATTTATGCTTCGAGATCACACATAGCAAATAGAAAAGAAGATATGCCTATGGTGATGGGTGTGACAAACATTCTTGGGTCGGAACATTTCTTAGGCATTCTTGTTAATGATGAAATCTTTTGTTCTAAGTTTTTATTAATTTCTAATTTCTTAAATGGTTCATATATATCTTCTTTAGGTTCTTCCTCCCTAGCATTTGCTAATCGTTGTGGAATGGTATAATTAGAATGCATATCTTCATTTGACTCATATTTATCATTTACTTTTTCTTGGTTAATTAATTCATAATTTTGAAAAGATTTTTCGTAGGCTTCTACTTTGGCTAAATATTAAGAATATAATCCTTCATGAAAAGGCGTGTATTTCAATTGCTTGGCCATCCATTCACTAGTGGGAATGACATTTGTCAAATCATATTCTTTTCTTCTTGTTCTATTGTCTTAGGTATTTTAGTTTTCTTTTTTACCTCTTTTTTGGTGCCTTTTCTTGCATATTCATTTCTTAATAATTTTCATAAAATAAAGCGTTAACTTGTGCTTGATTTGAAGCGTTCGTAGTTTGAGCAGTGACTTTAGTTTGATTACTTAACTTGTTCATTTGTAGAGTCCTTTGACTTAATTGATTTTTTCAGCTCGTTAATAGATGTATCAGCTTTAATTTGGTTTTGATAAATTTGTGTAAAGTTTTGATGACTTACGGTCATAAAGTTGTGTAATATTTTTTCTAAATTTGGTTGTGTAGGTTGTATAGTATGTTGAAGTTGTTGCATTGTTGTAGGTTGAGTAGGTGCTCTCAGTCTAAAAGTGGTATGGTTTTGAATTTTTGGACCGTAGGTAAGATTCGAATTTGATTTTCATTATAATAATTGTTGTTATTTTATTGGTTCCAAGACATACCATAATATTGGTTTGTAACCGCGTTGACTTCTTCATTGTTTACTTCTTGGAAAGTAGGGCACGCATCTGTAGGATGCGTAACTTCATTAAAAAATCCACATGGTTTATCTTAATTTGATCTATCTTTTAATAGTAGTTTAACCATGTTAGGTAATTCTACAACTTTTTCATCAAATTCATTACTTGTTTTATTATTAACCTCACAATATTTCTTTCTTAATGTATTGGTCTTTTCTCCATATTATTTAGATTGTTTAGCCATCTTATTAATAGCTTTGTTTGCAAGAGTTGGTGTAACATCGAGTAAGTATCCACCACATATGGTATCTAATTGTCTTTGTTCAAAATGATTTAGTCCTTCATAGAAGTATTCTAAAAAGTCTCTTTGAGTGTATGCATGTTGTGGACAATATGAAATTAATCTTTGAGCTATATCCCAAAATTGCTTAAAATTTTCATTGTCTCACATTTTCACGACTGTTATTTGTCTTCTATAAGTACTAATTTTTCTTGCAGACATATATCTATCTAGGAAAGCTTCTAACATTTGAGCACATGTGGTGATCGAGTCTTGAGGAAGATAAAAACAATCAATTTTGTGCTTGATCTTTCTATATAAAAGGAAAGGCTTTAAGTTTGACTTGTTCTAATGTGCAGTCTTTAGGTTTCATCCTATTGACTTTGTGATGATATTCCCTTATAATTTTTTGTTGGTTTTCATTGTCCTTACCATAGAAGTTAGGTAAAGAACTAATAAATCTAGTTTAAAGTTCAAATTCAAGAAGATAGGCAATGCACATTGATTCATAAGCAGTAAAATTTTGATTAGCTTGCTTAAAAGTAAGTTGTTTATTATCATTATTATTATTATTATTATTAATGTTATTATTGGCTTCCATTGTGGTAGGTCAGTGTCCTCTACGTTGTTGTTGTTTTCTTAAGTTACGATTGAATGTCCTATTTATCTCAGGATCAAACGGATGTAAAGATCCCGTGAAATTAGAATGACAAACTGGATAGACCGTACAACATGTAATACTCCTAAGAAATTGTGTTAAAATCCCTAACAATGGCGTCAGAAATTGACACGTGTTAGGTGTGTACAATAATTCCCCTTTCTATATTATCTTTAAAATATTTTGTAGTTATGGGAAGTGCGAATCGTCTCCACAGGAATTTATCAAACCTCTCTAGGAAAAAGAACTTTAAATTTTTTTATTATTTTTATTTTTATTTATAATAATAATTAAACTAACTAATAACTAACTATAATATAATAACTTAAAGAACCATATTATCTTAATTAACTAACACAATCCAGAATCACGAGCAATCAGATAGATTAAATTTAATAATAAATATCTAAATAAATATCCAGAACAACGAAACATATATTCGTTTTGCATTCCAAACAAGTAAATCCAATCCACATATGGTCATGAACATATTTTATAAAGTAAGGTAAATCATTAAACTTTGATTATAAGTAATCGGCCTTTACCCAGCCATTTATTTTCCTTATACCGTTAGAAAAGCCATGTTTTAATTCTATTGAGCTAACCCATTTATTCACACAAAGACATTAACTTCACGCAATAAAACCGCAATAAACTTTATGAGAAAATTGAACTACTAAATCTAACATCTTTGAAAAGCCATTTCAACACATGATTTAGATCTCAAATTCACGTAGGATATTTAAATGATGTTTGCCTTCCAAAAAATCCTAGTTACTACTGCAAATAGATAATGAAACCATATATCACATACGTATTTTCAACTATGCATATGATAACTAGATCCATGATTAAAATCAATAGATATTAATTTATTGAATCAGTGAATCAAAGAATACAGTCGGTTTAAAGCATTAAGAACATATTCATTTCATCATAACTACATCGCAAAATGAATCTAGTTCATGTTCGGACTTTGTTTAAATTAAACAAACGACTCACTCATATACATAAATAACATTGCAATAATATAAATAAAAGACCTAATTGAAAATATCTCTGAATTAAAATACTTGAATCTTAAAAAGCAATGAATAGTAGATAATGTACTTAAAATAAGTAAATTGTGGCTCCAAGAACAACCAAAACTTCTAGGGCTTCAAAGTACGATCAAGGGCAATTAATTTCATAACCTTAGGTTAGTATTTATAGTATACTAATCAGTAGACATCCAAAAAAAAAAACCAAACAATTCATAGCTATCCAAAATTCTTGAGATCTAACTAAACGACTCATAGTGGTTTATGTGAGTAACGAATCGCTAATTAAATCCATAATTTTGAGCTCACTGGTCTCTTCTTGTGTACATCGATTTAGCCAGCGATTTGGTATCTCCAGGAATCAATGAGAATTGTTGGTTCATTTCTAGTTCTTCTTTGCTTCCTCAATGATAATTCTTCATATATTTCTTCAACTTGATTAATTCCTTCATAATCTTCCTTTTTTTTCATTTCTTCATATTCTCCATTTACTACTAGAAATATCAAAAATAAGAGAAAACCACGTGTAGTATAGTCTTTTACATATAAAGTCATCCTAAAATTAACAATAAACATGTCTAATTATTAACTTTCAGTTTGAAGTGGGTTTGTGTTTGGCAATTTTGAGTTTTATTTTAAAAACTTGAAATCATACTTAGAGATTTTAGAGTTAAATGGAATCACTGGGGAACCGTTGTGTAAATCCATAGGAATGAGGTTTTGTGACTCACCGATTTAACCAAAAATTTACATTATTAGGTCGGATCCCACTAATTCTCTGGACTCAAATCTTTACATAAATTTCTGGTTATTGTCACCGATTTCGCCAATGATTCCTATTCTTATTCCAAATCACTAAGTATATGCTAGGCTTAATTTACTATTTTCTATTTTTTCACAATTAACATATATATCATTCATAAAAACTAATATAAAGGTAGAATTTACTAAAAATTCGAAGTTTAATTAGGATATGGAACTAACTAATGATTTTATTAAATAAATAAGGAATAAATAAATAAATAAGCAAGTGAATAATGTAAAATTGCATAAAGGTCATATAAACAAAAACAACTCGATCACCCCCCTTATTTGAAATTACTTTGGAGTTTAAATTTCGAAAATATTTTCAATGCAAGAGTCCAAAAGTGAGAGAATAAAAACATAATATACTAATACTAAAATCCTAATAAAATATAAATAAACATAGATACGGGCTGCCTCCCATAGAATGTTTTTGTTTACTATAATTGGCTCGATTGAATCATTCTAGAATTAGTTTGGATAACTAAACTCGAATTTAGGATTATCCGCTCTAGTGTCATTCCAGGTAAAGTGATTGCTTGATCTTTCACTTTTAAAGTGATTGTTTTGTTTAGAATATAACACATGTTGGGCATGTACAATAATTTCACTTTTTATTTTACTTAATTAAAAACAACAGCTAAACCAACTAATAATTAACTATAATAAAATAATACTTCACTTAACTAACTATATTAACTTAACTAGCGCAATTCAAATTCAAAATCAATCAAATAGATTCAATTCAATAATAAATAAATATCTAAAAAAACACCCAGAATAATGAAACATAAACACGTTTGCATTCCAAACATGTAACTTCAATAAATATATAGTTATGAGCATATTTTATAAAGTAAGATAGATGATTAAACTTTAATCATAAGTAAGTAAATAGCGTTTAGCTAACCATTTATTCTCTTTTTACCAGTGGAAAAGCCACGTTATAATTTTATTAAGCTAACCCCTTTGAATACATAAAGACATAAACTTTACACAATAAAACTGTATTAAACTTTATGAGGACTTCGAACTACTAAATCTAACATCTTTGGAAAGCCAATTCAACATCAAATTTAGATATAAAATTCACCGGGGACATTTAAATGTTTTTTTGTCTTTTAAACAATCCTAGTTACTACTTCGAATAGATAATGAAACTAAATATCACAATACACATTCTAGACTATGCATGCAATACAAAGATCATGAGTAAAATTAATATATAATAACCTATTAAATAGGCGAATCAAAAAATACAATTGGTTTAAAGCATTAAGCACATAATCTTCACATCATAACTACATTGCAAAACGGATCTAGTTCACGTTCGAACTTTGTTTATCAAGCACTCACTCATAATCATAAATAACATAACAATAATATAAATAAAAGACATAGATAAATACCTCTGAATTAAATACTTCAAATCTTCTCCAAAAATAAGGAACAATAAAGTAAAATTTAAAATAATAAATAATGGCTCATAGAGCAATGGAATATTGATCTAAGTACTCAAGGGCAACTAATTTTGAAACCCTGAGTTTGTATTTATAGTGTTCTAAGTAGTATATATCCCAAACTATTTCAAACAAATTGTAGTTTTCTTAAATTCATGAAATAATGCCTAGTGATTCATAGCGATTTGTGTGAGATAAGAATCGCTAGGAAAATCTATAATTTAGAGCTTACTTTTTTCACTGATTTGGCTATCGATTATAGGTGTCCTTTGAATTGTTGGGAATCGCAAGTTCAATTCTTTAGTTCTTCCTTGCTTCCTTGGTGATGGTTATTTGCATACTCTTTCCACTTGATTAATTCCTTCATAATTTTCCCTCTTTTGTTCATTTCTTCATATTCTTCATTTATTATTTGAAATAACAAAAATAAGAAAAAACCCCATGTAATATAGTCTTTTACATCTAAAATCATCTTAAAATGAACTATAAAATATGTCTAATTATTGACTTGTCAAATACTCACAAACTTAGCACTTTGTCATCGAGAGAAAAGAAATAGTCTCAATCATATTCTTTTTTCTTCCCCAATTCTAATTTCATAATTATATACTCCTAATCTTAAACAGAAATGATCTTAAAAAATAAATATATTACCTTCAAAAAAATAAGAATCATTATGGAATAGAAATAACTAAATAGCAACCACTTTATTTTACATTTCAACCTTCTAATTGTGCAATACACCTTAGAATTCAAAGTTAAATGAATCACCAAGGTTAAGGAACTACATAGGTTTTCTTAATCTCCACTGATAAGCTTCAAGCTTATGATAACTAATAAAGAATCTCAAGATGCAAAAACCACTTAATCAATCTCATTTTCAAATAATATTTAAAATATCACCACAATTAAGGTCTATAAGAACTTTTATTCACCAATAATCATCATTTCATGTTCATTTATTGGAATAAAAAGACATACTTCACTTAACTTAGCTATAAGCACTCGAGCTAAATCTTTTATTTCAAGAGTTTTTTCATACACTTCATTCATTTTCTTATATTTCTCTTTCTTTCTTCAATTATATAAGTTCATTTTCTTCTTTTTTATGTATTCCTATGTTTCCCTGCTTCATTTCCTTTCGAATTCGTTATTCTTTTTATAGGAAGTATTTTTCTCATTTTTCCACCACTAGATTCCCTGCTCCATTTCGTTTGGAATTTTTAGATATTTATTTTTCTTTGAAAACTCTTATTAACTCTTCTTACTTTCGCTATAGTAAAGGAAGTATTCTTTCCAACTTAGTGAAATTTATTAGCTATTTCTTATTTTCTCCTGAATTATGGCATAAACTCTTTCATTACATATATATATATAAATAAAAAATACTTAATCAATAATCTTTGTATAATAAGATTCTTAGTAATCAGTCTTGTTTATCTTGCATTATCTTTTCGATCTTCTACCCATTATAATGTCTAACACAAAGTAATCAATTATCTCTAAACTCATCTAGTATATAAACAAGCTAGGTTAAGTAAAATATGACATAACAATTCCTTTCTATCATAAAATCTTATATTTCATAGGTGATAATAATATATCACTTCCATTAAAATCCAAATTATATTCATATTCCTAACTAAATAAAGTAAAATGAAATGGGAAAATACTACCTGTAGTATGGAAGATTTTTGAAATTCACAATGTTATGTTCAACTAGATTTCACCTCTCGTTTCTTGCATACTTCGCATCTTCATACTTCACTTCACCTAATACCCTCAAGCTCATTTCAAACCTTGTCCTCAAGATTTTAAAATTATGTCGGGTTTTCCAACCAAAAGGAAAATACCTCGTGAATCATAAATGAATAAATTAAATGATTAACTAACATACTAAACATAAGAATGAATTGATTAAGTAAAGAAAATTTGAACATTTTCAAGCATCATTACATTGAATTGAGCATAACAAACCATATCATTGTATCAAATTTTAACACACTAAAGCAAATGTATCATGAATTTACATACCACATCATTCAAAGTATTACAAACATAGACCTCACATGAATAACACTCAGGAAAATATTACACGGAGAAGAATAAATCTCTGAACTGTCATCTAGATCATCACCATCATATCTAGGATCAGTCTATTGGGACTAGTAACTCGCTTCAAGATCATATAGGTGTAGTGTACTCCCTCCACCAAGTTTTCTTTAGTAAAGACTCATTTTTTGGGCATCATCAACTGGAGAGATGAAACATGAATGTTGGCTTCCTCTCCTTGAATCCTTCTGGTCATGCTTCGCTCTGATCAATAGTTTTTCAGCAATCTTACGTCGGTTCTCGAACATGAACTCTTGATGTCTCAGAGTTCTCATCTGACTACGCATGATTATCTGCATCATGGCCATTTCTATGCCATCCACATCTACGCCAATGAAGTCCTCTACAAGTGGCTTTGTGGTTTGCTTTATCAACTCGTTATACACGACGGTCTCCATTTCTTCTAAGTGTATTTGGTTGTCTGTCCATACTTTTCTTCTCTCTGTAATCTCTCTCCTTTGTTTGGTGTTTCTCTTTTGTTCCTCTTTTGAGTCAACATAGCTCGATTCATTCTTGTTTTTCACAATAGCATTGTTAGTTATGATCTTGTTCGGTAATACATCAAACTTTACTCCTCTCATTGAAACTCGGTCTTGCTTGCAAACTTGATAATCATCAGGGGAAAAAGAAGTCCTTTGTTTTTCTTGGTGGTCATGGCATTCCTAATTGATTAGTAAATTATATTGCCAACATCAATATACCCGATCTCTCGGACTTTGTGGTATAGGAGAGCCACCCTATAGTTCATTAAGTTGTAATGTTGTAAATTAGGGTGTAGGCTTGCGTTCAAGAAAAAGCTCCAAGCTTCTGGTGTTTTCCTGAAGTACTTATTTGGATGTGTTTTGGGTACTCATCCGAAATCTAAATGGAAACCATCCCCTGAAATAGCTTCTAAAATGTTCCTAATGGTCTCGTGGGTAAATATGTGTCTATACAAGAATTCGATTTTAGGGTACTCTTTATTATGCCTCAAATGAACCTTCGGCAAACCATAATATCAATTTATTCTCTCAGGTGAGTAGTCCATTAGTTTTCCTCGAGCTATGGCTACTTTGTTATTCTCATATCCGTGTGCGTTAGCATTAAATTACCTTACTAATATGGCACACCCCTTTTCAACAGAGGACCTCGCGTCGTTATCGGTGTAGTAATCCCTAGTCAATTACCCCTAGTTCATCTCCCTTATTATGTTTAGGATCATAGGCACGTACTTAACTTCATTTTTGATGTTGAAACCCCTTTTCGGCATGATCTTTCTATTCTTGCTAATGCCACTTTCCATCATAGCAATGGTTTTGGCATTGATGAGGTGCTGGACTTAGAAAGAAATGGTGGGTATCTCCTTAATCTTTTCCTCTCACTCTAAGTCATAGTCAAAACTTAAAGGTGGAGAAGGCTCTTTAGGTGCTCTAGTTCGGGGGTTAGTCACCGAAATCCCTGTTGGCTTAATTGGTTTGGGTGGAGCTTTGGGTTTTTATTTTGGTATCTCTAGAAGTTGTACCTTTCCCTTCTCCTCTCTAGTCCTTTTATATTTTCCTCCTTCGACCATTATTAGAAATTTTTGATAATCATAAGTTTGAAAACTAAATAACCCTATAAATGACTGAAACAACATTGTCGAAAATAGTTCAGTAAAAAGTTGGGGTATGTGCCTTATGTCAATCTACAAATATAATTTATCTTACAATTTAAGTTAATAAAATTGAGCATTTCATTCGTTGTTTTATTATAAGTGATTGCATGTTTACCTTATAATAAGATCTATGCATATTTGTTGAAATATCCTAGGTGTCCCTAGTCAGTCATTATGTTGGGAACTATAATGAATTAAGACCAATGTGAATCTTGATTGATGGTCATGTGATGATCATACACATAGGGATATGAATCGAGATCATGAGTACTTGTTAGAGAACAAGCTGGTGGACCAACCCGCTATGAGAACCCCACATAGATTAAGTCATAGATGTCACTCATAATAAGTATATCATTTAGCCCTTCAACTTGAGATTACCATAAAATTCAATATTAGGAGTATGGTAATTAGATATAATCAAACGTTATCTTCAACCAAACGATTATAAAGATTGTGATTGGTTACCATGTAAATAATATGTGAAGGTGTGTAAATATAGAATTTATCACTCTACTACCGAGAGAGATATCAGTGGATCCTTTGATATAATAGACTTGATAATGGCCAAGTCCATGTGAATTGATATGATCAATGTCACTTGGATGTTTTTCATTTACCTAAAGATCAAGACTAGAACGATTGAACATTAAGGGTAACTTTATATACTTCATGTTTAATCAAAAGATATCGCACGACAAAAGGATATGATATATGTTATTCATTAGGTTGTATCGATTTTGATATTCATGCTACTTGGGTAGTTATAATACCTTGCTAGTGATCACTTCTAACTTGTGAACCAAAATGGTTTTGGTTCACTGCCAACTTTGCATGAACCTATTGAGTCGCACACAAATAATGGCTTTGCATTATTTCAATTTGTCTAGAGTAATGAATTTTATATGATAAAATTCATAACATAAAAACCCTTACAATTCGTTATATGATAACTTATTAATAGGGTCGTATATGTAATTTGCTTAAATTGCTTAAATACAATAGTTGAATTACGAATAGATTTTTTAAGAAAGCATATCTACACATTTAAGTAAAGGTCGAAACCCTAAAACGAAATAAGATTTTCATTTTTACTATTTTTTAGTTCTCTGAATTTAGGGAGAGAAAAAAAATGTTTTCAATCTCTCGTGGGGCTAGTACTTGAAATTGTAGTCACCGTTTGTGTCTGGATTTCAGATAAAGGATGCGTACTGGAACGTGTTAGAAATCGAACAATCAGGGAAGGAAATCACGGATTAAGGTATGGTTTACTTTTTGTAAATTTAGTTTAATGGAACTTATTTTCGGTCCTGTTGAGGTTTTTCTAAAAATTTTTTTGAATTTTTTACTGCGTATGAACCCCAAAACCTAACAGTGGTATCAGAGCAGGTTTCTATTCTATTAAACATTTGCATGCTTTCTCTAATGTATATATAATATATGTGTGAAAGCACTATCTTGATTAATGTATATATGACGTACGGATAGGTTTTGTGATAATTGTTATCAAGAATTGGTTTTAAAGTATGTTGTCAGTTCTTGTATAATGATACATAAGCATGATTTGATTTAATAATAGTATTCATGTTTTGAATATTTTGATTAACATATTTCATTTTCGTTCAATAGTTATGTATGTTTCCAAGATAGAATCATAATTAGGTTAATATGATTACTTTAATATGGTTCTGGTGTTGTATGCATGATTTATATTTCGTTTCTTGATTTAGTTGCTTGTTCTGTATGAATAAGAATCAAAATTGGTTTTGATCATATATTTCATTATGGTTATCTGTTAGTATATTCCTATTAAATAGGAGATAAACTTTTAATCGGATAAGAATTACAAATCATATAAGAAATGTGAGATATATAATAAATTCATATTGGATAAGGTTTCAAAGTATCTTAAATTATAATTGGATTAAGATAAGATATTAAGTTAGAGGAAGGTCCAAGTTAATTAAAAAAATTATTTAATATATTTGTATTAAAATAAAAGGTTGTTTTAGTCAATTGGATTTACTAAAATAATAAGTTATTTTAGGCGATTCTCAATTTTCGGAACTGAATTTTTTTGTACAAAATAAATGAATAAATAAATAATGGGGGAGCTGCCTTGTGTACCCCCACCCACTGACCGGCTTGTTCGCGGTACAAGGAAATTCATATAAAAGTCAATATTAGTAAAATTTCCTAACTTGTTTAGTGAATGTACCTACATTGTAATATTTGGTATTTACCTCGTTTAAATTATGATCATTAAAACAAATAAAAAAACTCCTCTTCCAAATTTTTAGTCATGTGTCATCCATTATCAAACAATTGTTAAGGCTTTGATCACATCAATATCGGTCTGCCTCAGTAGATTGTATTGTGTTATCTTGGTAAGGCAAGTTGAGTAACGGTTACTCTATTGTTTAAAATGGTTAGATTTGATAAAGCTATCAAAACAATTTTGGGCTTTAGGCACTAATTGAGACAAAACGTGCTAAGACATAAGATGTCATAATGTCATAAAAACAACTAAAAGTTACATATGATGTAATTGGTAATTGGTACCTACCTAAATAACCTAATTCAAAGTGTCATGCCTTAGCTGTCTTGGAATTAGGTGAAACACGGATTTTAATCCCTTAAGTTAACATAGCATTTTTAGGAAGGTTATTAATTTAGTGGGAGTCTATTCCTTCTATTCCTCTATACTAAAATGAACTTTTGCATAATCTTTCTTATAGATCTATGGCCTCTTCAAAGCACACTAATACATTATCACTTCGATCCATCCTTGAGAAGGATAAGTTGTACAGGACAAACTTTCTTAACTAGTTTAGAAACCTGAGCTTAAGCATGAACGCAAGTTGTATGTCCTGGATGATCCTATGCCTAAAGAACCATTAGTCAATGCTCTATGAGCCATGAAGGATGCATATAATAAGCATTTCAATGACTCAATTGATGTTGCATGCATTATGTTAGCAACCATGGTTCCTGAACTTCAGAAGGACATGGAACACATAGATGCTTACGACATAGCTATGATGCTTAAGGAAATGCTCCAATAGTAGGCTAGGCAAGGAAGGTTCGAGACATTCAAGAACCTTCATTCTTACAAAATGGCTGAGGGTGCGTCTGTTAGTTCTCATGTTCTAAGAATGAAGGGCGATATTGATGATCTTGACATATTTGAATTTCCCAAAAGCCTAGAGTTGGCTATGGATTTGATCGTGAATTCATTGTCTAATAGTTATTCAAAATTTATGATGAGCGATAACATGAATAATGTGGAGAAGTTTGTTTCATAGTTACAGTTGATGCTTAAAATAGCTGAACAAAATGTTGAGAAACTCATTGCTAATGTGTTGATGGTTTAGAATGGAAAGGTTATGAAGAAGAAGGCTAAAGGCAAAGCTAAAGTTGCCAAGGCCGTAGTGACCGCCACAAATCCCGTCAAATAAGTTAAGCGTAAGGCTGCTTCTACGTCACCGCCCAGAAGGAAAGGAAAAAGACGAAATTGTCATTCTGCCATGCACTAGGGCATTGGTTCAGAAATTGCAAGCTCTATCTTGAAGATCCAAAAGAAAAATAAGAGTAGTGCGACTACTGCTTCAGGTATTTCTATTATTGAAATTAACTTATCTACTAGTTATTCCTAGGTATTGGATACCGGATATGGATCTCACATTTGTATTAATGTGTAGAGTTTCACCAAAAGTAAAAAGCTAAAGAAAGGAGAAGTCATCCTACGAGTTAGAAATGGATCAAAGGTTGCAGCGATGGCTATAGGATGTTGAGTTCATTTTACTTAATGGACTTATTTTAATTTTAAATAATTGTTATTATGTCCCTGCCTTGAGTAGAAACATTATTTCAGTTTCATGTTTAGATTCGAATGGTTTTAATTTCATTATTGCGAATAATAAATGCTCCATTTCTTGTAAAGATGTTTTTATGCGAATATCGATTTGTGTGATGGTTTTATATTTGAAACATGAAAAGATCCACAAATACTCCTATTCTTCACGTAAATACAAAGAAATTCAAGACAAATGATTTGAGTCGAACCTGACTTTGGCATTGTCGTCTTCGCCATATGAGAAATGCATTTCAAAACTCCACAAAGATAGACTTTTAGATTCATTTGATTTTGCATCATATGAAACATGTGTATCTTATTTATTAGGCAAAATTACAAAAAATTCATTTACTGGACATAGTGAAAGGGCAAGTGATTTATTAGGTCTAATACATACTGACGTGTGTGGCCCGATAAACACAATGGCTAGAGTTGGTTATCAGTACTTTATTACTTTTACTGATGATTTCAGCAGATATGGTTATCTATATCTTATGAATCAAAAAGGTGAATCTTTTGAGACGTTTACAACATTTCAGAATGAAGAGCAAAATAAACTTGGTAAAACTATTAAAGCACTTCAATCATATCGAGGTGGTGAATATTTGAGCAGAGAGTTTGATAATCATCTTAGAAATATGGGATTGTCTAGCAGTTAACTCCTCTAACAACTCCACAATGGAATGGTGTTTCTATTAGGAGAAATCGAACTTTATCAGATATGGTTCAGTCTAAGATGAGTCATGCAGATCTTCCTATTTCCTTTCGGGGTTATACCTTAGAAACTGCTGCGTTTATATTAAATCATGTTCATTCTAAAGCGATAAAACACCATATGAGATGTAGTTTGGAAAAAGACCAAATTTGTATTTCGATAAGATTTGGGACTGTGAGTTTTTCGTCCAACGAAAAATCTTAAAAAAATTATCAGCCAAATCTATCAAGTTTGCATTTGTAAGTTATCCTATAGAAACTATAAGATACAATTTTTATAATCCTATTAAAAACAAAGTGTTTGTTGCTCGGAATGGTGTCTTTATGGAAAAAGAGTTTATTTCAAAAGACAACAATAAGAATAAAGTAAGTCTTGAAAAAGTCCAAGATCCACAAATAAACATTCAATCGCCAAAAGGAGATCAAAATAGTCTCGAACTACTTGAACCTCCACAGGTATTACAAGGCCTATATAGGTCTGATAGGGTAAGACATCAGCATGAAAGATTTGGATTTCTTATTATTAATTGTAGTGAGGTGTTGCTTATAGATCAAAATGAGCTTACTACTTATCAGAAGGTTGTGTCTAGGCTTGATGTAGATAAATGGCTTAGTGCCATGAATTCTGAGATGCAATCCGTATATGATAACCAAGTTTGGAACCTGGTTGATTTACCTAATGGTGGTAAGTCCATTGGTTATAAATAGGTTTTGAATAAGAAGAAGAAGAATGACATAGATGGCAATGTGCATACTTATAAAGCACGGCTAGTAGCAAAAGGTTTTAGACAAACTCAAGGTGTTGATATAATGAGACTTTTTCTCTTATAGCCATGCTTAAATCCATTAGAATTCTAATTGCCATAGCTGCATATTATGACTATGAGATATGGCAAATGGATGTCAAAATAACTTTTCTAAATGGAAAGTTACTTGAGGACGTGTATATGATACACCCTGAAGGGTTTGTTCATCTGAGAGTTCTAAAAAGGTGTAACTTCAAATATCCATTTATGGATTAAAGCAAGATTCTCGGAGTTGAAATCTTCATTTTGGTTTCATTAAAAACAAAGATGAGCCTTGTGTATACAAGAAGGTCAGTGGAGCGTAGTTGTTTTTCTTGTATTATATGTTGATGATATATTACTCATTGGAAATGACATCCCAACCTTGTAGAGTGTCAAGTCTTAATTAGAGAAGTGTTTCTCAATGAACGATTAATGAGATGTAGCTTATATCTTTAAGATTAAGATCTATAGGGATAGATCTAAAACGGTGACCAGTTTAAGTCAAAGTGCTTATGTTGACAAGGTGCCGACTAGGTTCGATGCAAGATTCTAAAAGAGGGTCATTGCTATTGTCTCATGGTATAAATCTCAGCAAGCCTCAATGTCTGAAGACTAAGGATGAGCGAGAGCGCATGAATATTATTCCATATACATCAACTATCGAATCTATCATGTATGTCGTGTTATGCACCCGACACGATGTATCATATGCTTTGATCGCAACAAGCAGATATTAGTCTAATCCCGATGAGAGTCACTGGATAACATAAAAGAACATTCTTCAGTACTTGAGAAGGACTATAGAAGTGTTCTTAGTCTGTGAAAGTTTGAAAGAGGAGCTTGTTGTAAATGGTTATACAGATGCAAGTTTTCAAACTGATATATATGACTTCAAATCACAGTTTGTATATGTATTTACTTTGCAAGAAGGTGCAGTGAGCTGGAAAAGCTCGAAGCAAGAAATTATGGAAGATTCTACAATAAAAGCTGAGCATATTGCAGCGTCTGATGCAGCTGAGGCAGTTTGGATCAAAAAGTTC
Source organism: Stephania cephalantha (assembly GCA_039657325.1). Taxonomy (NCBI): domain Eukaryota; kingdom Viridiplantae; phylum Streptophyta; class Magnoliopsida; order Ranunculales; family Menispermaceae; genus Stephania; species Stephania cephalantha. The sequence goes on along the minus strand of CM077578.1, from coordinate 33,915,158 downwards.
TTTTCCAAACTTAGTGCAGTTCCGAGTATAGCTATCCCTTTTTACTTGTATTGTGACAACAACGGGGCAATAGCACAGGCCAAGGAACCAAGATCACACAACTGATCCAAACATATACTTATATGTTTTCATCTCATTCAAGAAATTATTGAAAGGGGGGACGTGAAGATTTGCAGAGTTCCTACATAAGACAATGTTGCAGATCCTTTGACGAAAACTTTCCACAAACGAAACATTATGGCCATGTTAGGTCATTAGGTACTAGATACATGAATGATTGTACCTAGTCCAAGTGTGAGATTTTTCGGCATGTGTCCTAGGTCAATCTATAAACATTATTTATTTTATGATTTTAGTTAATAAAATTGAGGTTTTCATTTACGGTCTTATTATAAGTGATTGCATGTTTACCTTATTATAAAATCCACGGGTATTTATTAAAATATCCTAAATTTCCCTAGTCAGTCCTTATACTGGAATTATAATGAATTAAGACTAGTATGAATCTTGATAGATGATCATGCGTATAGGGATAAGAATCGAGATCATGATTACTTGTTAGGGAATAAGGTACTAGAATTCATAAGTATTACTCATGATAGGTATATCATTTAGTCATTCGACTTGAGATTACCATAGACTTCAACATTATGAGCATGGTAATTTGACACAATCAAATGTTGTCTTTAACTTGATGATTATAAAGATTGTGATTGGTTACCATGTGAATAATATGTGAAGGTGTGTAATCAAGGCAGAATTTGTCACTCTCGTATAGAGAGATATCAGTGGATCCCTCGATATAATAGACTGTTAATGACCAAGTCCATATGAATTGATATGATCAATGTCACTTGGAAGTTTTCAGCTTACTTAAAGATTGAAACCAATACGATTGGACATTAGGGGTGACTTTTCATGCATTATGCTTAATCAAAGGATATCGCATGACAAAAGGATATGATATATGTAATTCATTAGGTTGTATCAATTTTAATATTCATGCTACTTGGGTAGTCATAATGCCTTACTAGAGACTGCTTATGACTTGTGAACCAAAATGGTTTTCCTTCACTTGCTAACGTCATGAACCTATTGGTCGCATACAAAGAATGGCTTTACGCAACTTCAATTGGTCTTGAGTAATGAATTTTATATGATAAGATTCATGACATAAAATCCCTTACAATTTGTTGTATGACAACTTATTAATAGGGGCGTATGTGTAATTTGCTTAAAGCTGCCTAAATACAATAGTCGTATTACGAATAGGCTTTTTAAGAGAGCATATCTACACATAAAAAGAGGTTGAAACCCTCAAACGAAATAAGATTTTCATTTTTCCTATTTTCGAGTTCTCTAGATTTTGGAAGAGAAAGAAAAACGTTTTTAATCTCTTTTAAGGCTTGCACTTCAAATTTTGGTCACTATTCATGTGTGAATTTCTTATAAAGGATTGTCAAGACCCGTCTCACTGAGTCCTGACTCTGCCTAATTCCCCTAATTAGGAACTTAGTCCATTCAATTAACTTAACCTTAAAATACTTATTATTTTAATCATTGATAATGCTCCAAAACTAAATTTATATCCTCAAAGAAACTAAACTCGATATTTGTTTAATTTGAGAAATTTATGATATCATACAGATTGTTCTCCGTATTTTCTAAAAATTTTGGCAACACCTCCCCTAAAATTGGTCTGCAGAAAAATCCACCTAATAAATAACAGAATGGGGAGAAGCTTAGTATGACTCACAACTCCCCGCAGTTTATAATATATATCATATTCAAACTTTAAATACTAACTTAGAGTCTCTGATACCTTAGTTACAACTTCATAATCTCAAAATAAACTGAAACTGAATCATAAATCTCTTAACTTCCTTTTAACTAATTTAAGAGACTCCCATAACCTATTCAAAATTATTTCACGACCTATGCTTACCATAATGCCCAAGAAATATATGTTTAAAGTGATTTTAACAAGAAAATTAAACTTTTAAACTTAAAATAATCACTGAAGTTCTTCGAGATTTTCCCGTTCTGCCTAGTTTTCATAGAGAACCTGACATCATCAAAAACAACTCGACGATGTCAAGTAAGTAAACTCCTACATTGCTCTGTACTCCAGCAAATGTTAGTCCGAATACATGGAGACTTGTGATTGCATTTCCAAAATAACAAAAAATTTATATACCCTCATTTCCTATTCTAAGCTCATAAGAAGCGGGCCCACTCACGATGAACCTAGTATACTCATATGAGTTCAATGCATGTTACCCCGAGTCGACATTACTCGCCTTAGACGCCTGCAGTACGTCTAGTCTAAAGTGGAGCACCTCACACTCTTATGACCGAAACAGGGGAAACTCTCCCCGGATGCCATGTATGTTTGACCAAGAATGATGAAAAATATAATGTTGACTAAACACAAATGCAGGTACAAAGATAAACTTCATAAATAATAACGACCATTGTAGGACTTACTTACAACCAACTAACTTTGAGACTAATTTTTGGGGTCCGTGGAGCGTCAGATCAGCTTGAAAATGGTTCCAATAGCTTCCCTGCATACCTCATTATATTATAGGTCAAGGTTTAAGTGAAACCAAATGATGAAACTCAATGAAAACTGAAGCCAAAGTTCACTTGAGAATAATTTCCACAAATATTAATTTATATAACTATTTCAACTGGCTTTCAACTAGCCAACTTATCGTAACTTTTTGACCTTGGGAACCTCAATATTTGTCATGAGGACTACAAAAAAACTTGTAGTACTCATCTTCTAATTTCCATAGACTTCAAGAACACTCAAATTAGATCGACGACGAAGAAGATATGAATTTTCTAATACGGCTTGTCAACTAGGCAAACTTTATTTAACTTGAATTGAAAAACTTCTCCAAATCTATATTTTCATAATAAAATCCTTAAAACTCAAACAACAAAATCACTCGATACCAACTTCAAAATATTTCCACAACCCGTGGAGTCAAAATAGATCAAAACCACTAATCAATTCATCTAGAAACCTAATGTAAATCAATATCAACTATAAAAACATCTCCAAAATAGTTATCAACTAAAATGAATCAATTCATTTCACCAAAACCCTATCCCACGTTGGTGGGATTTATTCCAAATTGATGCAAATCAACCCAATACATCAATTATCAACAATCCCTACCAAGTCTGATCAAGTTCTTAAGAAAAAAATCAAAAAATTGCGAGAATTCAAATTGAATTGAGGAAAATGCCCTGAATTGAGTATTTACTAAATTGTACGCTGAATACCATGTTTCCTCGTCAGAAACATAGCTCGAACTGACCGTCTCGCAATGCTTTACAATTTAGCGGAAAGAAACCGAACAAAAATTGGACATCGGGAGATTGCAAAATGAAAGATCAAATTGAGAGGGTTTGGTGAGCGAAGCATTTCATTCACTATTAGAAAAGTTTCATTTGGTTTGTTTTTTATATATATTTATATATAAGCCCTCAGCTGCATTTCAGCAGCTTAATTTCTTTTTATTTATTAATTCTTGAAATCCCTATTTTGACGTGTTTTAGCTTCTTGCGCTCTTTTTTATCCCGTTTTTCATCAAATTGAACTAAACTCTCGATGAAACAACTCATTTGCACAAAATGTCTATAATAGTGGTTTTTGTTTTACCAAAACCATAAAATCTTAGATTTGTCCACGATATACCAAAGTCAACCAGACCAATTTTGTTGCCATACTTAGCAAAACTTACAGCAATTTGGACTCAATCTCAACCTTGACCACCACCAACTGATACAAAACTCGAGGCAATGTCTTGCACTAACTTAATTTTCATTTTACACTGCCATCGATCCCAACTTGCACATTAACCATGGCAAAATCATCACATGATGATTAAAATTGGTTAATTAGTTTTCGAAACGACAATTGATAACTTTTATTGCACTTATGCCTTTCGACACACACTTGTAACCCCGAGTATAAAAAACAGAGGATACACCTCAACACACTCCGACTTCACGACAAAATATTATATCATACACATACTACACATACAACACACAAAAGTAAAATGTACCTTATAATCTCTAATCCAAAACATGTTGGTCCAACCTTGGATACCTAATCTCTAAATAAAATCCAAAATACTTAATTAGTCATCTAATCAAGTTTATGAAATGCTCGGATTTCATAATTATTCCCAACTAATTTAAAATTTATTCCTCGAAATTTAAACTTACTATTACTGAAACAAAAGATATATGAAAATATGATCCTTCATATACAACTCTTTTAATCTGAACTTGTAAAAATCATTTTCAAGATAAAACCATTAAGTGGACCAAATCACTTTTGTTGTAATCAACAACTAGGTGGTAGAGATCACAAACATGGTTTTATGAAAATTCAAAACGACTTTTCTCCCAATCCTGGCATTTTGTGAATTTCTGACGAGTTAAACGATCAACTTTTGGGATATCCAATAACCTTACTTTTTCACACTACTCATTTCACGCCTTGAATCCCATTCAAGCATTAATATTTAGCAAGATCTATCTTATCCAGTCTTTCGATAAAATCATTTTCATTCTTAACTAAATTCAATTCCACAAGTTATTGATAATTTTTTCTCTATCTACTAAACTCTAGTATATATATCCTTGTTTGCTTTCTCATTATCGATCATCTTTTCGTTTGAATTGTTAGCCAATCAATTCTTAGACTATCATCAGTCTAAAATTACATAGTGACGCAAATTATATTTGAGCACAACATTAGATACTAAGTAGAGTTGTGGTTCTATCTGATCTATCATTATTCCAGCGTTCCTCAACAAAAACCTAGAATTACAAAATTCATCCCATGACTATAGATCTCATAATACATATGTCATCCTATCACAAAAGATCTCAAATTACAATCTAATTAGAAAATGCAACCCGACACATCATGCAACTCTCACTCATTCTCTAAATGTCCAGTCACAATATATTTGTGTTTAGAAAGTAATTACCAATTCCAACTAGTCAGCCAATGCACATAACTTTTCATTTGACTGACTAGAAAAGTGACTTTTCTAACTTCATCAAACCATTATCTATCAATGCATTCACAAAGAACCTCATTATGTTCGCTTAACTACTAATCTCATCTAGATTTTCTTGATTACTACTCTGAGTTTTCACATTTCTCCAATTTCTAAGACTTCATATCGTCTCATATTCCAATCACTTATTGTTCTTTAAACTTTTCTCATTACCTGAATAGAGACAGTTATCCTTTTCTTGAATGGATATACACATTTTAACAGTGATCAACATATTCCTTGATTATAATCTCATAGAATAACATTTAACTTGTATCACATACAAGTTTTTAAAATTTTATCACTTTTGCTTCTCTACTCAATACATATTTTTTACTTTCTCATATTATTGTGGAAGAATATTCAAACATGTCAAGTTAGATACTTTGTACTCTATTCAATATTTCCAAACTAAAGAAATTGTACTGACTAACTGAGCTGTAAGCCACACATCTCTTTTTATTTTCATGTGTATGTGAGAATTTATGGACCATTTAGTTATCTATACTTAAGCTTCCAATTGACTTCAATGAAACTTTGCAGACTCTTTTATACCGAACCTCACCACTCATTTGATTATTCAAAGATAAATGAGCGCCACACAATTCTTTTAAGCTGTGAATGAATTGTGATTACGATACACAGTCAACTCGGTTCAATTTTTTTCAATCATAACTATTCTCACATTGATCTCACATATTGGCCCATTTTTTTCAAACTTATCATAACTTTCAATCGTCACCTAAACTACTTACAAATCCTTACTCTTAATTTACAACAGCAATTTATACCTCTTCTCTTTTTCGAAATACATAGCTAAGGATGATGCAACTTCGTATAGCTTTTGATTACTTGAAGTCTTCCTTAACTAATCTTTGTTCGAAACAGAGAAACTTTATAACAAAACAATATTAATGTTGTTATTGCCTTAAGTTATTTCCATTTGTCTCCAATTTTCTTTGCTTTAAAATAGACTATGTAAGATATCAAAGTATCTTACTCATCATCAATTCATTTTTTTATGTTTTCACTTTTCTGTTAATATTCAGTTGAAAAGATTGTAGAAATTGAATTTCTAAACTCTTTTGATTGACTTAACATCTAATCAATCTTTGAGAGGATACTGTTTCAATCCTTTATTTCATATCAATCAAAATTCTTGATATATGGAATTTCATACTGACTTCCATACAAGTCATTTACTTATTCTCCATCAGTATGTTTATCATTTCATTAGTTATATTTTAAGTCATAGTGATAGGCATCATAACTTAATTTGGTTAGAAGTGACTATAGATACTTTGAATTTCAAAATACAACTACTTATGTTTTGTTTTGGAAATGAGACAATACTTTACCTCAAAGTATTTAACTTTTATAGAAACTGACTTAGATAACTTGACTAGTTCCAATCACAATACCATTATGATTTTTCAATAAAAATTCAATTTGTCCTATGAATTTCTATTTTCCAAAACCACGTCTCTCATTTTCCTTGTTGAGACTATTTTAAAATTTTCTTGTGCATTTTATAATTATAATTATTTGATACTTTCGATTTTCAAGAAATCCATGTTCAATACTTATGTTCTAAATCATCTAGACTTATTGTTCAACCAATTTTCTATTAGTTTCATAACTAATTATTTCCCTCGATTATATTAATATCAAACTACTTACAATAGCAATGTGAATATAAACTTCCCAAGTCTATTTCACTTCTCATCACGCTCGATTTCGTTTCACAAGTCTATCCTCTTTTTAATTATCTGTCCGTATTCTAACTCGTCATATCTTGCTAAACATATTTGGTGATAATATAATAAACTTCCTATCGTATATTTGGTGATAATATAATAAATACATACAAAACATATAACAATAACAAAATATTCCCAACTCACTTAAGTTCCATAAAACCATCACTTAAGTTCATTTTACTTCTTGTAATCCAAGAGCCTTAACCCAAACTTCCCGATCGACTCAGTCCTAAACTCATCATCATTATCTTAACCTTTATTGAGCTTAACCATAGCTCTGATACCAAGTCTGTCAAGACCCGTCTCACTAAGTCCTGACTTACCTAATTCCCCTAATTAGGCACTTAATCCATTCAATTTCCCTCAAAATAATATTATTTCAATCCTCAATAATGGTCCAAAAATAAATTTATATCCTTAATGAAACTAAACTCAAGATTTGTTTAATTGGAGCAAAATAGGAAATCATACAGATTGTTCTCCATATTTTTTAAAAATTTCAAGCAAACCTCCCCTAAAAGTGGTCTGTCGAGAAATTCACCTAATAAACAACAAAATATGGAGAAGCCTAGAAGGACTCACAACTCCCCGCAGTTTATAATATATATGATTTTGAAAATTTAAATACTAACTTAGAGTCTCCGATACCTAAGTTGCAAATTTATAATCCTAAAATAAACCAAAACTAAATCATAAACCTCTTAACTTCCTTTAAACTAATTTAAGAGACTCTTATAACCTATTCAAAAGTATTTCATGACATATACTCACCCCGAAGCCCAAAAAATATATATAAAGTGATTACAATAAGAAAATTAAACTTCTAAACTTAAGACAATCACTGAAGTTCTTCAACCTTTTACCGTTACGCCTAGTCTTCATAGAGAACGACATCATTAAAAGCAACTCAAAGAAGTCCGATAAGTAAACTCCTTTATTGCTCTATACTCTTTCAAATGTTAGTTCGAATACATGGAGACATGTAATTGCATTTCCAAAATAACAAAAAATTTATATAACAACATGGATCCCTCATTTCCTGTTCTAAGCTTATAACAAGCGGGCCCACTCACATTGAACCTAAAACAATCCTATAAGTTCAATGCATGCCAAACCCGGAGTCGACATTACCCGTTTTAGACACCTGCAGTACGTCTAGTCCGGATGGAGCACCTCACACTCTTACGATATAAAGCGAGGGCAACTTTATCTAGATTTCATGTATGCATGACCAAGAATGATGTGAAATGCAATGCTGACTAAACACAAATGCAGGTACAAAGAAAAATCCCATAAATAGTAACAACCATGTAGGGTTTACTTACAACTAACCAACTTTGAGACTAATTTTCAAGGTTCCTAGAGCATCGAGATCACGTTGAATATGGCTCTAAAAGCTTCCTTGCATACCCAATTATATTATGGGTCAAGCTTCAAATGAAACCGAATCACGAAACCCACAAGAATTTGTGGCCGAAATATGCATGAGAATAGTTTCCACAAATATTAATTTATATAACTATTTGAAATGGCTTTCAACTAGCCAACTTGGGGTAACTTTTTAACCTTGAAAACCTCAATATATGTCATGACGACCTTAAAAGAACTTGTATTACTCATGTCTTAATTTCCATAAAATCCAAGAACACAAATCGGATCACTGACAAAGAAGTTATGAATTTTCTAGTATGGTCTGTCAACTAGGCCAACTTTATTTATTTTAAACGAAACAAATTCTCCAAATCCATATTTTCACAATGAAATCCTCAAAACTCGAAAACAAACACCACAAAATCACTCGATACCAACATCAAAATGTTTCCACAACCCGTTGAGTCATATTAGTTCAAAACCAATAATCAATTCATCTAGAAATTCAATGTAAATCAATATCAACTATAAAAATATTTTCAAAATAGTTATCAACTGAAATACATCAATTCATTTCACCAAAACCCTATTCCACATCGGTGGGATTTATTCCAAATTGGTGCAAATCAATTTAACACATTAATTGTCCACAATCCCTACCAAGTCCTATCAAAACCCCATGAAAGAAATCAAAAAATTGTGATAATTCAAATTGAATTAAGGAAAATGCTCTAAATTGAGTATTTACTAAATTGCAAGTTGAATAACATGTTTCCTCCACGGAAACTTAGCTAGAACTAATCGTCTCGCAATGCTCTACAGTTTAGTGGAAAGAAACCAGAAAAAAATCGGACATCGGGAGATTGCGGAACGAAATATCGAATTGATAGGGCTTGGTGAGCGAAGCATTTCGTTCACTATTAGAAATAAAACTAAATGTTTCATTTGGTTTGTTTTTTATATGTATTTACATATAAACCCTCATTCTTTTTCAAGAACTTAATTTCTTTTTATTTATTAATTCCTAAAATCCATATTTTGACTTGTTTTAGCTTCTGGTGCTCGTTTTTTATCCTATTTTTCACCAAATTGAACCCAACTCTCGAAAAAATAGTACATCTTCATAAAACGTCTATAACACTAGTTTTGGTCTATAAAATGTCTATAACACTGGTTTTGATCTAACCAAAACCTCAAAAATCTTAGTTTTGTCCACAAGATGCGAAAGACTATCGGACCAATTTTGTTGACATACATAGCAAAACTTACACTAATTAAGTCTCAATCTCAACCTTGACTACCACCAACTGATACAAAACTCGAGGCAAGGTCTTGCACCAACTTCGTTTTCATTGTACACTGCCACCGATCCCAACTTACACGTAAACCAAGGCAAAATGGTCACATGAGGATTAACACTTGGTTAATTAGTTTTCGAGTGACCAATAACTTTTATTGCACTTGTGCCCTTGAGACACATACTTGCGACCCAAGTATGAAAAACTTAGGATACACCTCAACACACCCCAACTTTGCGAAAAAATATTATGTAACGCAATCTACACACACAACACATAAAAATAAAATATACCTTACGATCTCTAGTCCGAAACATGTTGGTCCCACCTTGGATATCTAATCTCCAAATAAAATCTAAAATAATTAATTAGTCGTCTAATCAAGTTTATGAGATTTTTGAATTTCAGAAGGGCGCGCACTTGAACATCTTGAAAATCGAACCATAAGAGAAGGAAATCACGGATTAAGTTATGGTTTACTTTTTGTTGATCTAGTTTAATGGAACTTATTTTTGGTCCTTTTGTGGTTTTCAAAAAATTGTTTTGAATTTTTCAATGCGTATTAACCCCAAAACCCAACATAAAATTCAATACTTTATTTTTAAAAAGACAAATCTATTTGGAAAGCAAGTTTGAAATTCATCTTAAATTTAAAATAAAGTTGGCAACAAAGTGACAAGTAAAATATAAACTTGAAAATCAGTTTTCTAAATATTGTGAAGCAATTAGATAACAAATTAAAGTCTTTTTGAAAATATAGCAACTTAAATTAAAATAAAACCATAACCAAACCTCCAAACTTATTTCAAACTCGCTTTTGTAAACCATTTGCAATTACATGGAAATATAGCAAAAATTCAGAAATTGTTTAATTTGTAAACAAATTATCAATGTGATCACTATTCCTTGTCTATTGGAATCAATTAAATCATTTGTGCAAGATAATTGAATAAATTCCAACAAATCAATTTTGAAAAATATTGAAAAGTTTGTGAAAATCCCCAAATCTAAAACTTGTTAAAGTAAAAAGCTAGGGTTGACGTAATTACCTTCTTAAGATTAAATCTCTCAAGATTGAAGCTCTTGAACTCCTCTAGACCGTCCATTCAAGCTCTAAGTTTTTTAAAACCGTAGTTTGGCTCAATACATCCAAAGTCGAGATTTTTGGTTTGAATGAGACTAGGTTAAGGTAGGAATCACTTAAATACTTTGTGAGATTGAGCATAGAATGGTTGAATCTAGGCAAGAAATTGGAATTTTGGTGAAGATGAACAATTGTTTGAAAGTGTGAAAGGTGTTGTGCGTGTGACGATTTGGGGTTTCGGGTTTTAAAAACAAAAAATCATGCCCAGTGATTCCTGTTTAAGTGGAATTACTGGGATCGTTGTGTAAATCGATGGAATATATCTCACTGTTTTCACCAATTTTGCCAACGATTCTATTTTGTGGGTGAATCGCTTGAATCGCTAGACCCCAATTTTGTATTAGTTTTTCTTATGTAATTCTAACAATTTAGCCAGTGATTCCTAGTGTTAATTCGAATCGCTGAGAATCGTTGAGAATCACTTGGCCATGTTTACTATTTTTTGTAATTTATCTTGTAATTAACTTATTTGTCATTCATAATGACTCATTTTAAGGTAGAATTAACTAAAAATACGACAGTTTGAGCAGGACATATAACAAATTAAATACTTTTATTAATTAAATAAATAGATCAATAAATAAGCATGTAAATAATACGACTTGTATAAAGGACATATAAGCAAAAACAACTCAATCACTCCCCCTCAATTGAAATCACCTTAGAGGTTAAATTCCAAAAATATTTTCAATACACGAGTCAAAAAGTGAGTGAATAAACATATTAAACTAAACTAAACTAAACTCCTAATAAATATAAATAAACATAGAATATGGACTACCTCCTATAGAGCGCTTTTGTTTATCGTCATTCGTTCGACTTAACCCTTCTAGAATTAATTTGGATCTATAAACTTCAATTTAGGGTTTTCCACTCTAGTACCATTCTTGAAAGTCAGTTCATGGCCATTAATTATCAGAGTAATTGTTTTATTTAGAATATCCATAATAGCATGAGTAGTGGCGAGAAAAGGCTATCCTAATATTAAAAGAGGATATTCATTGATAATGCGTGGCATGACCTAGAAGTTCTTGGGTACGATGTTAGTGTCCACTTGAACTCGCACATCCTTGACCATTCCTATTTATTAAATTGAAGTTTCATCCGATAAAGAGAATCATTCAGAGGCAAGTGAATTCAGCTCCAATTGAGTATATAGAAAGAAATATATGGGCATGAGATTGGCATTAAAGTGCATACCACACTGAGCTTTGTAATACCAAGCCCATTTAATGTTAATGTGCACGTGTATGCCTCGATGATCATTAAGCCTTATAGGATTCATGTCTGGCTTTTTCGTTTTCTTATTGTACTTGGATCTAGAAACTTCTGTCTTGTTAATTATTCTTTCATTCTTTGGTTGCTTAACTCTCCATTCTTGAGTTTCTTTATTTTCTTTCAAAGTGCCTTCAAATGTTTCTTTCTTTTGGATCCTCTTATCAGTTTCCATTGTTACTGCATAAATTTCATAAATTTCAGCGTTAAAACTATCATAATAGTTTAATTCTAAAAAGTCGTTATCATCTATTTCATTGTCAAATAATTCATCATATTATTCATAAGTATCATAGTTATGTTTATTATTAATCTTGATTTTAACAATCTTATCTTCAAACTCTATAGACATTGTTCCTTCAAAAATATCTAACTTAGTTCTAGCGTCTTTGGAAAAGGTCTACCAATAGTATAGGCAAAGGATTGGGTGATGTAGAATCCCCCATTTCAATGACATAAAAGTCAGCTAGAAATACTAAATTATGTACTTGTACTAGGATGTCTTCTAATAATCCATATGATTTAATAATGGTATTGTCTGCTAAAGTAAGGTTAATAGGCGTATAAGTTAACGATCATATTTTCAATGATTCATAAAGTTTCATTGACATAACGTTGGTTGATGCTCCAAGATCACCCATAGTGAATTCAATAGAAAAATTGCCTATTATGATTGGTATGGCAAACGTTCTTGGGTCGCAACATTTCTCAAGCATTGTCGTTAGAGATGGAATCTTTTGTTCTAAGTTTTCATTGATTTCCAATTTCTTAAATGGTTCAAATATGTCTTCTTTAGGTTATTACTACCTGGCATTCACTTATCATTATGGAACAATAGAATTAGAATGCATATCTTCATTCAACTTATAAATATCATTTAATTTGTCTTGATTAATTAATTCATAATTCCGTAAAGACTTTTCGTAGGCTTCCATTTTGGTTAAATACCATGAGTATAGCCTTTTGGGAAAGGTCTACATGTCAATTGCTCGGACATCTATTACCTAGTGGGAATGGCATTCGCTATCATCTATTCTTCTTCTTGTTCTATTGTCTTATGTATTTTAGTTTTCTTTCACCTCTTTTTGGTGTCTTTTGTAGCGTATTTGTTTCTTTTTCATTTTCACAAGATAAAGCATTAACTTGCGCTTGATTAGTAGTGTTCATAGGTTGAGTAGTTATTTTCACAAGATAAAGCATTAACTTGTTAATTTGTAAAGTCATTTGACTTAATTGATTTTTCAGCTCGTTAATAGAAATATCAATATTAATTTGGTTTAGATAAATTTTGCGTAAAGTTTTGATGACTTTTGGTCATAAATTTGTGTAATATTTGTTCTAAATTTGGTTACATAGATTGAATAGTAAGTTGTTGTTGTTGTTGTTGTTGTTGTTGTTGTTGTTGTTGTTGTTATTGTTGTTGTTGTTGTTGTTGTCGTTGTCGTTGTCGTTGTTGTTGTTGTTGTTGTTGTTGCATTGTTATAGGTTGTGTTGGTGTTCTCGGTCTATAAGTGGTATAGTTTTGATTTTGTGGACCGTAACTAAGATTTGAATTTGGTTTTTAGTGTAATAATTATAGTTATTGCTTTGGTTTCTAAAAGGATCAGAATATTTGTTCATAACCGCGTTGACTTTTTCATTATTATCTTCTTATAAGGTAGGACAAGCATCCACAGGATAAGTAAATTCAAAGATAAAAATCCATGTGGTTTAACTTAATTTGATCTATCCTTTAGTAGTAGTTTAACCATGTTAGATAATTCTTCAACTTTTTCGTCAAGTTTATTACTTGATTTATTATTAACCTCAAAAACTTTCTTTCTTGATGTATCAATCTTCTCACCATATTCTTTAGATTGTTTGGCCATCGTATTAATAGCTTATTTTACTAGAGTTGGTGTAATATCGAATAATGAGCCACCACATGTGGTATCCAATAGTCTTTGATCAAAATGATTATTCGTTCATAGAAGTATTCTAATAAAGCTCTTTTAGTGGATCCATGTTGTGGAAAAGATGAAATCAATCTTTAGAATCTGTCACAAAATTCATTAAAGTTTTCATTATCTTTCATTTTCACGACTGTGACTTGTCTTTTATAAGGACTGATATATCTTGTAGGCATAAATTGATCTAAGAGAGCTTCTAACATTTAAGCCCGTGTTGTTATTGAATCTTGAGGAAGATAAAACAACCCATCTTATGCTTGATCTTTCAATACAAAAGGAAAAGCTTTAAGTTTGACTTGTTCTAACGTACAATCTTTTGGTTTTATCCCATAGACTTTGTGTTGATATTCCCTTATAAATTTTTGTCGGTTTCATTATCCTTACCATAGAAGCTAGTTAGAGCATTAATGAATCCAGATATAAGTTCAAATTAGGGAAATCCCTTAGGACAGGCAATGCACATTGATTCTTAAACATTGACATTTTGATTAACTTACCTAAAAGTAAGTTCTCTATTATAATTATTATTTTTATTATTAAATTTATTATTGGCATCTATTGTGGTAGGTTGGTGTCCTCTATGCTTTTGTTGTCTCAAATTACAATTGAATGTCATATCTATCTCAGGATTAAATAGATGTAAAGATTCCATAGAAGTAGAACGACGAAATGGATAGACTATACAACGTTTAAGACTCCTATAAAATTGTGTTTAAATCCCCAACAACAGTGTAAAAACTTGACATGTGTTGGGCATGTACATTAATTTCCCCTTTTATACTATACTTTAAATATTTTGTAGTAATGGAAAGTGGGAATCGTCTTCACATGGATTTATCGAACTAAATTTGGAAAAATGATTTTTACAGGTTTTATTATTTTTTACTTTTTATTTTACTTAATTAAAAACATAATGAACTGTAATATAATAATACTTAACTTAACTAAATATATTAACTTAACTTACTTATATTAACAAAAACAATCCAAATTCACAATTAATCAAATAGATTCATTTTAATAATAAATAAATATCTAAACAAACATAACAATGAAACATAAACGCGTTTGCATTCCAAACATGTAACTTCAATAAATATGAGCGTACTTTATAAAGTAAGATAGATCATTAAATGTTAATCATGAGTAAGTTAACAGCCTTTAGCCAGCCATTTGTTCTCTCATATCGGTGAAAAAGCCGATTTCTAATTCTATTGAGCTAACCACTTCGAATACACAAAGATATTAATTTCACGCAATAAAACCACATTTAACTTTATTAGAGCTTGAACTACTAAATCTAAGATCTTCGGAAAACCACTTCAACATTAGATTTATATCTCAAATTCACATAGGACATTTAAACAGTGTTTGCCTTTCAAACAATCCTAGTTAGTACTTCAATTAGATAATGAAACTAAATATCACAATACACATTATAGACTATACATTCAATACAAAGATCATGATTAAGTTCAATAGATAATAACCTATTAAATCAGTGAATCAAAGAATACAATTAGTTTAAGGCATTAAGGACATAATCTTCTTATAACTACATTGCAAAATGGATCTAGTTCACGTTCGGACTTTGTTTAGATTGATTAACTACTCACTCATAATCATAAATAACATTGAAATAATATAAATAAAAGGCATAAATTAATACCTCTGAATTAAATACTTTAAATCTTCAAATCTTCTTTAAATGTAAAGAACAATAAAGTTAGAACTAAGACAATAAAGAATGGTTCCTAGAGCAATGGAATATTAATCTAATTACTCAAGGGCAACTAATTTTAAAACCCTTGATTTGTATTTTATAGTATTATAAGTAGTAAACATCCCAAACCAACTTAAACAACTCGTAGTTATCTTAAACTCATGAAATCTTGCCCAGCAATTTACATCGATTAAAGTCAGATAGGAATCGCTGGTAAAATCCATAATTTGGAGCTCACTAGTTTCATTGATTTGGCCAACGATTTAGGGTGTCTTGTGAATCGCTGGTTCAATTCTCCAGTTCTTCCTTGCTTCCTTGGTGATGATTTTTTGCACACTCTTTCCACTTGATTAATTCCTTCATAATCTTCCCTCTTTTGTTCATTTCTTCATATTTTCTGATTATTACATGGAATAACAAAAACAAGATAAACCCCATGTAATATAGTCTTTTACATCTAAAATCGTCGTAAAATGAACTATAAAACATGTCTAATATTGACTTGTCAAAATATCTATGAACAACTTGAGTAGTGGCTAAGAAATGTCATCCTAAAATTAAAGGACGATCTTCATTAATAAAGTGTGGCATGACAAAAAGTCCATAGGTATAATGTACTTGTTGACTTGAACTGGTACATTCGTAACCACCCATATTGGTTGAATAGAAATACCATTCAGTAAAGAAACTCGTTCAGAAGCAAGTGAATCCAACTCAAATTTAGTGTGTAGAAAGAAATTTATAGGCATGAGATTTGCATTAGAACCCGTATCACATTAAGCTCAAGTACCAAGCCCATTTAATATTTATGTGCGTATGTATAACTTTAGGATCATTAAGCTTCACAGGCGATGAGTCTTTATTTATGCACTTTTATATAGGAAACATGGGAATATGAGTATTTCAGACAATCTTGGGGGCAAAGTCAAGCTTAAATCAAAAAGTCAATTGGAAAAGTGCAGGAAAATACACACAAGGTGCCAAAAATACACACCCGATGCCAAATTTTGTACTAACAGTGTCACCCACGACCCCAGATCTAAATTTTAGGAACTTGCTCCACTGACTTGCTATTTTCATCCCACGTTATCTCTAACGCCATCCTTTAATAACCACAGTGTCAATGACAGCGCCAGACTAGCAGAATATAAGTTTTCAGAATTTTTAGAAGGTTCTTATTCTAAGGAATTGCTATTCTTATACCCAAGCACACCTTTTAAAGGAGGGACCTCTATGGATGAAAACACATTGTAATTTAGAGTGATTTAAGAGTAGAGCAAGGTAGAGTAGCCAGATCCGGTTAGGTTCTTTAATACCTAGGTCGGGGATGAAGCTTTCTAGCCAGTAGTAGGTTTGTTTTTATGTCTTGTTGAGGTTTTCTTTAATAATAGTGTTTTGTTTCAGTTCTCTATCTTTATGTTGTTGTTTTTAACAATGTCTTAATTGTAGTTTAGAGTTTGTAAACTCATTGCAAATCTTAAGGCATAAACTCATTAACTTGCTATCAATCAGGTTGAGTATATGATTCCAACCAGGTTGAAAGTGGCAATCACCTAGAAAAATAAACCTAATGCACTTATTGTTATAGGTGAATAACATCGAAAACTAGCTTAAATATTGAGAGCAGTTGCCCAAGGTTATCTAGGGGTAGATGTTTCTGTGGTGCAATTAATGTTGCTCAAGTGCTAAATCTTGAGAGCGGTTATCTAAGGGTATACAATGGAGTAAGAAAAATATTTAGAGAGCGGTTGCCCTATCTATCGAGAGTAAGGGAACTACGGTATTGGTCACTGTTGAGTCGTTAATTATGTAATATTATATATAGGTTATTTATATATATGTATTGTCAAATCTCCAAACTACTAGCCTAATTATCTTTATTGTTCATTTTTAGGATGTTTGGAGTGCGCGGTTGAGTTCGTGGCGAAAAACTGCGCGAAATGGACTACTCATACACAGTGATCAGACACCGAAAGATACGCCTCGAGATATGCGCGTTCTGGGCGATTTTCCACTGTTGCAGTCCACGTGTCACTCCATCATTCGCTGGTTTCCTGTTGCAGTACACGTGTCGCCTCCTTACTGGTCTGCCAACTGCAACCGCTTGCATCAGCTCCTGCCATGCGCCACATGGCGTGCCCAGATTCGTCCACGCGTCCAAGCAAAAGCTATCGCACCTGCTCCACGCCACGTGTCACATTCTCATTCGCCCGCTCGCGTCAGCAGCTGACGCACGTGCCTGCAAATCTGCATCCTGTCCACCAATCCAACATCGACACGTGGCAGCCTTCTTTCTCACCAGCTGCATCACAGCAGTTGTCTTCTCCAATCATAACGCGCCACGTCACACATGCCAGCAAGTCCAACCAATCACAATCTGACACGTGGCAGAGAATGGAAACAAATACTAACGACCATCCGATTGTCCTCGGCGCACGTGTCACAAATAAAACCCAATTTTGGGCAGTTTTAAGGAGGGGATCGAAAACAGTTTTGGGGGCGACTTCTATCTTCTCTTCGGGCCGAATTCCCTCTCCCCCCATTCTATTTTTTTTTTTTTTCTTTGTTCTTTGTGTTCTTGGATTGGAGGCTAAAACCCCTAGCCTAAGCAAGATTGCGAGGAGGTTATTACTACGCATATCAATGGATTTGTGAGATTTAAATATTTTAATTTCAATCTTTTCATTAATATTTTATTTTCTTTGGTATTGTTTCAATAATCGAGGTTAAATTCATGTTTAAATCTTGATTTACTCACCAAATTAGTGTCGTAAGCATCCAAATACTTGTGCAATAAGACCACACTAGTGGCAATTGACCTTACCAATTGATTAGTCTCTTTTGGGACCGGTTGAATACCTTAGAAATCTAGGCTAAATCGGACACACGAGTGATTCTGTTGTCTAGGTGTAGTGCCTTCACGAAACCTATTGCGGTCATCGTGTTAAACCCAATATGCTTGAGTATAGGGTTATACGTTTGACTAGAGAAATAGTCACCGTCGTACCTTGGCTATCAAGATTAGGAAGTGCGAGGAACCGCGTACGTTACTGGTTCTATAGCTACACTATGATATTTTGATTTGCATATTTTACATAAATCGAAGACCAAATCCAATCTTTTATCGAACCGAAACTTGTATGTCTTGACCTAGGTGTTTTTATTAATTGTTTTCAAATTTATTTCCATTGTTGTATTTATTTATTTTAAACATTTGTTAATTTATTCATTCTCTAAAACCCTTGATTTCCCTTTCCGTTATTTTAAACCTTAGAAAGAACACCAATCCCTGTGGGATCGACCCTTTGCCACTATTCTACAAAAATAGTTGGTTTAGGTATTTTAATTTTATTGACGCGTTCGGCGTGCGTCAGTCACCCCAACACCTATAGCCTATCTAGGGAAACTGTTTTAAAACCTATCTTTCAAAATCGATGACGCAAGACATGAAAACAATATAGAGCTAGATTGTGGATTCCTAGACTTAGGTATGCATTATTATTTCTGAATTTTCAATTATTTACTTTCTTGTTTAGTAGATCTTTATATTAAAACTATTTCAAAAAAGCCCCTGATTTACTTTTCTGTTTGTTAAACTAAGTTTGACTGAATTTTCAATTATTTCTGAATTTTCAATTATTTATTTTCTTGTTTATATTCAACCCCATATTTACCACTACTACATTCAAGTAGGAATGGTGATTTTTACGAGTTATATTTAACACGCACGACGTGTGATCAAATTTTGGCGTACCGGGGATTCAGTTCGAAATTGAGCTTTGACTTTTATTTTCTTTTTGTTTTTGTTTTGTACTTTAAGTCTATTAGTTTATGCATGGTAAGATAACTCGATCTAAATCGACTAGTTCAGTGTTACCTTTTGATTCAAAAATTGACTGAACCCATCGGAGGTTGGTTAAGTAAGCTCTAAACAAAGAGTCTTATTTTTCGCAACCTACTATAGCTGACGATGCCCGTCACACTAGCGTTGATTGCCAGATTACCATAAAGCGCATCAATGAAGATCTACGAAATCTTTTTGCTCAACGTCCCTCAGCATTAACTGTCCATCGAACGACGAATCTTTCGAGCTTAAGTCAATGGCATGGAGAGTGAAAACCCAATGGCATTCTTAAAGGAGTTTTAGATAAGTTGTCAGTCTATGAAATCTCCTCGAGCGAAAGAGATTGCCATAAAGCTTATGGCTTTACCATTCTTCTTTAAGGATAAGGCCAAATAATGGTTCTTTTATCTCCACCCTGGCTGGAATAACTCATGGAACAACATGATAAATAAGTTGCTCAAAGAATATTTCCCTAAAGATAAGGTAGCCCAACTCATTTCTGAGATATGCCGTATTAAGATGTAGACCACTGAGTCTTTTAGTGATTATCGGGACCACTATAAGCGCCTAATTGTCAATTATCGACAACATGGCCAATTCGATAGGGCCATTGTCTGGTTCTTCTATATCAGCATGTTTGACGACCCTAATTCATATAACCAGGGTTGTCTGGCCTAAACCATCGCTAAACCCCTTGAAATAATCCAGTGATTCGGGTGATGATCTTGTAAGCCTTAACCTACAAAAATACTACAAGACATTCTACAAATAGACTACTATGACATATAAATAATGCAGAATGAAAGTCATCTAATTCTATTAGGTGCAAAAATAAATTAGAAAGTCTTGCAAAATTCTAACAACTAACATATGGGTCTAAGGTAAAATCCCCTATTTATTACATAATGTCTCAAAATCAATAAAATTATAAATGGAACAACCTTGCAAACAAGAAAAAAGCTGCTACGCTATGACTTTACTCTTTCCATTATCCTGAGCAGCAACTGAGGTGCCTGGAGAGGGAAAATAGTAGGATGAGCAATATTTCAATGGGCTTAATAAAGCGTAAACCAGCTTTACTCTCAATCATCCAAGTAATACCTAATGCATAATAACTAGCATGAACAAGGTTATTCATCAATTCCTACTATCATTCTAGGCATGAAAGGAGAACATAAGCAAGCAAACTATATAATGCAAGACATAATGTAACAAAGCATGAACAAGATAGTCAACAAGATAATAATGATAACTTGAATGCAATAGAGTCAACGAAGTGGAGACCAATACAATTGTATGATATGACAACCAACTGTCTTCAACACTGTCATAAATGACACGATTTCAACAAATTGTTGTCTAACCAACCAACTCGCTTCAATATTATCCAATAGAACCCGACCTCAATAGATTGGTGTTCAAGCATAGCGGAGGGACATGATCAGTGGCCGTCGATTCTCCAATCTGATATAACATTACAATTATTCATTCCAAGCACATTAATTCCATATGCATTCTTAAATAGAGAGCTCAAAGGACAAGATGAAACAAGTTGATAACACATACATGAACTTATTCTAATGTAGACACGAGGAGATATTGATGAAGGTTTCCTCTCTTCCAATAAATCTACCAAACAAGTGTTCTTGCTTTCCTCCTCAATTCCTCTACAAAGTTTTTTCAAACCAAAAGTGGTTTTTAGCCCTAATTCGGTTTAAATACTTAGTTGACACAATTAGGGTTATATTGACCAATCACAATCCTACATCTCATCTTGATGGGTGTAAGCACTAGGATTATCCTAGAACCCTCATTTAATCCATCAATTTCTTTTGTTTAGAAAAGTATGTTCATGTATATTTACAATCTTTGCCATTATGTTTTGTTTAAATTGTCTAACAAATTATTTAAGTTTATTTCTCCTTCACTTAGGCTATGTTTCACACCTAAGTCAACTAGTATTATATAAATTACAAACTAATCACTCCATTACACAAATATCATACATATTTACTAAAATAACCTTGATGTCAAATTGATTTACTAGAATAGACTTTAAGGGCGTTACCAACATGTCCCCTCTAGAGATGTGTATGATTGATAGTGCTTATGGTGGTCACATTCGTGACAAAACCCTTACACTCAGATGAAGCAACTCTACAAGGACATAATGAAACAATCTCGATTATATGGGGATATTAGTGTTGACACACGCCGAAGTCTATCAGTTGGAGCTACTAATAACTCCACTAACAAGAGAATTGATCAGTTGACTACCCCGATGGAATGTCTCCTGATCAATGGCCAACCGCATGTTAAAGTTTATGGATTACGCTCATTACAAGCCATGTGACCGATGATTGTCCTACTCAGTTTGAGGACCATCAACAGGTCAATGTTATAGGTAACCAATTCTATGGGCAAACCCAAGCGCCCTTCAGAAATATCGGCAGTCAAGCAACGGTGGAGAACAACCCTAACTTCAGTTATGGGTCTCAAAACCATAACTATTCATCATTTGTCCTTAGAGGACAGTTGTTTCCTGAACCAGTCTCTAATCATTCCTCCTTGAAGGATATGATTAAATCTCTAGCAGCTCTATAGAGGCAGTTTGCTAGAGATGTTGCTCAGTTGCAGGTGAACACTGAGAAAGCTCTTAGTGATACAAGCACTACGACCCACAACCTAAAAGTTTAGATAGGCTAAATTGCATAGCGGCTGGGTCAACTTGTTGCAACTCTACCTCAATCTAAATATGGGTACTAACCCATCTGGCGTGCAAGTGAGCGTTATTGTTCATAACAGCGCCACCTTCAAAAATGAATTTTAT
This sequence comes from Stephania cephalantha, assembly GCA_039657325.1. Lineage (NCBI taxonomy): Eukaryota > Viridiplantae > Streptophyta > Magnoliopsida > Ranunculales > Menispermaceae > Stephania > Stephania cephalantha. The sequence continues at coordinate 33,892,871 of CM077578.1, read as the reverse complement.
GAAACCATCACCTTAGAAAAGATCGGAAGTGCGATTATATCGAAAGGTGTTGAAGAAGATGAGTATTGGTTTGAATTGGAGAATGAAGTCAAGGTTTCTCCATCAGAACCAAAAGTTATTATTGTATAAGTTCATGAAGAAGGAACCTAAAAAATTAAAGTCATTTTAGAAAGGCCAGTGGAGCTAGAAGAGGAGAGGAAGGAAGATCAACCTCTCATGTTGGTAAAACCACTCACTCTACCACGAATACTAGTTGAGTTTGAAATAGGGGTGGAAGAGAAAGGGCATTTAGAAATCTTATTTATCGATGACACTTTCATGTTAGATAGTCGTGATAAAATAAAATCTTTTCTAATAAAGGACCCAGATTAGCCCGAAACCATAAGAAGATCCATGCATATCACATTACCCAAGATAGGAGGGAAGTCATTTGTTCATAACTTCTCCAAAATTAACGGGTGTCACGTGATCTGTCATGCCAAGTTGGGCAATCGACTTTAATCACCGGCGCTACTAGGAGGCAGCCCAGAGGTAAAACTATTTTTAGGATTTAATTTATGTTCTTAATTCAGTTTTTATATCGTTGTGTTTTCGTCTAATCATGCATGAAACTTGCATCAATTTCTTAATATTATATATCTATATATTTCTACCATTCTTCTATGTTTTGGTATGTCCAAGCTTATTTTTGAACCTTGAGTACAAGGTTCAGAATAAGTTTAGGGTTGTTTAGGTAAGTGTATTGTTGGATAGAACTTTTGGTTTAAGACTTGCATATATGATCTTAGAAAAATTGCGACTTTAGTTTACTCACGGTGGTATATTTTTCTTTCCTTTCCTTTTCCTATCTTCCATCTCATCCACTATGTTTCGAAATTAATACAATAATTCATGCATGATTAGATAGTTTAGTATCTTTACTGTTTATAGTGTCTTACCCACAAATGAAACTTTGATTTCAATCTTTGGAGTAAAACTTGGTCAAATTGTTTACCTTTAGACTTAGAAGAAGTAGATTTTTTACACCTACTTGACTGTTGGGGTATGTGCCCTAGGCCAATTCTGTAAACGTTGTTTAACTATTATAAGTCGATGCATGTTTCTTTTATAATAGTATCCATAAATAATCATTATATTTTTGTGAAAGTCCCTAGTTAGTTATCATTATGGGAACATTAATAAATTAAGACTAATATGAGTCTTGATTGATACTCATGTGATAATTATGCGTATGCATATATAGATCAAGATCTTGGGTGTCTATTGGGAATAGATGTTGGACCGACCCGCTATGAGAACGCTAAATTTTCAATGTTATAATTGCTTCTCACGATAGTTATATCATTTAATCTTTTGACTTGAGATCACTAGAGACTCCAACATTATAAGCGCAATGATTTGACACAATTAAACGTCGTCTTTAACTGGATGATTATAAAAGTTGGGATTGGTCATTGTCCGACTAATGTGTGGATGTTGTATGATCAATATGGAGTTTTTCCATCTCTTTTAGAGAGAGATATCTATTAGGCCCCTCGGTATATTAGACTGATAAATAGCCATGTCTAGTGAATCGATTGGATCAATGTAATTTGACAATTTCAGTCTACTCGGAGATCAAAACTAGTAGATTGAACTATAAGGGCGGCATTCCATGTCTTACGTTCAATCAAAGAGATATCGCATGACAAAGACATATGATATACACTATCTATTAGGTTGTATCGATTTATTGATCTTCATGCTTCTTAGGTAGTCATAATGCCTTGCCAGATACTGCTTATGACTTATGTACCAAAATGGTTTTAGTTCATTGCCAACATTTTATGAACCTATTGGGTCGCACACAAAGAATGGATTTGTGCAATTTAATGTTGTCTGGGTTAATGAATTTTATTTGATAAAATTCATTTTGTAGATTCTTATTATGTGCCCTAGTTTAACTAGGGCTTAAAATTCTTCTACATATCTATTGTGACTAGAAATCTTGTCTCTTAGTGAATCCTATTTTGAATAGGACTCTAATTGGAGTTATAGTCAGACTTTAATTCTTATTTGAGTTTTAGATAAATTACAACTCTTGTTAGATTAGTGATTTTAGATTATCTATGACTCTACCCTTTATAGAGTTGGACTTTATTTAAGACTCTATTTGGAGTTTGACTACGGGATGGAGTTCTTTTACAACTCGACCTATTATAATAAAAATGAGACATTAGGGCCACGATTGTTGTAGAGATTTTTCTAAAGATCTTTTGTGAGAATCATTACCACTAAAATTTTTGCCGCTAGCACTCTAGAGCATGATCGTCCATTTGTGTGTGGATTTTTTATAGAGGACATTCATCTCATCAACATCTTGAAGGAATCGATCAACACCAAACAAGGCAGACATGGAGTTGTTCATGTTAAGATATGGTTTTTCTCTCTTGGTACATCAGTTTAATGTAATTGATAGGATCTGGTCCGGGGACGTTTGAAAAGGTTTCAAAAAACTTCTGCTGCGCTTGATCCTCGAAACCCAACATCGACAACATAAATAGAAACTTGGAGTATGCATGAGTCATAACTTGAGACTTAAGTAGGTAGGTGATTGAATTAACTTCGTGGGAAAATTCAAATCTCCAGGATTCTTAAACTAGGACATATATCCACTTGGAGTATAATTGTTAGAAATTTAGTACTTTTAAAGGGAAGAAGTAGGCTTGTTTACTATAGTATAAATAAAGGCTTTGAAAAATCTACATTAGAAAATTGCCTTAACTTTAGCGAAAGTGGGAAGTGCTAATAGGAGTTTTTAAACAAAAAAATAGAGAGTCTCACAAGTTTTCCAGGAAATGGAGCATGGAACTTGATGGTTGGAAAAATAATGAAAAATTGGTGTCCACAGAAATGGAGCGAGGATCGTACAATAGAAAATCATATAGAGGGAGAAAATGAGGATCTTTAATTGGAAGAAAAACAAAAGTTCATAAGAAACTTCTATTAAAAAATAAAAGATTTAGCTCGAGTGCTTGTGATAAGTTATTATTTATACATATTTAGGGTTAATTTAGTAGTATATTTAGTATAAATATCCTCAAACGAGTGATAATTCATGGTGTTATTGCATTTTCAAGGAATTAAGGTGTATTGGAAGAAATCAAGAAAAAACGAGAAGAAATAGAGCAAAAACATACAAATTCAGAGTCGGTGTTGTGGGAGCATGTATTGACATTGTAGGAAGACAAGGCATAGTGTAGGGATGAAAGGCAAAGAGTGTGAGACAAGAAGAAATGAAGAAAACCAACTCTAGAGGGTCTCAGTGCAGCGATGGCGACGTAAGTGGCAACAATGGACATGCGCCGAGACACAAAGGGGACGGCGCCAAGGCTCCAGGAGCTAAAAATCACATAATAAAGTTGTGGTGATGTAGCGGCGCTGTGACTTAACACACACGACATCGGAACATTAGTGCCAGCACTAACTTTGCAAAAAAATAAAGTAAAGTTCTAATTCTGGTTAAATTGTAATTTAGGATTTTTAATTGTTATTAGGGAATATAAATAGGTATTAGGACGTGGTAAATAGGAGAGAGCTAACCATATAGATTGATATTAGCCTCCATTAGAGTAGTTTAGCATTAAGTTTGAGTATTAAAGAGTTTTGTTGGAGGAACATTGAAGACTCCCCGTTTGCAATCAATATTTGATTTCATTGATTAATTCAAGGTAATATATATTCATCTCTATTTTGCAATGAATTCTATATTGAATTGTGATGTATGTGTTTCAACGATGTGTGAGTAGTCTATTTATCTTAGGAGTCAATGGATCTTATGGTATAAATGCTATGCTTTGAATAAGAATAAAAAGTTATAATAAAAGTGCAATGGTTAGAATTTGTATTGATTATGGGAGTAATACATTAGACATTTTGATCATATGTTTAATGAACTTATGCTTTAGGAGTTATCATGGCCATTGAAGCTTCTAATCCGGATATGGACGGTACAACCGTAAAATACACAACATCGAGAGATAACTATTAATTAGGGAGGTGCGGATATTAAAATTAGTTGGTAATGAGTCCAATGATTCGAGACTTAAAGCAATGTGGAACTTACGTTATTCACACTGATAGGTGGAGTTCTTGTTTCCATATTAGAATCTTCTCCATCACGATAGTGGGTTAAAGTATATTTGAGGGAAATCTGTCTACTCTAATTAGGCATTACACAAAACATATTGAGATGTATGCATGAATACAAAGTATTAAATTACCTATGTGAAGTTGTGAATGAAGATATCCTTAATATAAGATTTCAACTAAAGTCTAAAGTGATTTGTTAGAATAGTTTAGTTTAGATATAAAATCAATTAAAAGAATCCATTAGCAATAATTTAAGTTAAGTAGGTAATATACAACTAGTGCAAAAATCTTTCCCTGAGGATGATGTACGTGGTCAACGTAATTCGATTGCACTATTACTACAATCTAACTGTTATACTTGCGGCACGCATCAAGGTTTTGGCACCGTTACCGGGGATAGGTAGCCATTAGTGTTACTTAGTTAGTTTGAATAGTTGCAAGATTTTATTTCTAATACATTAATTTTTAGTTCATAAAACAAAAAATAAAAAATAGGCTTGAGTTTTAGTTTGACTTTCTACCCTTAATCTTTTTGTGTTTCGTTTCGGGATACTTAGTGCATGCGTAGCAAGTAAGAGAAAGGCTTAGTACCTTACGATCCGGAGATTGAGAGAACAACCAAATGAAAGAAAAGAAAGAAGTCAAGATGGTGAGGAGCAAGCTAGAAACCAACAATAGGGTCGCGGGAACAACTTCAGGCCGAAGGGCCCTCAATGGTTTTATCAAGGATATAGCAACAAAAACCCAAACTTTTCTTATGAAAATCCCGATAATGCACTGAAGTTACCTCAAGGCTTCGAGCAACAAGTCCAATAAGGGAAGCTGGGGTAGAGCGAAGAGATGACTTCACTGAAGTCAATTGAGAAGTATTTGCAAGCCGTGGAAGTAAAAGATAGGGAGCGCCATGAGAAGCATGAAAAAGAGTTGGAACGAATAAGGCAAGCCATGAAAATGATGGATAATGAGCAATCACAATCCATCAATAATCTAGAAAGGCCAATTGGTCAACTTGCGATAGCTACGAACTCAGGTAAAAGGATAGTTTCCTAGTAACACCAAATCACCAATCCCAATGAGAAAGTAAGTGCCATTTGCGTGATGAGCGCTACGACAACAAAAGATCCAAGACAAGACTAAGTAATGTATAAGCGTGAAGAGATGCATAGCACAACACGGAAAGAAGGGAAGTTGAGCTTAATTGTTTCAAGAAGCAAATGAAGAAAAAGAATGGGAAGCACAATGGAAGGCAAGAAAAAAGATGAGGGACTTCCTGAAGAAGACCCACAAGGCAATGACATCAAGTTTGTTCTAAAGAAACTGGAACCAAAACTCAAGTTCATCCCACAACTTCAACCTATCAAAAGGAGAGATCCGTGAGAGATAATAATACTGATAAACATTGATGGGCATCTATTTCAAAATGTCCTATGTGATACAGGAGCCTCGATCAATGTCATGCCACTATTGGACATGATTCATGCAGACTTAACGATCAATTGTCCGAATACAACGAATTTGCAAGTAGCAGATGCTAACTTGATACCTAATAAAGGAAGATTTTTGAATGTGCATGTAAAGGTAGGTAGATCACACTCATCGCAAATTTCGAGGTCATGAACCACAGTATGGATGATGATGTATCTATGATACTTGGGTGGCCATTCTTGAACGTTGCTAAAGCAAGTTAGAATGTGAGAGAAAGGAAGATCGCGATGAGTATCAATGAGTGCAATGACGCTTAAAAGTTTGTCTTTGTCGATGGTTAAGAAGTGCATCCGAACGGGTATGATAACATAATCTCCAAATTGCAAATGGAGCTTCTCGATTTAGACTCGGACTAAACGAGTTAAAAAGGTGTTAGGCTATCAATGTTAAATTAAGCGCTCTTTGGGAGGCGACCAATGGTTTTAAATTTTAAGTTTCTAAATTTTAATTAGTAGTTAGTTATTTAGTTTACGAATTACAATTAAAAAGTTTTAGTTCTAACTTTCGAGAATTTGTGTAGAATGCACAGGAAAGACCATTCGTCGGGTGTTGATTCATCGGAATAGAAATGTCTCGATAACTAATTAAAAGAGCAAAAAAGAGCGAAGGAGTTCAAACTGGTGAAGGTAAGGTGCATGGGCGAATTGAAAGGTAATATTTATTAATTTTTATATTTTCATGTATTTTAGGCGATCACGACACCTTGTGTGAGTTGTACACAAAGTTGGAGGAGCACTTAGGAGGAGAATTAAAAAAAAATCATATGCGAAGATGTGGGCGAGATGGCGGAGCACCGTAGGTATTACCTCGACGACGTCAGGGGAATAGGCATAGCGCCAGAGGTGGCAGCAAACACCAAATTAAGAATTGCCCCACTGTGTCATTGACATAATAGTGGCACCAAGGTCGAAACAAGGGTTTTAAACCCATTTTCACACCATTCTCCACACTTGCACTTAAACCCTACCAAAATCCCAAGCATACACCCCTCTAGAGCCAAAGTTTGATCATTTTCAAGTGAGTTTAGTGAGTTCCTTGTGATTTATAGTAAAGAGACAAGCACATTGTGGATTTGCACAAGTGGAAGAGCTGGGGCTTGGATTTTTGGAAATTGATTCCAAAGAGAGCTAGGGTTCTAGTTGGTGAGAAAAGTTAGAGGGCTTGGTTTAGAAAAGACTTGGAGGAGTGATCTACACCAAAAATTAATCTGGCATTGAGGTACATTTACAATTTCATCTAATTATGCCTTGAATTTTGAAAAATTTTGATAATATTGTATGATATTGTGGATTTGAGGTTGTCGGATAGGTTTTGCAAGAATGTGTGAATGTGATCATTAATATTACTCATGAAGACTTAGTTGACATCTTTGAAATTATTTGGCGTATGCATAATCTATGTTATATGAATTTTGATTTTTAGGTGATTTTAAGATCGAATTGCGTTGCATTTTCGTTAGTTACTTGAAATTTGAAGGAAATGGAAAGAACAAAGAAAAGTTAGCCAAACGAGAGCAAATGACTTAGAGGCATCTACCTCTAGGAACCCCAATGATGAAGTGCATTGACCTTTTAAATCCAAATATTTCATTTGTAAAAGAGGCTAAGGACAGAGATATGAGAAAATTTTACGTAGGGAGTTTGCGAAAGGGGAATTAATTTGATGGCCAAATACAATAAAAAAGTGTTCAATTTCATTAAGCAGCGAAATTGGGAGCAACTCACTCACGACTATAGAAAGAATGAAGTTAAATGAGTGAGTGGGATTTTTTTGAATTCTATGCTAAAGCGAAGTTCACGACTAAGGATGAGCTAGTGAATGTGATAGGGGTTTTAGTTTCCTTCAATAGACGTGAGATCAATAATTTATATGGGTTGGAAGAATTAAGCTCGTATGAATCCGCATCGAGTTTCCCGCAAGATTATATGAGAAGCCTTATAAGCTATACTCATTTAGAGCCATAGATGACGCACTGGTTGTCCCATGATAACATGGATGGGTGACGGGAGCTGAGAATGTACCAAAGCACATTAAGAAAGGGAGCATTAGAAAGGTTTACAGAATGTGGCAACATTTTCTTGTGGCATCACTATACCCTACTTCTTCGCGGGTTGAGATTAATAAATCGAAAGTGGCTTGTCTTTATGAAATTAGACAGTCTGGGGAGATCAACATTGGGGAGATCATACACACCAGTCTGAGAGAGTCCATCATGTTGGAAAGGGACAACAAATTTTTGTTTCCTATTTTGATTACTTAGATGTGCTTAAGGGCCAGAGTGAGAATGAGAGATGGTGAAGAATTAGATATCTATGGCCACCAACTATGGATGAAGCTTTTACGCTTAGGTTGAGATCGCAACCTAATTATCAAGACTACGAGGAGGAGAAAGAGAGAGGGCCAAAAGAGCTAGACGTGAGGCCCGGTTGTTGGCGAAGAGGCAAGAAGATCAAGTAATAGCGACGAAGCGGGAGCATAACTAACCCAAGAGCAAGAAAATGAGGAAAATGAAAAAGACGAGCAACAAGCGGTAAGGATTTGTTGAGGGCTATGTGTTTGTAGATGTCAGACCCCACCTAATTAAGGCATATGACCGGCCTAGATTACCTTAATTCCCAGATAACCTAGCAGCCTTAACCTTTCCTTTGATAAATAATTAAAAATATATCAAAGTAATTATCAAATATGATTCGTTATCAACCACAAAGAGGTTCTAAAATGAATTTTGTACCTCAAAGTTCAGTACAGATTAATTATATAATCCTTGAAATCTCATAAAAACTTTTTTATTTATTGCATCTCCTCTATTTTTAAGCCTACACCGGAAAACTCGGCCTTCAAAAATCTTCAACAAATGTGCTCAACTTGGTGGAAATGCCGAAGGACTCACAATCCACCCCATAAAAATATATATTGCAATCACAAATTCTAACCTATCCCAGACTTTCAACATTATTAAATCATTAATACATTAACTTCTCGGCATTCCAATCCATCCTAAAACCATTAAAACAATTCTTATCCTTATCAAAACCATTTTAACACTTTCAAAAGATATCTTAACCCTACACGAACCCAAAAACCCATTTATACAATATTTTATATTCAAAAGTAATACAAACATATAGAGAAAAAAATTGAGCAAGTCACCAATAATCTAAAAGCTTTTCTTTTTCTTTGTCGTTGCTAAAACCTATCATTATCCAATTATAAAAATTTATAATGTCAAATAAGTAAATCTCACACTATCCAATACACCTGTAGTAATCAAATGCATCATAATCTAAGGAATTTAAACGAACAATATAATCCAAGGAATTTAAATACAACAGTGAATTCATCTCGTTTCTGTTATCTGACCACAATCAGACGACCGGTCTCCTAAAGTGGTAAGTAAATAGTAATAAGGACTCATGCTCGGGGAGAATAACCAAACGATTATCATTCCTCTAGACTATACGAGTATGATCTGATTCAACGTGATCTCATGATAACCACGTGATGCAAAGTATCAGTGACTGAAGCCCCTCAAGCATAATATAGTGTTCAATAACCCCGATATAGACACTATAAGGAAACTCATAACGATTTACCCTCCCAAACCGTGTATGCATGTACAACAAAAATGTAAATCAAATATCAATGCAATTTATATGAAATATAATCATACAATGTAAATGTTACCATGAGATTTACTTAACCTAACAAACAACCAACTTCAAGCTTACTTTTCGAGGTTCACGGAGCGTCAGATCACCTTGAAAATGGTTCCAATAGCTTCTATGCATACCCAATTATATTATGGGTCAAGCTTCAAGTGAAATGATATCACAAAGCCCAATGAAAACCACAATCAAAATACACTTGAGAACAGTTTCCAAAAATATTAATTTATATAACTATTTCAACTAGCTTTCAACTAGCCAACTTAGGGTAACTTCTTAACCTTGAAAACCTCAATATTTGTCATGATGACCTTAAAGGAACTTGTAGTACTCATGTCCTACTTTCCATAAACTCTAAGAACACTCAAATCGGATCACCCAGATAGAGAAGTTATGAATTTTCCCATATGGCTGTCGACACAGGCAACTTTATATATTTTGAACTAAAAAAAAAAACTTCACCAAATTAATATTTTCACCATTATATCCTCAAAACTTGACAATAAACGCCATGAACCACCCAATACCAACACCAAAATATTTTCACATGACCACTTGGAGTCAAATTGGTTTAAAACCAATAATCAATATTTAACTATTAAAACATCTCCAAAATAGTTATCAACTAAATTGCATTAGTTCACCTCATCAAAACCTTAACCCACATTAGAGGAATTTATCCCAAATTGACACAAATTAATCCAATATACCAATTAACAACAATTCCAGCCAATTTCTATCAAAACCCTACGAAAGAAATCAAAAAATCACGAGAATTCAAATTGAATCGAGGAAAAGTATCTGGCATTAAGAATTTACCAAATTGCAGGCCGATTACCTCATTTCTACTTTTCGCATAAACTTAACTCGAACTGCAGCTCGTGATGCTTTACGGTTATAAGGAAATAAACCAAGCGAAAATCGGATGTCGGGAGATCGGTGACAAGAGATCAAGGGAGAATTAGGTTTTTAGAAAACCATTTCTTTCTACGATGGAACGAAATCAAGATTTGATTTTGTTTTGTTTTTTTATGAATCCAACCTCGTCATATCTATTCCACAATTCAATTTCAAACAATAACCCATAACAACAACCTCTCCCATCAATTCGAATCCATAAACCAAAATAATTCCCCAAAATCAAAATTGAAAATTCAAAACTTAAACTTACTTTCAACAGTTTTTTTCACCAACTAATCACCAACAACAACGATGAAAGAGAGAGAAGCATGGAGAGAAGAGAGAGATTTGAACAAAGATAGACGTGTGAGAAAGAGTAGAACGAGTGGGAAAGAGACGAGATCAGATGAGGCGAGATGGAGAAGACTATGAACAGTGGCTTTTGTTTATCAATTTCGATTTTTATATTGGGTTTCAAATGACCAAACTACCCCACTTACTATCCTCAACTAAATAAAATAATACCCTTTTAGGTAATTTTCCATTTTTCTATTTATTTCATAATTATCTCCTCAATTTTCGTCCAAATTAAACTCCGAAAAATACCTTAATTCTATCAAAAATTAGATAATTTACCAAAACAATCCAAAACTCTCAAACAACCCATCTTGGCATGCAAATCGTGGTGTGGGACCCACATCGCCCATTAAATCCATTAAAAATCCAAAACTTGAATTTTTAAACTTCAAACCATTATTTTTTCGCGAAATTTGAAATAAATATTTATGTCAATATTTTGACTATCTTGGCACCCGTCTCGATGCGTATCTCGAGACAAAACCCCATGAATCACAAAATTCACTCAATCGACTTAAATTTCGCAAATTAAAATAATATATAATGCACAACGCTAGGCAAACATTACAGATTAATAAAATTAATTATAAATCTCAAATTCACTAGTGTTTAATTCCTAACTCACGGTCAAAATCATAATTAAGCTTTCTTAATCCCGGATTAATCGTAATTACCAATTTAAAAATTTTGGGATTTGATAGTTGACCTAGAGATTGGAGAAAAGGCCTTGGATGGTCCTGAAGTCTTTCCACCACCTCCTCCACCATAGGCATATATACCAACGCTTGAGGATTTAACTCCATGACGAGTAGAGGTTTGTGGATAACAAAGATGAGGAGATAGTACTAGGTGGATAGGGCACAATACCATGCAACCATGATGAGATATGAGTAGGATATGGAGAGGAAAGAGCAGCACAAACAGAACAGACAACGTAATTTGATATTGCTTGTTGATCATCACATAGCCATGGCTAGATATGGAAGGAGCAGATGGTTGAGACCTACTGATAGGTCAATAGGCTTTTCAGCAGCACCAGCATACGTGTTTGATCAAGAATTGGTGCAGAGCAGGAAGGTGGAGAATCCATTAATACCATCCTACATTGGAGCTTAAGATGCAGATGACGATGATGACGCGAAGTCCTGAAATCAGTGTTCTAGGATTCCTTTAGACTTGGGGAGTTGATAGTGCTATTGATACCAATATTTTTTAACATTTGGGATATTTTGTAAACTATTTGGTTTTTTCAATTTTAATGTTTAGTTTATTATAATTTGTGTTATAACATATGTTTGTATGTTTTTGTGTCTTCATTTTTCAGGCTTACTTTTTAAACCTTTAAGATAAGGTTTGGCTTAAGTTTGGTGCATTGACACTACAATACACTATAGGAAGTGGTAAAATAGGTTGAGAAATAAGGATAAACACATCAGGTATGATTGCTTAAATTTTAATTTGAAGCAATTAAGAAGGAAATTATGGTAGTGTATAAGTTTTTCGTTTATTCACTATATGAATGTTTAAATAATATAGATTAGGTTATATATAGTAATATGTAATGAATAAGTAGTTCATTTGCATTTTCATGCCTTTAATTATAGATGATTAGATTACAAATATTTTGTTGATATGAAACGCATAGAAAATATTTTGAATTTTTAAAGAGAAGAAACAATTAAATATAGCAACAACGGTGTGATTTCATGATTAGAAACCTAGAGTTAGGGAAGGCCATGAACTTGAAACAAAAGCAAGAAACTAGAACACTTCTTGTGGAAAAAGTTAGATCTCTAAGGATTTTATAATAAGTGTGAATCTTACTTGCAAATACAAAGCAAAGAAAGACTTAGTGTTAGTGCAAAGAGAGGAAGAAATAGGCATTGTTTAGTAAAGTTTGGAGTTAACTTACTAGATTTAGTGAAAATGAGAAGCGCTAACAAATGTTGTAAAAATAAAGAGAAAAAAATGAGAGAATCCCAAAAGTTCTATAGGAAATGGAGCAGATAACTTGATGGTTAGAAAAAGTGAGGAATAATAAAGGCCATTAAAAAATGAGCAAGGACTATAAAACATAAAAATGAAAAGAAGAAAAAAAAAAGGCGAAAGTAAACAAAAACTCTTCAAATAAAATATTTAGCTCGAGTGCGAGTAGCTAGTTAAGTTTCCATTCCAACTATGTGAAAGTCCTATAAACTATTGAAGTGTTAAAGTCTACCAAAGATGAGTTTGATCTATGCTTATTTTTTAATTTTTTAGCTTAATAAGAAATCATTAGATTGTATACTTGCTACTTGAGTGTCGAAACTAAACAAACTTGTGAGCAATGATGGTTTTTGGTTGAGATCTACTTTAGTGTTTTGAAAGTGAAGTTATATTTGTTGTTAAAGCTACGTGTCCTAGAAATATAAGTTTTTGCATAGAAAAACTCTTGAGTGGATTGTTAAATTGAAACTTAGTAAAATAAAGGATACTCCATGAACAATGTTAATCGAATGAGAATTAGTTATTATGAGACTTAGCAGAATACATATTTGCTCAGGACGTGCAACATCTTAAGTTTTGGGTATTGGATAAGTGATTATTTATATGTATAGGGTTAATTTAGTAGTATATTTAGTAAAAATATCCTTAAATGAGTGCTAATTCATAGTATTATTACATTTTCAGGGAATTAAGGTGTATTTGAATAAATAAAGGAAAAACAAGCAAATACCCACAAAATAAGAGTAAGCTTCGTGGGAGCATGTATTGACGCTATGGGAAGATAAGTCACATCGTGGGGATGAAACGCAATGCATAGTAGAGAAGAAGAAATGAAGAAAACCAACTCTAGAGGTATGGCGCAGTGGCGGCGTCGTGGCTAACAAGAGGCAGTGCCAAGACACAAAGGGGACAAATAAGTAAAGGCTCCGGAAGCTAAAAATCACATAATGAAGTAGTGGAGTACATGTGCGCGCACCTTGACTTAACACACACTGCGTCGGGGCATTAATGAAAGTGCCAACTTCGTAAATTAGAAAGTGAAGTTCTAATTCAAGGTAAATTATAATTTAGGGTTTGAAAATGTTATTAAGGAATATAAATAGGTATTAAGACATGGTTAATAGGAGAGAGCCAACCAGATAGAAGGAGATTAGTCTCCATTAAATTAATTTAGCATTGAGTTTGAGTATAAAGGAGTTTGTGTTAGAAAAATGTTGAATACTGCACATTTGCAATTAATATTTGGTTTCATTGATTAATTCAAGGTAATATTTATATTCATCTCTATTTTACAATGAATTTTATATTGAATTGTAATGTGTTTCAATGATGTGCGAGTAGTCTATTTATCTCACGGATCAGCGAATCCTATGGTATGAATGATATGCTTTGAAATAGGAATAAAAAGTGATAATAAAAGTGCAATGGTTAGAATTTGTATTGATTGAGGCGTAATGCTTTAGAAATCTTGATCATGTGTTTAATGAACTTAGGTTTTAGGAGTTATCTTGACCATTGAAGCTTCTAATCTGAACATGAACGATACAATCGTTAAATTCACAGCATCGAAAGAAAGTTGTTGATTAGGGAGGCGCGGATAGTAAACTTAGTTAGTTATGAATCCAATGATTTGAGACTCAAAGAAAGGTGGAACTTACACTATTCACACCGATAGGTAGTGTTCCAGTTTGCACATTAGAATCTTCTCCATCATGATAGTGGGTTGAAGTGGATTTGAGGGAAATCTGTATATTCTAATTAGGCATTGCATAATACATATTGAGATGTACACATGAATACAAAGCATAGTATTAAATTACCTAGGTGAAGTTGTGAGCTAAGATATCCTTAATATAAAAGTTCAACTAACGTTCAAAGTGATTTGTTAGAATAGTTTAATTTAGATATAAAATCAATTAAAAGAGAGTCCCTTAGCAATAATTTAAGTTAAGTAGGTAATATAAAACTAGTGCAAAAAAAACTTTCCATGAGGACAATATCCATGATCAATGTAAATTGATTGCACTATTGCTACAAGATAGTCGTTAGACTTGATGCACGCATCAACTTTTAGCTACACTAAGTGACTTTCTCTAATACCATAATAGTCTACCCTTAAATAAGCTATATGCGCCCTTGTAAGTGTGTAAATCTACAAATAAGCCAAGAGTGGTGATAAAGACCGTTCAAAAGAATCCACCCAATAAGAAGATTAATAAATCTAATGTTTTGAAGAAGAGACCCGAAAAATCTATAAGTAAGTTAAATGTTATGGTTTTAGTATGCTTCAAGTTTTGAAAAATTGTTGTCTCGAGAGGTAACCAATTTTAAGTAATCAAACTAGCTTTTGAAAACCCAAAGTCTCTTGTTAAACAGATTGACCAGGTTTAGATTGAAATGACTCCATCGTTTTCCAAATTGGGTATAAATTTTTTAGGAAAGCATCATTCAATTTTGCCACAATGTGTTTAGTCGTTGTAGTCAGATAACCCTTTGCCTGGGACGTGCAAAGTTCTATGTTTGAGGGTATTTTATGAGTCTTTATTTATGCACTTTTATATTTGGAGCTTATCATGGGAATGGGATTTAAGCCTTTCTTTTATGGTCTTAAACACTTACTTTTGAGTTTTATAGATTATTTGAAAGAATATGAGTGTTTTGGACAATTTCGGAGAAAAATTCAAGCTTTAATCTAAATGTTAGTTGGAAAAGTGCAGGAACATACACACAAGGCGCTAGAAATACACGCGGCGCCAAATTTTGAACTGACGGCGTCACCTACGGTGCCAGATTTGAATTTAACCAACTTGATCAACTGACTTGCTATTTTCATCCCTTGCCGTCCCTAAAGGCGTCCCTTAATAACCATAACGTCAATGATGACGCCACACTCGCAGAATAGAAGTTGTGACTTTTTAGAAGGTTTTTATTATCAGAAGTTGCTATTCTTGTACCCAAGCACACAAATAGAAAGGAGGGACCTCTATGGACGAAAAAAATTGTAATTTAAAGTGATTTAGGACTACAGCTAGGTAGAGTAGCCATGTCCGGCTAGGTTCTTTAATACTTAGGTCAGGGATGAAGCTCTCTAGCTAGTAATATGTTTATTTTCATGTCTTATTGAGGTTTTCTTTAATACTAACTTTTTTTTTCAGTTCTTTTTTTATGTATGGTTTTTAATGATGTCTCAATGGTAGTTTAAAACTTGTAACTTCATTACAAATCTCTTGGCGTAAACCTATTGACTTGTTATCAATCATGTTGAGTCTATAATACGAACCGGGTTAAGAATTGGCAATCACCTAAAATAAGATACCAGACACACTTGTTGTTCTAGGTGAGTAAAATCAGTCACTAGGTTAAATCTTGAGAGTGGTTGCCCAAGGTTATCTAAGGGTAGGTGTTCTCACAAAGCTGTTAATGTTGCTCACGTGCTAAATCTTGATAGCGATAGCCTAAGGTCATACGGTAGAGTAAGAGAAGTATTTAGAGAGCAGCTGCCCTATCTATCGAGAATAGAGGAACTAGGGTGTTGGTCACCCAAACACATATAGCTTATCTAGGAAAGCTGTTTGAAAACCCTTCTTTCCAAACCGATTATGCAAGACATGGAAACAACTTAGGGCTAGATTGTGGATTCCTAGACTTAGGTATGCTTTATTATTTCTAAAATTTTTTAATTATTTAATTTCTTTTTGGTAGATCTTAAGAATAAAACTATTTCAAAAATCCCCCAAATTTACTTTTCCATTTGTTGAACTCGGTTGTGACGAATCCTGTTGATTTGATCCAGTATTTACTACTACTACACCCAAATCGGATAGGTAACCTTTTACGGATTATATTTGACATGCACGAAACATGATCAACATAGCTTAAATTCGGCTTTTTCTTTTTCTTATTCTTCTTGGATTTAAAATATCTCGGCTTGTTCTTACACTTCCTATTCTCCAATTGCTTAATTCTCCATTTTTTAGTTACTTTCTTTTCATTCGAAGTGTCTTCAACTTGTTCTTTATTTGAAACTTCTTTTTCAATTTCCATTTTTACTACATTAATTGCATAAATTTCAGCTTTTAGTTCATCATAATAGTTTAATTCTAGAAAATCATTAATTTCAAATTCATTATCAAGTAATTCATCATATTCATCATAATTATGTTCGTTGTTAATCTTGAACATAATAATTTTGTTTTCGAATTCCATAGACATTGTTTCTTCATAAATATCTAACTTAATTTTAGCTATTTTAAGAAAAGGTCTAGCTAATAGTATAGGTATAGGATTAGGTGATATTGAATCTCTCATTTCCATGACGTAAAAGTCAACTGAAAATATTAAGTCGTCTACTTGTACCGAAATTTCTTCTAATAAACTATATGGTTTAATAATCGTATTTTCTGCTAAAAGTAAGATTAATAGGCGTATTAGTCAAAGATCATATTTTCAATGATTCATAAAGTTTAAGTGACATTACATTAATTGATGCTTCAAGATCACACATAGCAAGTTCAATGGAATAGGTTCCAAATGTGATAGGTATGACAAACATTCCTAGTTCTGAACATTTCTTAGGTATTTTCTTCTTCTTCTTACCTCTCTCAGGTTTCTTATCTGGTGTATGTGTTTTCTTTTGTTATCACAAAATAAAACATTAACTTGTGCTTGATTATTAGTTTGAGTAGATCCTTTAGTTTGATTACTAAACTTATTAATTTTGTAGATTCATCGGGTTTAATTGATTTTTCGATTCGTTAATAAACGTATCCGTTTTAATTTGATTTTAAGAAATTCACATGAAGTTTCAATGACTTTTGGTCATAAAATTATGTAAAACTAGGACACCACCCAGCCTAATCCTATCATTAAGCCCTAATCTTGACCACATAGGACTTAACAACGTATTAGTCAGCCTTTTCAATCTTATGTTCTCATTAGTTACTTTCAAAATAAGCATTTCACTATTCTCATATTTATTAATAATATCAAGTTAATTAAAAATTTGTAGAACTTAAAGATTTTTTAGCGTAAAGTCTTAATAAATTAAGGAAGTCATTAATATAAATCTTAAATATGTGGAAACCAAGAAACAACAATTACATGCATATATATAACAAAATGGCGATAACAATATATATATATCAACATGTGTTTGGTTGGGAAAACTATCTCTCAACCCATATATACAACCCCAAAAGTATATAAAAGACATATATAAATCGTACAACAAAATCTCAAAATCTACAAAGTCAGAGGTAGTAGCACTCCAGTGGCCCAGAGGTAGTTGTCAATCTTCTCTTTAACTGGTCTACTACTCGATGGATTTGCACCCACCATCATAAAAAGGACGATAAGTACATGAAAGTAGAAAGTAACAGCTAGAGACATTTATCCACATTTCCAAATATCCAACAAGTATCTGAAAGCATAATAATAGCAACTAAAGCTGAAAAGGAATCATGTTGAAAGATACTTTAGTTAATCAATTTGAGACTGACACTCGGCTAAGTAGTAATGATCTAGGGGAGTCAACCGTGAGTTACATCATGTCAGCCTTATTCCACTATTTAGGGCGAAAACAATCTCATTAATGCCTTCACATCCTCACAAATGCCCATTACAAAGGTATACATACTTGTCAACAACCCCGAGTCTTATAACCCCGTGTGTTGCACAAGCTAGTGGTGAAATACCAACACCCTGGAATCCATTAACCTCGTGTGCCGCCCATTTCCATCATACAAATGCCCTAAATACAACTACTTTCATAAATTAAAAATTAACAAAGTTCAGGAATTCAAGATTGTAACTGTATAACTAATGTACAAGGAAATAGATTTTCAATACCATAAATCATCTAATTAATAGCATGTTATTTCACTAAACTCAACTCTTCAACAACCAAGAAAGACATAGCACATTATTTAGAGTCAATGAAATACCATTTAAACATAAACAATGCCATGATAACAAACTCATGACATAAGAAAAAACAATAAAGTCATGGCATCAAGAGTACAATAGATACATCAGTCTAAATAGTTATAAAGAATATGCTCGAATAGGAAATGAAATGGAGAGAAATATCTCGATCAATTTACTTACAAATCACGCAAAGTTCTTAGGCTAATTCGACCTCTCGACACCTTAAAACTCGTATCCGAACTCCCGAGACTCTTCCTTAGGTTCCTGGTATAATTGGATATGTTTTAAAGTATGTTCAAATGGTTTTGTATAGATTTAAGCTAAGTTAAAGGTTTTGAAAATTTATCCACATTGCGAAAATTGTGCTGCCTAGAGCACCTAGCGCACTGGGTATTATATCTAGCGCACTAGAGACTCCCTTAGCACGCTACTCATACTTATTAGCATGCTACACGCAGGTAGCGCGTTGTACTCAAGAAACCAAGAAGTTCAAAGTGCAGAAATTATACACTTTGAATTTCTAGGTTTCCTCCTTCAAATGGCCATCTCCATCGCCTTGGATCCATGTTCTCCTCCACTAGAGATTCAATACATCCTCCTTAACCATAAGAACAGCTTACACTTCAAATATATAATTCATCAATTTCCATAAAACTAAAGGTGTATATCAACTTACCAAGTTGTAAAGCACCTCTAACTTGATATACTCCTTCAAATTCACCAGAATTTCTCTACAAATGCCCTGAACTTTCTCTCTTAAATATTCTCTTTCTTTCAAGCTATGAAATGATTTTCATGCATTTAAACCATTTCATCATAATATATAAAGGTGAGGTGAAATTATAGCCTTTGATCTTAATGTGTACGCTCATCTCTAGCTTAATCTAATGGCACACATTTTGATCTACAATTCCATTAACTCTCCACTAACTCATCCTTGACTAACACCAAACTAACTTAATTTGTCTCGTGATGTGTTCACACATATCTCGAGAAACATCAATGACCATTGTTTTATCTTTTTAACTTAGATTTCATTTATGGAATCAAATAATAAGCACATTGATTTAACTAATTAAAGCCACATTAACTTAAATTAAACTTACCACATCACTCTCTACCCCAATCCCATCACCGACACACATCTCGAGGTGCGTCCCCACTCACGTCTCGACATCTATACATAAGTAGAAGTGACTTAGTAGTCTACATATATACAACACACAGAGCATACATCATACCAAATCTAACATGTACCTCGGCCACATGCCTCAATTAGTGCACATATCTCGATGTAGTCCCACGTCACAAGTCAATGATCCTGATTAAGGAAGTAAACTAGGATTAGAAATTTGGGCATTGATAAATTTTCCCAACTAATGGAAATTTCATCCTCGAAATTAAACTTCAAGTTAAAGTTATACCTGACTCGAAAAGGTATGAAAATTTATCTTGCATATAGTCTTCCTCTCCCAAGTGAGTTTTGAGTCACCATGGAACTACCACTTGACTAACACCTTCAAGATAGACTTGCCTCTCAACCGTTGTGCCTTTCGATTTAGGACCTATATTGGCTGCTCCTCATAAGTAACACCCTCGCTCAGGTTAATCTGACTCAAGTCAACCGTCGATCGTACGCCAACCGTCGAATTAGCTAGTCGAAGCATAGAAATATGGAAGATTAGATGAATCCCGACATCTATGGGGATAACTCAAGCTTATAAGCAACCTTCCGACTCGTCTTGATGATTTTGAAAGGCCCGATGAATCTTGGTGCTAACTTGCATTTCAAACCAAATTTGTGAAGACCTTTTTGATGAGAAACCTTCAAATACTAAGGCTCCTCGATGTGTATGTGAGAACAACTGCGATACGTGTCTTGCATACTTTTCTACCTCTATCTTGGGCCCCTTTAAGCCTTTGACAATATGTCGTACCTTCTCTGTGTGATCAACAACAAATTTAAGCCTCCACTAACTCTCGGCCTCTAGCTCAACCCAACACGATGGCGAGCGACACAATTTGTCCATATAACGCCACAAAATGGCGTCATCTCAATGCTAGCCTGATAACTGTTATTGTATGTAAACTCACACAATGGGAGGTACTCCTACCAAGATTCGCCAAACTCTAATATACAAGCCCATAGCATATCTTCGAGAACTTTGAAATCAACCTCTAAATCCTCGCCCATCAGTTAGGTGAAAAGTTATGTTGAACCGTAGGCGCATACCATCTTGCTTCTTGCATACTCGCCACATCCTAGACATCTATACATAGCATCTTTATCTAATGTGATAGTCAATGGTACCCCATGTAGCCCGATAATCTATCTCTCTCTCTCTAATACACTAATAACTAGTCAAATGAGTATGTAGTAAGAAATGGGTAGATTTTTTCAATCTATCTTCAATCACCCAAATAGAATCATGTCGTTCACCGGTGACAAAATCCATGGCGGTGTATTCCCACTTCCATCGTGGAATGGGAAACGTCTGTAACAACCCTCTTTTGAGGTCTATGATGGTCAACTTCACCTTACCTATAATCCCATATTCTTAATAAACTCTTATATGTCCACCTTCATCTCAGGCCACCAAAAATGTCTCCTCATGTCATGGTACATATTGGTCCTGCCTTGATGAATGGTGAACTGAAAACTCTGTGAATCCTAAAGAATCTCATCTCGACTCTTCTACAGACGATATCCATAATCTAAATCTGAATCTCAGACATTGATTCATCATCTCTGTCTAATCAGTACAATTAATACTCTAGGCTAACTCACTGAATCTCAGGTACAAGATGTCAGATGTTGGCCCTGTGACGCTCTTTGTGTAGACACTGTCTGTAGCCTCATCTGTGTACAAATCATCACTTGAGTATCGGTAGGAATATCTAACTGACTCATCATCGTCGATGCCTCGAGTAATCCATACTCATCCATCATATGGCATCTAACAACCTCGGCATCTCCAATACATATCCTACTAGAGCATATGCCACTAAGTTAGCTTTTCTTGGGTGGTACTCTAAGGAAAAGTCGTAGTCCTTCAAGAACTCCAACCAACTATGTTGTCTCATGTTCAACTTTTTTTTGTAAGAAGAGATACTTCAAACTCTTGTGATCATTATAGAATGTGAATCTCTCTCCATACAGATGATGTTTTCATATCTTTAAAGCAAACACCGTTGTCAACTCTAAATCATGCATAGGATAATTCTTATCATGTATCTTCAGTTGTCTTAAGGCATAAGCCATTGTACTTCTTTCCTGCATCAATACACTGCCTAGACCAGTATAAAAGCCTTTGTATATACCAAGAATCTATGTCCAAATTCTCTAGCAATACTAACACTAGTGCAGATGGTCAACAACCTCTTCGACCGAGCAAATGCCTTGCTCGCACTCCTTAACTAATCAAACACAACTCCTTATGGGTCAATATGGTAATTAATGATGCAATCTTCGATAAATCCTTCACAAATATGTGATAATATTCGACTAACCCCAAAAAACTCCTAATCTCAATTATTGGCATCGGTTTCGGCCAATCCATAATAGCCTAAATCTTAGTTGGATCCACTGTAATCTCTGCTGCTCTAACAACATGCCCCAAAAACATGACCTCTGAAAGCCAAAATTCGCACTTGATGAACTTGGCATAGAGTTTGTGCTCCCTTAAATTCTACAATGTCTCCAGAGGTGCTACTCGTTATCCTCTCGAGTCCTCGAGTATATCAATATATCATCATTGAAAACTATCATGAAACGATTAAGAAACGGTCTCATCACATGATGCATCAAATCCATAAACATGGCAGGGTATTGGTCAACCAAATAGCATGACTGTAAACTGATAATGTCCATATCTCGTGTTGAATGTCGTCTTGAACCTATCCTCATCCTTGATCTAAACTGATGATACCCTGATCATAGGTCTATCTTGGAGAACAAATGTGCTCCTATCAACGAATTAAATAAGTCGTCAATGTGTAGTAGTGGATATTTGTTCCCTACTTTTACATTGTTCAACTATTTGTAATTAATACACAGTCTCAAAGTAGTGTCCTTCTTCTTCACAAACAGGATGGGTGCTACCTATGGCGATATGGAAAGGGTGATAAATCCCTTTTGTCTTAAATCCTGGAGCTGACTCCTCAACTCCTCCAACTTTCTAGGAGCCATTTGGTACGTCAGTATAGAAATAGGATTAGTGTCTGGTACCAAATCAATGATGAAGTCTATCAATCTCAAGGTGGTAAACTAGGTAAGTCCTTCAGAAACACTTATGGAAACTTGCACACTACCGGAATGTCCTCAAGTCTAAGTCTTAGACTCTCTATCAATATATATAATGATACTAGAGTCACCATCTCTCCACTAGTCACAAGTCGACATCTCACGCCATCATCTCTCTTTATGAAAAAATCGACGCCCACATCTCAAATATGAGCTTATGATACAATCGATATAAGCAATCATGGTATGTCCAATCCATCCCTAACAATGCGTTAAGATTTAAAAACTCGAAAACCTCAAAGTCTGTAGGTAACTCTACCCCATTTATCTTTACTGGACATCCCTCGACTAGAAAATTAGGGTAAACCCTATCCCCATCGTGCGTACTCAATATCAAATGTACGCTAACCCTAACTGGTGTCAACCCTAGGATGCCTATCATGCGACCAACAATAAAAGATACAATGCAAAACTAGAATCAAATAAGACGTATAAATATCTACTGCAAATAGAAATTGTACCATCTATAATACCATGTGTGGTGTCAGCATTTGGTTGTGCTACCATATGAACTCCCTCGTGACTCTATTGTAGGTAGACTACTACCAACTGTGGACAATATCTCAACATGTGCCTAACCTGACCACACATGTAGCAATTAATCAGTCTGCGCTAGTCATGTGCTTGGTCCCAGGCTTATGCCTGTGTCTTTCTCTGTACCTATCAAGAACCATCTCGGCCTCTACCTCTATGTCTACATCGGCCTCTACTACCACTAATGCTTTGCTAACTTGGCTTTAGTAGTGTTGGAAGTGCTGGTGAAGCAAGTTTGACTACTGGTGGCAAGGGAGGTCTACCAATTATATTCGAAGTAGATTAGCGTATGATACGTAGGGCATAGCCGATGTGGCTACCTCGATCCCTAAGAACCTCTCTCTCATCTCTTATCTCGTCCTTTGCCCCTCTATCTTTTTTTCTCAAACTCTGCGCTGATTCATTGACATTGTTGGTCCCAATGGTGCCCTATTAGCGACTCTGCTCAAATAGTAAGTCTAGTGAGAAAGATCCCGCTCATATATCTCAAGCAAAGTCTTAGCACCCGAACTAACCACATAAAACACTAAGTTTGGCCTTACTCCATCTTTAAAGTGATACACATCCTCTAAGTCGTCTCTTAATAAATATCTAGCAAACTGCCTCAAATAGCCATATCTATATCTGTAGTATCATTATTGACTCATCAGCTCCCTATCTCAAGTTCATGAACTCTTTTCGCAACCTCTTCATCACAGCGTTGGAAGTATTCCTGATAGAACTTCTTTTTGAATGCATCTTAAAACTCAAAGTCACCATCCAAAGCTATTATCGAATGCCACCAAACATCGGCATCTCTCTGCAGTGTATACGAAAAAATCTCAGCCTGAAGTATATCCTTAATCCTCAAAACTCTATGCAACTTCTCTACCTTTTCAAAGTCTATATGTCCATCAAAGTAAATTGGCTTCAATCTGACAAAATCCTTCACCAACTAAACTTCTATTAAAGAACTAGAAGATGTAGGAGTAGTAGACGACACTTTATCAACTATCTCTATATTTGGTACTATCATAATAGGAAACTTTAGTCTTGGTAATGTAGTAGTAGTAGTAGTAGTAGTAGTAGTAGTAGTAGTAGTAGTAGTAGTAGTAGTAGTAGTAGTAGTAGTAGTAGTAGTAGTAGTAGTAATAATGTAATGATAATGATAGTAGTAACGATAGCAGTGATAGTAGTAGTAGTAGTAGTAGTAGTAGTAGTAGTAGTAGTAGTAGTAGTAGTAGTAATAGCAAGCAACAATGTGTGATAGCGATACTTGGCCAATGAACGATAGCGATACTTAGATACTTGATATGAGCGGGAAGCGAGAGCTTGAGGAAGCGGGCAATGACAGCAGCCAGAGCTGGCAGAGCGAGCGAGAAGCGAGGAAGCGAGGAAGCGAGGCGAGCGAGAGGAGTAGTAGTAGGAGTAGTAGTAGTAGTAGTAGTAGTAGTAGTAGTAGTAGTAGTAGTAGTAGTAGTAGTAGTAGTAGTAGTAGTAGTAGTAATGTAGTAGCAGTAGCAATATGTAAGATAGCGATACTTGATACTTGATAGTAGTAGTAGTAATAGTAGCAATGACAATAATAATAATGATAATAGCGATACTTGATAGCGATACTTGATAGTAGTAATACTTGATACTTGATAGCGATAGTAGTAGTAGTAGTAGTAGTAGTAGTAGTAGTAGTAGTAGTAGTAGTAGTAATGTTGACAATGAAGCAATAACGATAGCGATACTTGATAGTAGTAGTAGCTTGATAGTAGTAGGAGTAGTAGTAGTAGTAGTAGTAGTAGTAGTAGTAGTAGTAGTAGCAATACAATAATGACAATAGAATAACGATAGCATGGAAGCGATGATGACTTGAGGAAGCGAGGCTTGAGGCTTGAGGCTTGAGGCTTGAAAGCGAAGCGCAAAATGACAGCAGCAGCAACCAATAATGAGAGAAGCGAAGCAGAAGCTTGAGTGAAGCGATACTTGATAGCAGTAGTAGTAGTAGTAGTAGTAGTAGTAGTAGTAGTAGTAGTAAGAGTAGTAGTAGTAGTAGTAGTAGTAGTAGTAGTAGTAGGAAGCGGGAAGCGAGGAAGCGAGGAAGCGAAGGCGAGGCTTGAGGAAGCGAGGCTTGAGCGAGAAGCGAGAAGAGGAAGCGAGGAAGCGAGGCGAGCAGCGAAGCGAGGAAGCGAGAAGCGAGGCTTGAGCGAAGCGAGGTAGGAGTAGTAACGATAGCAATGACAGCAAGACAGCAGCAAGCAGCAATGCACGATAGTAGTAGTAGTAGTAGTAGTAGTAGTAGTAGTAGTAGCGATGGCGATACGATAGCTTGATACTTGATAATGATAGCATAGTAGTAGTAGTAGCATGTGACAGCGGCAATGAGGCGAGCGAGTAGGAGTAGGAGTAGGAGCGAGGGAGTAGGAGTAGGAGTAGGAGTAGGAGTAGTAGTAGTAGTAGTAGTAGTAGCAGCCAATATAATGACGATAGGAGTAGGAGTAGTAGTAGTAGTAGTAGTAGTAGTAGTAGTAGTAGTAGTAGTAGTAGTAGTAGTAGCGATGTGATAGCGATAGTAACGGAGGTAGTAGGAGTAGTAGTAGTAGTAGTAGTAGTAGTAGTAGTAGTAGTAATGCGAATGATGGCAATGACAGATATATGAGTAGTAGTAGTAGTAGTAGTAACGTGCACAATAGCAGCAATGACGATGAGTGGGGCTCGATGTCTGTCTTTGGTGGTGCCAAATGAGTTGTCATCGAAGCGATGAAGTCGAATAACTTGTTATCCTTAAGGCTGCTATGCGGTCGGATAGCCTACGAAAATCATCCGCAAAAGTAGGAGGCTAACTGCCACTAGCACCTGCATCCCTGCTATCTCGTGAATCAACCATTGTTGTCTGCAAAATGATATCGAACGCGAATAAGCTATGTAGACAATGCATATATGTATATATACATACACACACATATAGAAACTAACATGTACATATAATAAATCCCCATTCTCACTTTCACTTACTTCCGAACTAATAGTTTCTAGGCAAAGGTCATCTAGTTTCCTTAACTTAAATTTTTATTTTATAGAAATTCATAGATTGATTATTTTTAAAGTTAGCTCTTATAGCAACTGTGATGACCTCTTCTTTAAACTAAGGCACTGCCCGGCCTAATCTCATCATTAAGCCCTAATATCGACCACGTAGGACTTAACAACGTATTAGTCAGCCTTTTCGATCTTATGTTCTCATTAATTACTTTCAAAATAAGTATTTCACTGTTCTCATATTTATTAATAATTCAAAGTTAATTAAAATTGTAGAAACTTATATATTTTTCAGTAGAATTCTTATTAAATTAGCGGAAGCCATTGAAATAAATCCTAAATATGTGGAAACCAGGAAACAATGATCATATGCATATATATACATATAAAAGAATTGCGATAACAATAATATTGACATGTGTTTGGTTAGGAAAACTATCTCTCAACCCGAATATACTACCCTAAAAGTATATTAAAAACATATATAAGTCGTACAACAAAATCTCAAAACCTACAAAGTCAGAGGTAGCAAGACTAGTGGCTCTGATCTTCTCCATGCTCGGTCTACTACTCAATGGATCTGAACCCACCATCATAAAAAGGATGGTGAGTATAGAAAAAGTAAAAAGTAACACTTAGAGAAATTTATCCACATTTCCAACTATACAACAAGTATCAGAAACCATAATAATAGCAACTAAGGCTGAAAAGGAATCATGTTCTAAGATACTTTAGTTAATCAAATTGAGACTGACACTCAGCTAAGTAATAATGATATAGGTCGATCAGTAGTAAGTTACATCACGTCCTCACAAATGCCAATCACAAAGATATATATACTTGTCAACAACCCGAGTCTAAGTGGTGATATGCTAACACCCCAATTTCGATTTAATGACCCCTATGTCTCCCATCTCTATGAAACAAAGGCCCTAAATACAAGAACTACTTTCAAAAATAAAAAATGGACTAAGTTCGGAATCCAAGAATATAAACTGCATAGATTTTCAATACCATAAATCATCTACCTAATAGCATGATATTTCACTTGGACTCAACTCTTCAACAACCAAGAAAGACATAGCACATGATTTAAAGTCAATGAAACACCATTCAAACACCAATAATTTCATGAGAACAAACTCATGATATGACATAAAACAACAAAGTCGTGGCATCAAGAGTACTATAAACACATCAGTCTAAATGAATTTAAAGAATATGCTCAAATAGGAAATAAAATGGAAAGAAATATCTCAATCAGTTTACTTACAAATCACGCAAAGTTCATTGGCTAATCTAACCTCTCGACACCCCAAAACTCATATCTGAACTCCTGAGACTCTTCCTTATGTTCTTGGTATCATTAGATTTGTTTAATAGTGTATTCAAATGGTTTTGTATAGGTTTAAGCTAAGTTAAAGGTTTTTAAAGTCCTTATCCACATTGTAGAAATTGTGTTGTCAAGAGCACTTGGCATGCTAGAGAATCCCTTAGTGCACTACATGAAGGTAGTGCGCTATATGCACATTGAGAAATCCTAGAAATTCTGCCTTCGAATTTTGGGTTTCCTCCTCCAAATAGCCATCTCCATTGCCTTTGATCCTTGTTCTCCTCCACCATTGATCTAATACACCCTCCATAGCAACAAGAACTGCTTACACTTCATATATAATAATCAAATCATCAAACTAAAGGTGTAGAAGAACTTACCAACTTGTAAAGCACCTTTAACTTTATCTACTCCTTCAAATTCACTATTATTTCTCTACAAATGCCTTTACCTTTCTCTCCAGATTTTTCTCTCCTTCTTTTTCTTAAGATAAGATCATTTGCATGAGATTCCCACTTACATCATTATATATAATTGAATTGGAGCCCTTAGTCTAATGGCTCACAATGTATCCTACAACCCACTATCTTTCCACTCACTCATCCTTAACAACATTAATTGTAACTCAATTCATTATGTGATGCGTCCACACGTATCTCAAGGAACATCAATGACCATTATTTTATTTTCTAACTTAGTCTTCATTTAAACAAATCACAACATGGCCTTTATCTAATTAGCTGTTAAAGTCATAGACAAGTCAATAGACAAGTTTTATGGTGTAATTTAGGTTGATTTTATATATAAATGATGATATTACTTTAAGTATTCTCTTATTTTTGTGATTTCAAGATTTAAATAGAAAAATGAAAAAATAAAAGAAAAGAGGAAGAAGAGCAAAATGGTCAACAGGAGAAGAAGTCCATCGATTAGCTAGCGTTTTGCATTTACACCGGGAATCGCAACCTAAATTAGCGATGAAAGTGACATAGAACCAACAGCGAATTGAAGAATATACTAGGAATCACCAGCTGAATCGGTGGATCACAGTAAGACAAATCAATGATTAACTCGGTGATTTGTGTACAACCTAGGAATCGATGACAACTCGCTAAGGTCGGTTACATTTTTTTTAGATTAATATGAAGAATTTGAGTTTATCTAAGATATGTATTCTTAAGGAGACTATAAAAATGGCCAGAGAGCTTCAAAATAACTCTCTCATTTTCTCTTTAACCCTATCTTAAGACCTATTTCTTATGTTTTTTATTAGTTTTAGGTGATGTTTGAAGCAATATTGGAGCTTTAATTTATTTTAAGAGGTATTTATATATTTATTAATTACGTCTTTTAATTATATATTTGCATTGTTTATTTTCAGCATGAGTGAGTAGTCTATCAATCTAAACAATAGTTGTAATAAGGAATTACGTACTTAAAGCTTTAAATCTATTCATACATGTCAATCACTGATTTAACAAGTTTTTGCGTATTATAACTAATGAAGATTAATATTGCATGCATAGTTTCAAATATGTATTGCAGTATTTTTATTCTAACTCTTTGTTTATATTTATTGACAACAATTATGGAAGTAGTAACTAGGATTTTTCTATAGGATTTTTCCCGATTAGATGTTCTAGGTGATTGTTTTCTAAATTGTTTATTATGCGGCTTCGGTTAATATTGGCTTAGATTATGCATGATTTTCATTGAGCGTTAATGATATCATATTTATATGGTGTTGCGTTTTATCCAATGGATAGATTTACAATGATTAGAATGTGGCTTTTCACATCGAGTTTAGGAAAATAGGCTGCTAGCTAAAGGCTATCAACCTATTATGAAATAGGATTTAATGATTCCAAGATTCCATGCGTTACAATTATAACTCTTGTAATATGAAGTGATGTTATGTTCTAGTGTTTGAATGCAATCCAAATATATTACATTGTTTAGTGGGGGTTTGTGTAGATGTTTGTTTAAGATATTTATATTATATTGAAGTTGAGTATTGTTTAATTTATTTTGCATTGACTTGTTTAAATTTAGTTAGTTAATTTTGTTAATTAAGTTAGTAGTTATAGATTTTAGTTATTTAGTATTTTATTTCATGTTTAATTTGATTAACTAAATTAATAAAAACAAGAAAAAAATACTTTCTTTTGAGATTTGAAAAATCCATATTAAGACGATATCACATTTACCACTACTACAAATAATAGTAAAATATGAGAGCTTATTACGCACGCTCTACACGTGTCAATTTTTGGCGTCGTTGCCGGGGATTTTAAATAATTTCTAAGGATTTTAGACATTGTACAGTCTACACACTTCGTCGTGTTAATTTAACGCGATCTTTACATCCGTTTGATCCTAAAATAGATAGAACTTTTAATCGGAGTAACAACTTAAGTAACATTTAGCTAATAGGATCGATGATAACAATAATGATATTAATGGCAATCTCATTAATAATAATAATAATAATAATAATAATAATGATAATAGAGTTATCAATAATAATAACAACAATAGAGAACTCACTTTTAGATAAGCAAATCAAAATGTTACAACGTATGAGCTTATTTGCATAGCATACCCCAATGGATTTCCTGAATTTGAACTTAGATTTGAATTTATTAGTGCCTTACCTAACTTCTATGGTAAAGACAATGAAGACCTACAAAAAATTATAAGGGAGCAACATAAAGTTAATGGGATGAAACCAAAAGAATGTACTTTAAAACAAGTCAAACTTAAGGTTTTTCCTTTTGTATTGAAAGATCAAACACAAGATTGGTTGTTCTATCTCCCACAAGATTTAATAACTACATGGACTCAAATGTTAGAAGCTTTCCTAGATGAATATATACTTGCTAGAAAAATTAGTTCCTATGGAAAGCAAATCAAAGTTGCAAAGATGAAAGATAATGAAAACTTTAATGAATTTTGGGATAGATTTCAAAGATTAACTTCTTCTTTTCCACAACATAGATATACTCAAAGAGCTTTATTAGAATATTTTTATGAATGACTCAATCACTTTAACAAAGGTTATTAGACACAGTATGTGGTAGATCTTTAGTTGAAACAACACATACTTTAGCCAAAGAAGCAATTAATAAAATGGCAAAACAATATAAACAATTTAGTGAAAAGGTTGAGTCCTCAAGAAAGAAACTATATGAAGTTGAAAATAGAAGAAATAATGCATCTGATGATAAAATTGATGAACTATCTAAGATATTTAAGTTGTTAATTAATAATAGATCTAATCAAGTTAAGACTTATGGATTATGTAATGAGATTACACATCCTACGGATGCATGTCATACTCTCCATGAAGAAAATACTCAAGAAGTTAATACAATGATGAATCAATTTTCTAGTCCCCTAAGAAATCAATATAATAACAATACTTATTATCTTGGAATACCAAATTCAAATCTCAGTTATGGTCCTCAAAATCAAAATTATAATACTTATAAACCAAGAGCTCAGATGCAATCTACACCTAACCAGCAACCTCAACAAAATGCTCAGCATATGAATCCAGATTTAGAGCAGATCCCGCTTAATTTTATGAACCAAAGTCATCAAAACTTTACACATATTTCTCAAAATCAAATTAAGATTGATACTACAATTAATGAATTGAAAAATCAATTACAAATAAATAGGTTAACTACTCAACAGAGTAATCAAGTTAAAGCACATACTCGAGGTAATGTTGCTCCTACTAATCAAGCACAAGTTAATGTTTTATTCGGTGATAAGAAAAAGACCTATAACTTGGAAGACACCTAAATGAGAATAATAAAAAAAAACTCATAAGACTATTGAAGAATATGAAAATGAAGAAAAAGAAAAAAAAAAGAAAAAGAAAAAGAAATGATGAATATTGTCATTCCTACTTTTAGAATGGATGGCTAAACAATTGAAATATACACCTTTTCTGAAAGGCTATACACATGGTATTTAGCCAGAGTTGAAGTATATAAAAAATCTTTACAAATGTCTCAAATAACTAAGAAGGATAAAATGAAAAGATTTTTGATAATTTGAATGAAAATATGTATTCATATTCTCTCGTTCCATAATAGTTGGCTGATGCTTAGGAGGAAGAAAACAATAAAGACATTCTTGAAGCGTTTAGGAAAATAGAAATCAATAAACCATTGATGCAATCAATTATCCAATTTTCTAATTATGATGAAATTTTGAAAGAATTATCTGATTCAAAGGATAAATTTTAAGAAGAATCCAAAGAAAACTTAGGACAAAAAGTTTATGCTTTGATTAAAAAGAAAATACTTGAGAAATGTTCTGATCCATAAATGTTTGGAATTCCTACTACAATAAGGACTTCTTTAATAGATTTCTCTATGTGTGATCTTAGAGCATCAATAAATGTTAGGTCACTTAACTATATGAGTCATTGAAAATAGGTTCGTTGACTAATACACCTATTAATATTACCTTACCTAACAACACAGTTATTAAACCTTATGGTTTACTAGAAGATGTCTTAGTACAAGTAAATGATTTAATATTTTCAACTGAATTTTATGTCATAGAAATGAAAGACTCAGTACCATTTAAGTCTCCACCTATAATTTTAGGAAGACCATTTCTTAATACAGCTAAGACAAAGTTAGATATCTTCGAAGGAACAATGTCTATGGAATTTGAAAACAAGATTATCACTTTTCATTTTAATGATGAAGATGTCTATGAAAATTTTGATGAATTTGATGATGAACAAACTAATGATAATGAATCTTTAGAATTAAATCATCATGAAGCTGAAGTATATGTTACTAATGCAGTAACAATGGAATATGAAAATGTTATGACCAAGAATAAGCAAGTTGACGAAACTTCAAATCAAAAGACAAAAACCCGCGAATGAAGGGTTAAGCAACCGAACAATGTTGAGAACGATAATAATATGGAGGAATTTAATTCTACAAAGAAGAAAAACAAGAAAAACAAGATTTTAGCAATTGTCAAGCTCGATGATCCATGAGATATATACATAAATATAAAAGTAAAATGGGCTAGGTATTTTAAAGCTATTTGTTATACAGGTTTTAGAGCAAACTACATGTCAATTCACTTATTTCTTTTTACTCAACTAGAAATGGATGTACTTGCTTCAAAAAAAGTTACACTACTAAATGGTTATTCGGTAAAACTAATATGTGTGGTTACTAATGTACCAGTTCAAATTGACAAGTACATTATTCCTACAAAATTTATGGTTATCAACACTTCATCCATGAAGATCCTCCATTAATCTTTAGACAATCTTTCTTAGCCACTTTGCAAATTGTCATAGATACTCTAAACAAGACAATCACTTTTAGGGTGCATGGTCGAGAAATCACTTTCTGGAATGGCACTAAAGTAGATAATCCTACAATTAAGTTTATAGAACCAGTTCAGAACTACGTAGTTCAGTCGAGCCAACGATAGTAAACAAAGGCATTCTATGGGAGGCAGCCCATAATTTATATTTACTTTCAGTTTTAGTATTAGAATTAATTAGTTGTTTTATGTTCTCTCAACTTTTGACTCTTATAATGAGGATATTTTAGGAACTTAATTTCGGGATAATTTCATAACAAGGGGTTGATCGAGCTAATTTATTTCCGTATTATATTATTTTTATGCATTAGTTTTATGTTAATTTGCTATTTATAGTAATCAAATATATTATTTAGTACATATCATAGTTAAATTTTGAAAATTTTGAATAACTGTACCTTTTTATTGGAAATATATGTGATAATTAAATGGAAAAATCAATTTAACTCGAAAAATAGTAAAAATAGGCTGACGAATTCCCAATGATTACTATTTGTACAGGAATTCGCTGAGAAAATCGGCAACAGTATGCAGAGTTTTCAGTGAAGTTATGAGTCAGCGATTTCTCATCGATTCGAACTTATTACTAGAATTCGTTGGACAAATCATTAAGCCACTGAGGCTCATTTTCAGCAATTTCGTCAACGATTTCTCAGCGAATCTGCTGAAACCATGATTCACTGAGAACGAATTCGAGGTTTTAAAAAACAGAAACCCCAAATTGCCATATTTAAACATTTCACACTCACAAACCATTACAACCTTTCAATCAAGAGAGCAATCAGATACTAGATTCTACTACTTCCCAAGGTTGATTTTAGTGTATTTAAGTGAATCCCACCTTAATCTTCATACATTAAACCCAAAAATTTGGTAAGTTTTGAAAGTATAAAGCCACCTAGGGCTTGACCAAGGGAGTTCAATTTAGAGCTTGGAGGAGAGTTCTAGAGAAGAGTTTTGAATTCCAAACATGAAAGAATCACTTTCAAGAAGGTAATCAACGAAAAATTTAACCTTTTATTGATTCAAACTTTTGGTTTTTTTCACCGATTTTGGATTGTTATTAGGTTAGAAGCTAAATTTCAAAAATTTTACTCTAAAATTGTTAGACCCCACCTAATTAGGGCATTTAACTAGCCTAAATTACCTTAATCCCTTGACATCTAACAGCCTTAACATCTTCATCAATAAACAATTAAGAATAAGATATTTTATCATCAATTATAATAATTAATTATCCACAAAGGATTCTAAAATGAATCTTAAACCTTAAAGTACTGTAAAAATTAATTAAATAATTCTCAAAATTCCTTAAAAAAATTTCGACAGCATCTCCTCTATTTTTAAGCCTACATCAAAAATTAAAGCCTTCAAAAATCTTCAACAAAATCTGCTCAACTTTGGTGGAAATGTTGAAGAACTTACAATCTACCCATGACTATATATTGCATAAACTAAATTATATATTTATTCTAACCCGATCTAAAGTATTAAAAACTTTAAGCTCGCACAACCTTAATTCTAAATTTTCTCAATTAAATCAAAACCGTTTCAACCATTATCCAAATTAGATCATAATCACACTCAAACCCATAAACCAATTTATAAAATATATTATATTTAAAAATCAATACATACATAGTGAAAAGAACTAAGCAAGTCACATGCATCGGAAAGTTTTTCCTTTCCCTTGTTCTGTTAGAACATGTCATTATCCAATTATAAAAATTCAATAATGTTTGCTAAGTAAATCCTACACTATCCAGTACACATTTAATAATCAAATGCATAGTAATCCAAGAAATTTAAAGGAAGAATATAATCCAAGGAATTTAAATACAACCGTGAATCCATCCCATTTTTGTTATCCGACCACAATCAGATAATGTTTTTCAAAAGTGGTAAGTAAACAATAATAAGGACTCATGCTCGGGGAGAATAATCAAACAAGTTTCGTTCCTTGAGTCTATCAAAGTATGATATGGTTCGACATGATTTTATGATAATCATGTGATGCAAAGTATCAGTTACTCTAGCCCCTTAAGCATAATATAGTTCTACCCTATACACAGTCAGGTAGATACTATAAGTTCTACCTTGTAATACACAGTCAAGTAGCTTAATATATCTTGTGCACACGGTCGGGTAGACACTAGATATTTCTACCCTGTAATACAGTCAGGTAGACCCTATAAGGAGACTCGAATCGCCTTATCCTCCCAACCCGTGTATGCATGTACAACAAAAAAATGCAATATTAAGGATCAATGCAATTTCTACAAAATCATAATCATACAATGTGAAGGTTACTATAGGATTTACTTAACCTTAAAAACACGATCTCGCAATTCCCTTGTGATCCAATTCGGTAAACTAGTCCACACGGGGCTCTAATTGCTTTCATACAATTCATTAATATGTCTTGTAAGCTTTCACAACAACTTCACCATTTTTTCTTATTATTTGCAATTTTAACCTAATCGCGTCCCAAAACCCTTCAAATCCTTCCAAAATAAATTCTTCAACGCATGAACATCATTTTTAACTCCAAGTTATTATTGGACATCGAAAATTACATTGTCTAGGCTTAAATATAATTTTTCTAATTCTTTTATATATTTATCGGTCCTACTCGACTCAAAAACCTCGGAATCCCTCCAAATCCACTTCTCGGATGTCTGAATCCCAATTTTGACTCCAAATTGTGGTTCAGAATCAAAAATTATCCTTAACTAGGCTTTTCAACAATTTTCTAAATTTCAAATATTTTCGGGTATCGTAGCATGCACTACGAGAAAAATACCCGGTATAAAACCTCGATAAAATCTCAAATTCCTCATTTTTCATGAAAACCCTCAATTTCCATTAATTTATCCAAAATTCTATTTTTTATGGTTTTTTTCTAATATTCAGGGATTTATTTTAATTTTTTCTATTTTAAAAACACATTTTTATGGCCAAATGATCAAAAATATCCTAACATTTACAAGTTGTATCAATTATATCCTAAGCTTTTCGATTTAGTATCAATTCTATTCTCAACAAATTTGACCCGGTTTTTTCTTCATAATGTGTCCACATCATTCTCTTCAACTTTCTTGTAATACCCTTTAAGGATTTATTCATACATATGCATTAGAGTTCAATATTCATGATAAATATATATGTCTTCATGTATCGTCTTCATGTATATAATACACATAGTTGTGTGTGCATGTGCCTACTCAATCACATATATAATTTAGGTATTTAGTTATTCTTTTATCAAATTAAACAACTATGGGTAACATTCTAATAAGTTAATTTATGTCATTTTCATATGAATATACATACACATAATTTTGAACTTACTATTGGTGACCTATGAATAACTAAATTTGAATTAGAGTACTAATATATCATTTATTGATTTATAAATTATTATTTTTGTAATTCTTTATAAACTTAATTTAAACATGGAGCTTAAAAGATTTCGATGTAAATTGATCAATGTGGATGATTATTAAAAGAAAAGTTAAAAGATTTAAGTTGAATTCAAATAAAAAGTGCCTCAAATTAATTGTGGATAGAATTGATACTAAATTGAAAAGGTTAGGATAGAATTGATAAATCTCAAAAGTCAGGATATGATTGAAAAAACATGTAAAAATTAGGATATTTTTTTTTATCATTAAGCGTTTTTTAAATGGGGAGGGGTTTAACCCCTGAACCCAGGATTAGTTGGTGCAGGGGATCAAACCCCCCTTTCATCTACTTCTTCCTCATGCACTCCTCTGTTGCGTTTTTTTTTCTTAAATCCGGGTTGGGTTATACCCAACCCCAAGATGAGTTTGGGTAGGGGAAATGACCCCTGCCATCTCCCTCCTTGATCCCGTCCCATCTCATCTCCATTAACCACAACAGCCAACACAACAACCCAATAACATACAACAACGCCACAACCAACGACTCACCTTGATTCGTCTCCATCACCTCGCAATCTCTCAGTCTCACACAATCTCCTTACTCTTCCTCTTGATTTCGACCTCTCCATTCTCTCTTAGTTTCCTCCTG
Source organism: Stephania cephalantha (assembly GCA_039657325.1). Taxonomy (NCBI): domain Eukaryota; kingdom Viridiplantae; phylum Streptophyta; class Magnoliopsida; order Ranunculales; family Menispermaceae; genus Stephania; species Stephania cephalantha. The sequence continues at coordinate 33,855,817 of CM077578.1, read as the reverse complement.
TATATGAAATCAAAATGGGGAAGATAGTGTTTGTTTGCAATAAATATATTAGGTTTCCTCGAGATTTGCATCACGTGAATCTCGAGATAAATCTAATATTCTATTTTCATAATATAAAATTTTGATCTTCCTCGAGATACGTAGTATGTATCTTGAGGTCCATCCTTGTTTCAAAACAAAGTTGAATGAGGCAAGTCTAAAGATTTTAGTATTTGCTATACTATATGTTGATCTTCCTCGAGATTGGACAGGACGCATCTCGAGGCATGTAACACCTCACCACCTGCAACCAAATCATTGAACCATTTCTCTTTCTCGACACACATGCTACGCATATCTCGAGGTGAATCTAAGGTATACTTTTATTTAATTCAAACTATAGGATCCATTTATATATATTTATATATATAAACTATATTATATATAAATACATATATACCTATGTATTTTTGCGGCTATAAATTCGCACGCACGCCAACGACCAACCTCGAGCGTGCACGCTATTGTACATCTCACACGTGTCACCTTCGACCCCTCGTCACTAGGTGCCCACCAATTTAATAATTATCTTATTTAATTTCATGGTTATCTCTTCAATTTATATACAAATTAAATTTTGAAAAATACCTAAAATTACCAAAAATTTGAGAAAATTTGAGAAAATTCCCCAACGCATTATAGAAATCACGGACATCGCGTATACAATCCACTTGACCATATTCCACGTCAAAATAGTATAAAATACAACAAATAGGCACACGTCACATAAAAAATAATATTAAAACTGATGAACTTTGATCTGTGACACATGGGTCCCACCTCGGATACTTAAATCCCAAATTAAATGCGAAAATACTTAATTAGCCACCTAATCAAGTTTATAAAATTCTCGGATGTCATAAAAATAGTTTTTATATCGAATATTTTCTATTACAATACTAGTATGAGAGTGATGTGATTATTTGTTTATTACTATCGAATTTTCGAACTATTTTTCATATATGGCGAATTGATCGAATTTTATACGCAAACTAATTTGAGACAAAGTTTCAAATTAGTTTGGGGGTTTGTGCATGTTTATCGACGATTTGAGTTACATACAAATGATTGCTTTTCTCAATGATGTTTTATCAACAACTTTCATATAAATTTTAAACTTTCAATTTATAAATGACTTTCCCGGTGAATTTCTCCTTTGAGATAGATAAGATGAATTTTATCTTGAACATTTTTTGACAAATTTGGTTTTAAATGGTTTTACAAATTCATTCTTTTACTTGTACTTATCCAAATGGCTTGAGGTGGAAAGGGTAGAGGTTCAATAGAGGAGAAAGGAAAGGGGAAATTAGTAGAGAAAGCAAAGAAGAAACTTAAAGTCTCCAAATCCAACCCACGTCAATCTTTTTCAACACACCTTGGATTAGATCATAAAGAGAACCTACTCCACCTTCATCATTTAGTTTCAATACTAAGGATGATTAAGTAGAAGAGGATGAGGAAATGGATGAAATTGAATAAGAGATACGATGAGGGAGAAAAATTATGTACTTAGGAAGGAGAACTTGGTCAATAAAAAGGCCTTTGAAGAATTTAAGGATGATTTAGTGAAGGATAAGAAGTTGATCTCGGTGAGGGGATTTAATGTGAAGAATGAATTGAAATACAGGCTTAGGATTCTAGATATAATTGAGGCCAAAACTGGGGATTATTTACTAGGGACTATAACCACTTAGACCTAGAGGATGTTTCCAATGAGAGGGGGTGTGATGTCTTGGTGAGAGAGTTTTATGCCAATGCATATGGAGATGAAAATAAGACCGAGTCACGAGTTCGAGGAAATATAATGGATTATTTCGTTGTAAGAATAAACTAGTATTTTGATTTATCGAAATTTCACCAAAAACAAATTGATGAGTACACAAAGCCCGAATATGCCATTAAGTACCACTACCCCACTGAGACAATAAAGGGAGGTTTAGAGGCAATCCATAGTGATGGATTCATTTTTTATATGGAAGGGTACCAGAAATAGATAACCTGAATTTTTTTAAGAAATTCACTAGAGCATGGTGTCATTTCATCAACGCCAGCTTACAGTCAAGCCTGCCATATTATGATATAGTGAACTACAAAGTTGCACTACTTGACCAAATTATCATAGGATTAGGATACTTGGGATGTTGGTAAAATTATTTGAGTCAATTAGGAGTGTCATCACCATGAAGAAGAACAATGGACTACCTTTCTCTTTGATGATTATGGCTTTTTGTAGAGCAAATCAGGTGAACATGGTTAGGTTTGATATGGATGTCCTACTAGAGAAGATTATACGAACGAAGTTATAAAGAGATATGGAAGAGTAAATGGTTATAAAGACACAAAAGATAAAAGAGAGAAGGCTGAGATAGCCAGAAAAGATACAAAGCAGAGAAGGAAAATCAAAGATGTCATGAGGAGAATTTCGGAAGAGATGTCGGAAGCTAGACATTAGCCGAATGTAGAGTAGCCTGCAAGGGATTATGAGGGACTATACATGGAAAAGTCAGAGTTGGCCTTTATGGGTGCAATTCTGCTAGGTCAAATGACAACTCTACGAGAAACCAAGAACCGGTATTCAATAACTTTGAGATCCTTAGCAAAGAGCATCCATAGGATGGAGCAAATAATGTCTAGGAAACACACACGTCAAGGAGGCGCAAAGTTTCATGTACCATCTACACAAATGAGGCTACCACTTAGTAGTAATCTTAATGTACCAACACTGCCAGGTCAGGACTACCAGCTCTATGACCTCGCTACGAGCTACCAATCCAAGGGATTAATCCAGTGGAGGACGATGATTATGCGAATTTTGGATGATGACATTGATTTCCTTATTCTATTTATCTTCTTTGTCTCTGAGTGATATTGTGTAAGGTCTTCTATGTAACTCGTATTAGCAAGATACTTTGTGATTTATGGTGATATTTTGTGTTTGTGCTACTTGAGTCGTATAGCTTCTCATTTGTAATGGCTTGGCCCCTTCATGGCGGATATTTATTTCTTTCGGTTCAAGGCCGGTAGTTCGTATTAAGTGCTTTGGTGTGAGATTTGATACATTTGATATATAATGTGATGTTTATTCTACTTTGTATGCACTCTGTATGATGATAATTATCTATTGAGTTTATTCTTATAATGATTGTCCAATTTATGATTATATCTATTCCATGATCCTTCGCGTGGTATATTTGTTTTGTTGAAAATCTAACTTCATTTTTAAACCTTAAGGACAAGGTTTGGAATGAGTTTGAGGTATTTTAGGTGAAATATGACAATGATAGCAAAAAAATAAGGAAAGAATGAAATGTTGAAGATAAGTCAAGAATAGATGCAAAGTTCAAAAAAGTTTTCAAATTTCTTCCGAGTTCGAGTAAGTATGAATTTCATTTTACTTTATTTTTAGTTAGGAAAAAGAATGATAATGATAATGAATATAAAATAATTTTTTTTGATTGGAAGTAAGGTGTTTATCACCCAAGAGTTTTATGATGGAAAGAATCAATTTTGATACCCTTTTTGATTAACTTTACTACTTGACATGTACACTAAATTGAATACCTTGTTTTAGTCATGATAATGGGTAGAAGATTGAAACAATAGTGCTAGATGAACAAGACAGAATTCTAAGAATCTCGTGCTACAAAAGCTATTGATTAAGTATTTTTTTAGTATGGGTATAGAAAGTTATTATGCGACAATTGAAAGAAGAAATGGGTTAGAAACATATGAATTTTTGTAAGTTAGAAAGAATGTTTTATTCAACTTTAGTGGAGAGTAAGAAGTGTCAACAAGAGTTTTCAAATATATAGAGAGTCTTACAGATTTCAAAGGAAATGCAGCATGAAATCTATAGTAAAAATAATGTGAGAATGTCCATAGAAAGTGGCGAAGGGACTCAAAAGCAAAAGCAAAAGAATATAATAAGATGAAATAATTAGAATTGAGTAGAAAATAAAAATGAGAGATGAAAAAGTGGATGTTCTTAAACTCTTCAAAGAAAAGATTAAACTCGAGTACTTGAAGCTAGAGTTGAATGAAGTATTTATTAATCTAACATGTTTTGAACGATATATTCATTAGTATCTTGGCAAAATTCTCATTAATTTTGATTGTGGTACTATTATAAAGTATTTTCTGAAATTAAAGTTAATCTAGTGGTTTTTGTGTTTTAAGATTCTATATTAGTTATCGTAAGCTTGATGTTTGTCAGTGGAGATTAAGAAAATATATATTATGTATTGGCTTTGGTAATGAACTTTAAGTTCTAAATAGTATTACATTGGGTGGTTGAGTTATCATTAAGGGATTTTCATTTCATGTAAATCATTTTATGATATCATAATTTTCATTTACTTGTAGGTAATATGTTTCCATTTGGAAACCACTTCTATTTTAAAATTTATATTATTTGTAGTTAAGATGAACTAGATTGAAATTAGTATATAGAGAATGAAAAGAGAATATGATTGAGAGTATTCCTTTGCTCGGGACAACAAAGTACTGAGTTTAGGGGTATTTGACAAGTCAATAATTAGACATGTTTTATAGTGTAATTTAGGTTGATTTTGGATATAAGTGATGATATTACACTGGGTATTCTCTTGTATTTGTGATTTCAACATTATGTAGGAAAATGAATAAATGGAAGAAAAAGAGGAAGAAGAGCAAAATAGTCAACAGGAAAAGAAGTCCAGCGATTATCCATCGATTTATGTTTACACTAGGAATCACCAACTAAATCAGCAACAGGAAAATGTCAACGAATCCATAGAAAATTGAAGAATATACTAGAAATCGCAAGCTGAATCGGTGGAGCACAAATAGCCAAATCTAGTGATTGACTCAACGATTTGTGTACAACTTAGGAATCGCTGATAAATCCCTGAGGTCGGTTATAGATTTTTTAGATTAATATGAAGAATTTGAGTTTATCTAGGATATGTATACGTAGGGAGACTATAAATAAGACCAAAGAGCTTCGAAATAATTGTCTTTTACTCTCTATTGCTTTTTAAACCTATTCTATATAGTTTAGTTCATGTTTGAAGCTACATCGGAGCTTTGATTTATCTTAAGACTTATTTATATATTTATTCATTATGTCTTTTAATTATATATTTGCATTGTTTATTTCTAGCGTGAGTGAGTAGTCTATCAATCTAAATAAACCCTAGACATTTATATACTTTGGATTGCTAAATAGTTATAATTAAGGAATCATAAACTTAATGCTTTAAATCTATTCGTACAAATCAATCTTAGATTTAACAAGTTGTTTTTGTGTATTACAACTAATGAAGATTAATATTGCAAGCATAGTTGGAAATATGTATTGTTGTATTTTGATTATGAATCTATGTCTATATTTATTGGCAAAAATTATATAAGTAGTAAGTAGGATTAATCTATATGGATTTTTCTGAGTGGATATTCTAGATGATTGTGTTCTAAGTTGTTTATTTTGCGGCTTCGATTAATATTGTCTTAGATTAGGCATGATTTTCACTAAATGTTATGCTATCGTATTTCTATAGTGTTACATTTTATCCATTGGATAGATTTACAATGATAAGAATGTGGCTTTTCCATTGAATTTAAAAGAATTGGTAGCAGGCTAAAGCCTATCAACCTATTTTGAATTAGGATTTAATGATTCCAAGATTTCATGTGTTATGATTATAACTATAGTATGAAAAAATGTTATGTTCTAGTGTTTGAAAGTAGTCCAAGTATATTCCATTGTTTAGTGGGGGTTTGTTTAGATGTTTGTTAAGATATTTTTATTGAATTTGAGTATCGTTCATTTTAGTTTAAGTTAAATTGTTTGAATTAAGTTAGTTAATTTGGTTAATTAAGTTAGTAATTATAGATTTTTGTTATTTAGTATTTTAATTCTCATTTAATTAGATTAACTAAAGTTTAAAAACAAGAAAAAAATACTTTCCTTTGAGATTTGAAAAATTCTTGTGGAGATGATATCCCATTTACCAGCACTATAAAAAATAGGAAAACATGGGAAACTATTGTACATGCTCGATACGTGTCAACTGCAACATCCTCGGGCTCAGCCCAACACGCTCTACACGACCTGTCGTAAAATGCCTTAAACGACATCTCAATACTTGTCTGGTAACAGTTATTGTAGGCAAACTCACACAGATGAAGATACTCCTTCCAAGATCCACAGTAATCTAGTAAACACATCCTCAACATGTCCTCAAGCACCTGAATCGACGCTTTGATTGTCCATTTATCTGTGGATGGCAGCCGGTACTCATGTCCAACTGCGTGTCGAACTGTGCCTAGATACTCTGCAAAATCTGAAATGTAAACTATGATCCCCTGTCCAACATGATCGACAATGGAACACCTGGAGTGGGATGATCGTGGCCGCAAGTATAAAAGCTTGATTGTACTAATAGTGTGATCAAGTAACGTTTATTACGATATCGTCTTAGGGAATGGTGTATTGCCCTAAGTATTCTTAGTCAAATTTACTCTATTGCTAAGGAAATCCCTTTTTAATTGATTTTAAACTAAACTATTATATTCTAACAAAACAATGTAAATAACTTTTAAACTCTTATATTAAGAAGATGTCACTTCACAATTTCACCAAGGTAATGAATACTATGCTTTGCAACTCACTCCATTCATCTTCATTATGTATGTGCAATGTCTTATTAGAATAGATAGATTTCCTTCAAATCTACTTCAACCCATTATCCTGATGGAAAATATTCTAATGTGCAAACTAAAACTGCACCTATCAGTGTGAATAACGTAAGCTCCACATTGTTTTAGGTTCCAAATCCTTAGATTCATGACCAATTAAGTTTACTATTTAGGCATCCCTAATCAATAGCTATCTATCGATGTTATATATTTTACAGTTGTATCGTCAGTATCTGTATTAAAAGCTCCAATAGCCATGGTAACACCTAAAACACATAATCAACAAACAAGTGATCAAGATGTTCTTAGCATTACGCTTAGAATCAATACAAATTCCAAACATTGCACTTTTAAATTTATAATCCATTCAAAAATATTTTAGCATAGCATTTATACCATAGGATCCATTGATCCTTAAGATTAATGAACTACTAACACATCATTGAAATAAACATGTAAATTATGATATTCATTGAAATTAAAGATTAAATGAATAATTTCAATTAATTAAAAGAAAACAATACCAAACAATCACACGTAAGTCTTCAATGTATTTCCTTCTACAATTCTTCTTAATTATCAAGAACAAAATAAAACTATTAAAAACTATGATTATTAGTTGCAATCTATGGGGGTTTATATGTTTTTAACGTTCTAATACCTATTTATACTCCTAAGGCACTTTAGAAAATATTAGAAACCCTATTATACAATTCCACATGAATTAGAACTCTAACTTTCTATTTCTTTACATCTTGGCACTGTCTGTAAGTGATCTAGCGCTGTGTGTATAAAGCCAATGCGCCGCCATAGCTTCAAACACTTTGTATGCATTTTCTTCACTCAGCAGACTTGGCGCCTCGCACTATCCATCCCAGCGCTGTCCCTTATAACCCACGGCGCTGCCACTGCGCGCGCCATCATTGTTGTTCACATTTTCTTCTATTCTTGGTCCTTTACGCCAGGCCATGTTGTCCAGCTTTCTCCGGTGTCAAGCATGTTTTCCACAGTCCCAACCCTACTTTTGTGAATTTTATCTTTGTTTCTTCACGAAATCATTCCATTGTCTCTTTTATACTTTGTATGCCTAAAAATACATAAATAGTCTCAATTAGATCTCATTTCGGGATATTTATACTAAATATACTACTAAACTAGTCTTATATATGTCTAAATAATCACTTATCAAATACCTCCAAATGTAGGATTTTGCACGTCTCGAGCAAAAGTAAATTTTACTAAGTATTCTTACTACTACTACTACTTAAGTTCATATCATTTCTCATCGTTCATGGAGTATCCCTTAATTCAAATAAGTTCAAGTTAATAATCCACTCAAGAGTTTTTCTTTGCAAAAACTTATACTTTCAAAAACATGTAGCATTAACAACACATACAATTCACTTTCAAAACACCCAAGTAGTTCACATTTAAAACCATCACTACTCACAAGTTTATTTCACTAAACACTCAGTAGTAGTAAGTGTACAATCTCATGATTTCTCATTAATCTCAAGGATTTAGGAATAAGTATAAATCAGATCATACTAGTTATGTAGACTTTAGTACTTCTAGAGTCTAATAGGACTTAATATAGTTGGAAAGAAAACTTAACTCATTAAGCTACTTGTACTTGAGCTAATTTTTATTTGAAGATTTTAATTTAACTTCCGCTTTTTTTTTTTTTTTTATTTTTTCTCTAATTCTTTTTCTTCTTTTCATTTTTATTTTATAGTCTCTGCTCCTTTTCCTATGGACATCATTTTTCTCTTTTTTTCCAACCATCAAGTTCTCTGCTCCATTTTCTATAGAACTTGTGGGATTGAGCTCAGTCGACCTTCAAATCCATCATTTCAAGTACATTTAACATTTTACGAGTTGAGTTATTAATGTTTTTCAAGATTTAAAAATTTAGCGAGCGACTAATACATTAAATAACTCAACAAAAAGATCGGGGAGTTGGGCAACCTAATTGTGGAACCCAAGTAAATATCATCGGATGAGAGTAAATACAAAATATACGAAATTCACCTACCTATGAAGCCTTTCCTCTCTGCTAAATCATGTCTGCACTCATGACTCAAACATAAGAATGACGAGCCCGAGTAAGTAAATCCAGAGAGACATATATACAACATTTCACAATATCCAAAGCGATCAAATTCATGCAAATAGAACGAAATGAATCAAGAACGCATGAATATAAAAGATTATAAACAATCCATCAATGAGTGAGGCCAAATAACAAGGAGTCCCGACCAAAAGGTCGATGAGTCGCGAAAAATCCCAGACGAGACTCGGGTTAGTGGCGAGCCCCATGCCTCCCAACCCAACCACTTGCGACTATGAGATATCTACGAACCGGATTAGAGCCCCAACGTACACTCAATTGGGAGATATCGACGGCGTCCTGGATAAGAGCTCATATCGCAACTCACTTGCCATTGGACCCACTCGATCAATAACAATTTCAACGATAGCTATCATCACAAAGCAGTGAACAACAATAAAGCTATCACATAACAATAACAACAACAGCCAATGGAGATAAATGAAATACTGTATAAATCCCTAACTGGTTTACTTACCTCGAGAAACGCAAACCTCAAAACGTCGCTCGTGTCTCGATTTGCGCACCCGACACCCGACTCCCGAGTCCTTGGTGTCCATTTGTACATTTAAGTTACTAAATCATGCAAATCGAAATTAAATTTAGGTAAAGTGCATCTCACCTCCATCATGCGCGCGCATCCGAATCGGTCGACAACGCGCTGTCGTTGCTTACCAGCGATGGCTGCTGCCAGCAGCAAATTGTTGCTGCGCGCGCTCGTTCGCCGTCGCAGTCCTCGCCGAGTCGTGTCGCATCGCCGGAGTCGTTCGCGCGTCTCGTCGGCCGTCAGCGCCGCTTGAAGCGCGCTGCTCGCGTCGCTCGCCCATCCATCCGCACCGTGCCACCGGCTGCGCGCTGTCGCTTGTTCGCTTTGCCACTGCCGCCTTGGCCGCGCGCAGATTCGAACATCGCCGTCGCTCATGCTTGCTGCTCGCCTTGCCATCCAGTAGGCCTGGCTCATATTGCTCATTTGCTGCATGTCGTATCGCTGCCGCGATCACCGCCCCCGCGATCGCTCGCGTCGTCGTGGCCGATGTCGCCGCCTGCTTGGAGCTAATCGCTTCGCTGGAGCCGACCACCACCCCCTCGGCGAGCCGATCCCACCGATCTCCTTCCCCGGCGACGTCTCTCTCTCTATGGCTTTCTCTCTCTTTCTCTCTTCTTCCTTCTTTTTCCATCCTCACCTCCCGATTCTTATCCTCTTCTTCCTTTTCTTTTATATATATATATATCTTTCTCTTTTAATTCCAAATCAAAAGTATCCTCGAGATTCGTGCAACACAAATCTCGAGGCAAACTCGACAACCAAGTAGTGCGCATCCCGAGGCACCCACCCGCTTCATTTCAAACTCTCGATACTTGCGCTACAGCATCATGAGGCATATCCAATGTACATTTTAAAACCACATAAATCCACTATAGCCACATTTCGGTCCCACGTCGGCACGCGACTCGAGGCGCGTCCCCATTCGTGTTTCGGTTCTCCGCATTCCCCGCATTTATTTTTCTCAACAATTAGCATCTCCACTCGAGATTCGGACATACGCATTTCGACAAGTGGATCCCACAAACGACCCTGACCTGACACGTGGCACAAGTCAAATTTTCGGGTCTTTACAGTCTTCCCAACGAATTAGAATTTCGTCCTCGAAATTGATGCAAGTCTCAAAGGACAACGGTTATTTATGAACGAAGACCCAAGGCCCTACCCGCCCAAGGCCATACTCGCCCAAGCAATACCCCCATCTTACTCTTCGTAAATTGGTCGGGCTCCTCCGCGACAAGTTTGGGCTCCTCCGGAACGAGCCGAGCTCCTCCGAGATCTCCTAAGCAAATAACACACCATCTGCGTCTTCCCCCATCAATATATGTCAGGGCAACATCCTCGCAACATATATTGAAATACAAATGAATACAAATGAACATTTTAATTTCATGATCCACCGTCACTAACATACGTATATCTGCTGTATATCCGCGAGAATGTAAATCAGTCTCTTTGATCGTCCGCTAGTCTCTCTGATCGAGTGAGTCTCAACACAACTCGTCGTACCCTCTATCAGGTTACGGTGGATAGTAGTCGGACCTGATGTGGCAATAGCATGCATATGTTTCTTCGTCTTGCACTTCGGGTCAGTGTCCATACGCCCATACAGATACGTTGAAATCTCGATCCAAATGGAACATGTCCATGTCCTTGTCCCTGTGCATGACTAGATCACTCTCCCTGTCTCGTGCACTCGATCGGATCTCGACCCTCGTCTCTGGCCACTACCTTTGCCATCAACCCTTTGATGGTACATATGCTATGGATCCGACGGTCTTGTTCTTTGTAATGTACTAGCGTAACTCTGACTGGACCATCTAACACTTGGCGCCATATACACCGCATACGGTGGAAACGCAATACGCTATGAGGTTGCTCTCTTTGCCATGACCGTCTAACCCACGTTTTCCTCCGATCATCTCCGCACCCTCGCACCGAATGTGACGATGCCGAGAATGCGATCGGTACTCCGATGCGTGTACCCCCACGCTTTCACTCACCATAACATCGATCGCAACCCGTGAGCGTCCACAACGACGCCACCGTAGTGCACAACCGGACATCATCGCTCGCCGAACAACGAAACCGATACGATGCTCGACCTCATATGATCCGGTGTGGCCAAGACGTCATAATTTTTGTCTTTGCTCCGCGATCCGTACCACCGTGAAAATGTCGCCGAACTCGCGAGACTACCTCGCCTGGCTACCGTTACTCCGACACCGTATCGCCATATCTCGGCCTGAACATGTGTCTCCTCGACCACTGCAGGTCCAACTAGCGCTGCTGACGACGACGGTGTAACATGTGCTCTTAGAAATCGAAGAATCTCCTGCAGTTGTTGGTCGTGCGATGTATGCAGCTCATCAACGCTCGCAAACCGCGAACCTGCAGCCTCACGATCATTCATAAACCATGTCCGAAACGTCGTCGCATTTTCCATAGCCACGAATCCTCGATATCGTATATATACAAAACAAATATACCATATCGGATACATTTGTACAACATGCACTACTTGCACGTAAATTCCCTTCCGGTACGTTTACTAACTCATCTGAACAAATTTTATACGATCTCAAAGGATTTATACTTAGGTGACCCCTAACTTTTAGAACGAATTTGCAGACTCTACGTCAACTCGTAACACTTAATTCATTTACCAGTCCATAAAGGTGGTGGTCGACTTCACCAACCCCGAGACGATAAATGCATAGTGTTACTAAAGTGGAGTTACTTGGGCTTCCGATCCAACACTACTACTCCAAAGCTTTCGTCAAAGCTAAGGAGTCCGTACATGATGTAATCGTTAGCTCTCAAGTCATCTCAACACTATGTTCCCTTAGAGTCTGCAATTCGTCATTTTTCCTTCTTTTTCAAACTTTACTTTCCTATGAACGAACTCCTATTCAGATTTTCTTCTAGGGACGTATGCATAGGCAAAGTAATCAATTTCTCTGGATCCGATAAATTTATCGTCAATCCTTTTCAATTTACTCATCGTGTCTCACTTGATACACAAGAGTATACAACACATCAATTACTCTCCTCACTTCCCAACGAAGACTTAAGTTAGGATCATAGGGTTCCACTCTAAGTTCAACCATTCCTAACTTCCGCTGGTTTGTTTCTTCATGGCTTGTGATTTTAATGAAGAGTCGAGTAGTGACAACTGCGGCTCTGACACCAACTGTGACGGCCCCAATTTCCCATAAAATTGGACCCCGCCCAGCCTAAGCCCACGCCCCCGAGCCAATCTCGCAAGGTCAACGAGAGCCTAGTCAACCTTCAAATCCATCATTTCAGTACATTTAACATTTTACAGTTGAGTTATTAATGTTTTTCAAGATTTAAAAATTTAGCGGAAGCGACTAATACATTAAATAACTCAACAAAAGATAAGGAGTTAGGCAACCTAATTGTGGAACCCAAGAAATATCATCGAGAGGAGAGTAAATACAAAATATACGAAATTCACCTACCTATGAAGCCTTTCCTCTCGCTACTCGTTCGCGGCTCGCACTCGCCAAACATAAGAATGACGAGCCCGTAAGTAAATCCAAGAGGACATATATACAACATTTCACAATATCCAAAGCGCCAAATTCATGCAAATAGAACGAAAGGAATCAAGAACGCATGAATATAAAAGATGTAAACAATCCATCAATGAGTGAGGCCAAATAACAAGGAGTCCCGACCAAAAGGTCGTTGAGTCGCGAAAAATCCCAAAGCGACTCGGGTTAGGGCGAGCCTCATGCCTCCCAACCTTAACCCTTGCGACTATGAGATATCTACGAACCCTGGATTAGAGCCCCAACGTACACTCGATTGGGAGATATCGACGGCGTTCGGATAAGAGCTCATATCGCAGATAAACAAGAACTTAAGTGACTCACTTGTCATTGGACCCACTCGATCAATAATAATTTCACACTAGCTATCATCACAAAGCAGTGAACAACAATAAAGCTATCACATAACAAGAATAACAACAAATGACCCCGATGGAGAGAAATGAAATACTGTATAAATCCCTAACTGGTTTACTTACCTCGAGAAACGCGAACCTCAAAACGCCGCTCGCGTCTCGATTTGCGGACCCGACACCCGACTCCCAAGTCCCTGGTGTCCATTTGTACATTTAAGTTACTAAATCATGCAAATCGAAATTAAATTTAGGTGAAGTGCATCTCACCTCCACCGCATCGTCGCGATTTCGATCCGACCGGCCGACAACGCGCCATCGCGTCGTCGCTTGCCGAATTGCAGTCGCTGCCGCGCGCCGTCGTCGGCGCGCCGCCGCTCGCCGGTCGCCGTCCCTCGCCGGAGTCGCGTCGCATCGCCGCCGGAGTCGTTTGCGCGGCTGCTGGCCGTCCAGCCGCTGCCGAGCGCCGCCTGCGTCGCTCGTCCATCCGCACTGCTCACCGACCGAGTCGCTGCTTGTTCGCCTGCACTGCTGGCCGGCCGCCGCCGCCAGATCTGAACCCGTCGCTGCTCGCTCGCGCCGCTGCCCACCGCCGGCCTCCGCGCTGCGTTGCTCGCGCTGCTGCTTAGCGCGATCACCGCCACCCCGCGACTGCTCGCTTCGTCGTGGCCGATGTCGCCGCCTGCTGGAGCTAATCCGCCGTGGTCGCTGGAGCCGACCACCACCCTGCCGGCGAGCCGATCCCACCGGATCTCCTTCCCCGGCGACGTCTCTCTCTCTATGGCTTTCTCTCTCTTTTCTCTCTTCTTCCTCCTCTTTCCATCCTCACCTCCCGATTCTTATCCTCTTTTTTCTTTTCTTTTATATATATATATATATATATATATATATATTTCTCTTTTAATTCCAAATCAAATCAAAAGTATCCTCGAGATTCGCAACACAAATCTCGAGGCAAACTCAACAACCAAGTAGTGCGCATCCCGAGGCACCCACCCGCTTCATTTCAAACTCTCGATACTTTGCGCTACACGCATCACGAGCGCATATCCAATGTACATTTTAAAACCACATAAATCCACTATAAGCCACATTTCTGTCCCACGTCGGACGCGACTCGAAGGCGCGTCCCCGTTCGTGTTTGGTTCTCCGCATTCCCGCATATACTTTTCTCAACAATTAGCATCTCCACTCGAGATTCGGACATACGCATTTCGACAAGTAGATCCCACAAACGACCCTGACCTGACACGTGGCACAAGTCAAATTTTCGGGTCGTTACAAAAATCTTGTTACCATTTCTCACTTTCACTAAATCAAGTAAGTTAACTCCAACTTTTCATTTATAATGCCTATTTCTTCACCTCTTTGCACTAAGTCTTTATTTGCTTTGTATTATCAAGTAAGATTCACACTTATTACAGAATCCTTAGAGATCTAACTTTTCCACAAGATGTATTATAGTTTCTTGCTTTTGTTTTAAGTTCAAGGTCTTCCCTAACTCTAGATTTTTAATTATGAAATCACACTATTGTTTAATACATTTCATTATTTTCTTCTCTAAAAAGTTGAAACACTCTCTTGAGTTTCATATCAACAAGATATTTTTAATCTACTCATCCACAATTAAAGGCATGAACATGTAAATGAAATACTTATTCATTACGTAGTACCATATATAACCTAATTTATACTACTTAAACATTCATATAGTAAGAAATGCAAAATTTATACACTACCATGCTTTTCCTCCTTAACTACTTCAAATTAAAATTTAAACGATCATACCTACAGTGTTTATCCATATATCATCCTATTTTATCACATTCCATAGTGTATATAGTATGAATGCCCCCCAAAACTTAAACCAAACATTTTCCTCAAGGATTAAAAGTAAGCTTTGAAACATGAAAACACTAAAACACGCAAACATATGTAATAACATATATAAACATAAAATAAATATGCAAATATAAATAACTAAATAATCATAACAAAATATCATAAATGTAACTCCTTGATCTTGCATGGCTAGTAACATAATTTTAAGGTTTATCCATTCCGATGAATTATTACTCGGCATTGGCCTTTCTTGCACATTTGACATAAAATTTTTGAAAGTTAGAACTATAACGTTTAAATTGTAATTAACTAAACTAAATAACTATTTACTTGTTAATTTTTTTAAAAACACCTTGGTCATCTATCGAGCTTTAGTTTAAGGTCATTAGCACGTTGCCTTTTTAGCTCGTTTAGTTCGAGTCTAAATTGAGAAACTCCATCTCATGGGATCGAAAATTTGAAATAATTTATCATCTATGAATATTTCTATTACTGCTTCCATCTATCACCTTCTTTATGAGGTTGCTCTAGATAGATGGTCCGCAACCACATTTTCACTTCGTTTCTTATCTTTGAATTCCAATTCAAACTTTTGTAATAATAACACCCATCTAATAAATCTTTGATTTGACATCCTTCTTTGCAAAAAGGTAGCGATTCTGCATGATTAATATACACGGTGACTTTTGACCATGTAGGCTCGAAACTTATCACACGTAAACACACTGCCAATAGCTCCTTTTCTGTAGTAGTATAATTCTGTTGTTCTTGATCCAGTGTTCTACTTGCGTAGTATATATCTCTAAACATTTCATCTCTATATTGGCCTAATATTGCTCCTACTGTGTAATTACTTGCATCGCAAATTATTTCAAATTGAGAATCCCAATCTGGAACCACCATTATTAGTGCAGAAATTAAAGCTACTTTCAGGTCTCAAATGCTTGTATGCATGGCATGCTCATTTCAAATAGAACATATTTTTCCAACAATGTGCACGATGGTTTAGTGATTTTTTAGAAATCTTTAATAAACCTCCGATAGACACTCGCATTCCCTGAAAAACTCTTTATGTCTCTAATGTTCCTTGGAATAGGAAGTTTCTCAATTGGCGTTATTTTTGCTCTATTAACCTCCAATCCATGAGTAGACACTTTATGTCCTAAGTCAATTCCTTCTCGAACTATGAAATGACACTTTTCCCAATTAAGTGCCAAGTTTGTGTCTTGACATCTCTTCAATACCAAAGCCAAATTTGCAAGCATAGATCGAAAGAAGCCTCAAATACAGAAAAGTCATCCATAAATACCTCCATAATATCCTAGATCATATTAGAGAAAATAGTCATCATACATCTTTGAAATGTTGTTGGCGCATTGCATAATCCAAATGGCATCCGTCTAAATGCAAATGTTCCCTACCAAAGAAGTAAACATCGTTTTCTCTTGATCTTCTGGTGCTATTGCGATTTGATTATATCCTAAGTACTTATCTAAAAAAATAATAGTATTCATATCCTTCTAGTCTATCCAACATTTGATCAATGAATGGTAGCGGGAAGTGATCCTTTCTTGTAGTTTTATCTAACTTTCTATAATCAATGCAAACCCTCCAGCTAGATATTGTTCTCGTAGACAATGTTTCCCCATTTTCAGTTTGAATAATGGTCATTCCTCCTTTCTTTGGTACCACATGTATTAGTGAAACCCATGAACTGTCCGAGATGGCATAAATGATTCCAGAATTCAACCATTTCAAGATATATTTCTTTACCACTTCTTTAATTATTGGATTTAACCGCCTTGAGTTTCTATTGATTATTTATGAATTCATTCCTTTAAGATCTTATGCATGCATGGGCGTTGGGCTTATTCCTTTTTAAGTCCTTGATTGTCCATCCCAAAGCTGACTTATGCTCTTTAAAAACTCAAAGTAATTTTTCTTCTGCCAACTTCTTCAATTTTGTTGAAATGATCGCAAGATATATTGAATTTTCTTCCAGATACGAGTATCTCAAATGCTCTGGTTGAGGCTTTAATTCCATTGTTGGTTCAATAAGTACACTTTCCACCTCCGTTTCTAATTTCTCGAAACCTTTATGAAACTTAGGGGGTCATATTGGTGCTAAGGCATTTACTACCTCCTAAAGTTCACTCTTTACTGCATAACTTGTTGTTATGCTTTGGACTAAACATTGCTCCAGCGAATCATCTAGCATTTACTACCTCCTAAGTTCACTCCTAAAGTTCACTCTTTACTATTGGGTTATCTCAGTAACACAATTAGAAATTATATCTCTCGACTTCGATGCTCTTGCAATGTTTTCCTCACTTAAAATTTTCAAGGTTTTATAGTTATTGAACAGGACTTCCTCATCATTTACTCGTAACCTTAACTCGCCCTCTTGAATGTCTAAATGCTCGTGCAGTTGATGATAGGAAGGGTCTACCTAAAACTAATTGTACCTCTGAATCCTCTTCCACATCCAATACTACGAAATTCAATGGAAAAAATGAACTAATCCACTTTCACCAACACATCTTCAATCACTCCTTTTAAATGTGTCACTGGTAATTAATATTAATCCAAATCCTAATTAACTCAAGTGAGGCTCGTGGTTAAGTCTGGCGTACCTTAATTAGCATGTGCGTGAGTTTGTATGATGATTTGTGTTTGTTAGGACTATTTAATGAATTTTATAGGTTGTAGTATAAAATGGAGTTTATATACAAGCCTATAATAAGAAAATATGTAAATAAACAATAAATAGCCGGTATACCAAGTGCGATGAGGGGGTCGTGAAATGAATGTGCACACCCGAGAATACTCGTAGGCATGTCCGGTGAATTTATTGGAGAGAAAATACACGAGATATATATATTTATATATATTTTGCCTCAAAATGAGCATGTGTATTGATTGTGTCAACATGTGTGTCACTTTAGGGGTGTCATGTTAGCACATCAATTGTTCGATCAGTCTCGAGATAGCGCAATACATATCTCGAGAAAATCCATATATTTAAACTAAAAACCACATACTTATCTCATAATTCGATCGAGTGAGAGTGGGAGCAACTAAGAGTTTAATATTTTGATCATGAGGAGTCAGTCAGGGAGTGGTTTTAGTGTGAATTGAGGAGCTTAATCAACTAGAAATTCAGAGATCATCACTATGGTAAGTTTAGCTTTGATGTTTTTGAAGTTCAATTCGATGGTAGTTGATGATATTTTTGTGAATTGTTGTTGTTGTTGACTGGAAATGGTTTTTACCTCACTAGAGGTCCTCCCTGATGAATTTTGGGAGTGTTTGTTGTTGTTGTTGTGTGAATTAATGAATGGAGCAGTGGTTGCTACCCCAGTACTATCAAGATAGTACAGGGTGGAGTGCACTCCACTTACAAGAGGAACGCGCTTCCTTCATCAATAGGGATGAGCTTAGCTGATAGAGCGCACTCCACCAAGTGAGGGAGCGCACTCCTACCCTGCGGAAAACAACAATTCTGCTATAATTTGATTAGAATATCTTGAGGACTTAGGGAATGACTTAGCGGTTCTAAATATAGGGTATTAGACATATACACAAATGGTTTGTGAAAGGTGTGGGATCCCGGGAAAACGTGAATGAACCAGAAAGTTAAGGAATTTGGATATGAACCTAAACTGAGGAAAGTATGGATTCACTTATTTATCAACGTTGTATGGCTATCTTAGTATATGTAGTTCATGTAGTGACTGAATGGGGGAACTATGTACATTGTGATGGTTTTAATAAATAGAAAATGATGTTTAATGTGATTCACGATAGTAAGTTCCTAGAACTAAGACCAGGTTATATAGGAATTTGGGTTACCTTCTAGGCATATATGTAACTTCCTACTACGATATATAGGTTGCATGGATTACATACTCACTAAAGGGTTTTCGATAGAACCATTATACATTGATGGATTGACTACACATCACATCGGCCAATGTGTTGTTCTAGCAATCACACTAATGGTGTTGGTGGGGAATCGACCCTAGTTTTATAAATAAAATGGGAATCACAATCTAATAGTCAATAACAGATGGACTTGCATCTGTTATTTATTGAAGTATATGTTTTTCATATACCTATTAGTTAACATTGGTGTATATTGTTATTGCAAAATGCGAAAAAAAATGAGCAAGGGTTCCCATACAGAGGACACGTATAGGTAAAAAAGATAGTTCAAAACAAATACGAAAACAAAAATAAAATCATAGATACGAGATACTAGATCTTTTAGACAAAATAGAAATAGAAAAGGAAAACAAACACAAAGGGAGAAAAATTCGTTGAGGAACATGGAACATAGGAACACTTACAGGGAAGTCAATAGAACTAGTAGATACTATGATAAGAATGAGAGTTAATATTGTTTGCCTCCAAGAGACAAAATGGGTAGGAGAAAAGAGTAGAGAAATAGGAAGCATAGGGTTTAAATTATGGTACACTGGTATAGATAGAAAACGCAATAGAGTAGGAATTCTGGTGGATAATGATTATAAGGATAAGGTCGTAGAGGTTAAGAGAATGGGGGATAGATTGATTCTAGTTAAATTAACTATTGGAGACGAAAAGATTAACATACTTAACGCCTATGCACCACAAGTAGGATTACGCGAGAACATCAAACGCAAATTTTGGGACGATATGGATGGATTTATGCAAAGTATACCATTAGATGAAAAGGTTTTATTAGAGGAGATTTAAATGGGCATGTCGGGGCAAGTAATGATGGGTTTAAGAGAGTTCATGGAGGTTTTGGTTACGGTAATAGAAATGAAGAAGGATAATCATTCTTAAAATTTGCTTCAATATACGATCTTGTCTTAGCAAATACTAGTTTTAGAAAAAGGGAGTCACACATTATTACTTTTAGTAGTGGTCATACCAAAAGTCAAATAGATTTTCTTTTAACAAGAAAAATAGATAGAAAAATATGTAAAGACTGCAAAGTAATACCGAGTGAAGCATTTACTATCCAACATAAGTTAGTAGTACTTGATATTAAGCTAAAACGACGACTTAATAGGAATAAAAGAGTCAGCGACCCTAGAATAAAGTGGTGGAACCCTAAAAAATAGTAAACAAGTAGAGTTTAGAGAAAAACTACTAAAGAAAAATGTTTGGAATCTTGACTTAGATGCTAATACAATGTGGCTAGAAATGAGTAGTTGCATAAGAAGAGTAGGATCAAACGTATTAGGTATATCTAAAGGCTTAGAACCGCTAAAGAAAGAAACATGGTGGTGGAACGAGGATGTCCAACGAATAATTAAGACTAAAAGAGAAACGTATAGGAAAATACCTAAACGTCAAGATGAATATGCGTACAATCAATATATAGAGAAGCTAGAAAACAAGCTAAAAAGTAGTTAGTCATGCTAAAACAAATTTCAAGGAAGATCTATATACAAGGTTAGGTAATAGAGATGGCAAAAGATATATATATATATATATATATATATATATATATATAGGCTAGCCAAATTAAGAGATAAAAAGAAACAAGACCTAAGTCATATAAGATGTATTAAGGACAAAAATCAAAATGTTTTAACGCGCGAGGATGATATTAAGGAGAGATAGAGAAGTTATTTCGAAAGTTTATTCAATGATGGCCAAGTTGATACTATAGTATATGAAAACCCACACCAAGAAAGAAATGTAAACTATACACGCAATATTACAATTCTAGAAGTTAAAGATGCATTGAAAAGAATGAAAATAGGGAAAGCATGTGGCCCATATGAAATACACATAGAGGTTTGGAAATGCTTAGGAGAAATTGGATTGACTTGGTTAACAAAACGTTTCAATTAAATTCTAAAATCTAAACAGAGATGGCAATGGATTGGAAAAGAAGCACATTTGTGCCAATCTTCAAAAACAAAAGAGACATTCAAAGTTGCTCAAACTACCTGGGAATTAAACTTATGAGTTACACTATAAAACTTTGGGAGAAGATAATTGACAATAGGCTAAGGAGAGAAACAACAATATTAGAGAACCAATTTAGCTTCATGCTTGGGAGGTCAACTATGGAGGCGATTTTCCTTGTAAGACGATTATTAGAAAAATATAGAGAAAAGAAAAAAGATCTTCATATGGTATTCGTAGATTTAGAAAAAACATATGATAAGGTTCCTAGAGATGTTCTTTGGTGGGTTCTAAAAAGAAAAATAGTGCATGCTAGATACATAGACAATATTAAGGATATGTATGATGGAGTAGTAACGAGTATAAAGACAAATGGAAGAGCTACAAAAGAATTTCTCATTACGATAGGACTACATCAAGGATCGGCTTTAAGCCCATATCTATTTACTTTAGTTATGGATGAACTAACTAGGCATATTTAAAAGGATATACCATAGTGTATGCTATATGCAGATGATATTGTCTTAATGGATGAAACAAAAGATAGAGTAAATAGGAAATTAAAACTCTGGAGGAATACATTAGAATCTAAAGGCTTTAAGTTGAGTAGGACGAAGACTGAATACATGCACCGTGAGTTCAGAAACATTAGACATCGAGATGATGGAGTGACAAAATTAAGGGAAGTAGAAGTTCCTAAGGTGAATCACTTTAGATACCTAAGATCAACATACAAAATGATGGTAATATTGGTAATGATGTCACGCATAGAATTCAAGCATGATGGAAGAAATGGCGGAGTGCAACATGAGTGATTTGTGATCGAAATGTTCCTACTAAGTTAAAAAGAAAATTTTATAGGACCGCAATTAAGCGAGCTATGCTCTATGGAAGGGAATGTTGGACAGTAAAGCAACAACAATTACATAAAATGAACATAACAGAAATGAAGATGCTTAGGCGGATGTGTGATAAAACTCGTAAAGATAGAATAAGAAATATAGAAATTCAAAGACAAGTAGAGTAGAGATGCATGTTGGTTTCCTTGAAGTGGAACGAATACCAGCGGAAGAGTTTTGAAATAAAAGATTAAGGAGATCCAATACTCCATCCTCATCTTTGGTAAGTAGAGAGCCACCTTTACGGCATCTATTAACATTAGCGTGTTGTGGTTCATCGCATAGTAGAAAAATTGAAGTTGTGCCCATTCCACGTATCCATGTCCCAGATATCTCCTTAGTTTCTTTTTGAATTTTTTGCAAGCCTCACCAAGAGACTCGGTGTCTTCTTGCTTGAACTAATTAATCTTTAGTTTCCTTTCATTGGGGAAAGAACTTGTATAGAAATTTGTCATTGATTTTCGCCCATGAGATCATACTCCTTGCATTCACCCTTGGAACCAGGATTTTGCTTTTCTACCGAATAAGAATGGAAAAAGTCTCATCCCGATCACCTCTTTTGTAACTCCGGTGATGTGCACGATGTCGCACTTCTCCAAGAAATTCTCAATATATGCAATTGGATCTTTATTGGATAGCCCATTAAACATACTAGTTTGCACCATGTTTGTTAGAGAATGTCTCAGTTAGAACTCGGTGGTGTTGGCTGGAAGCCTCATTACTTCGTTGTAAGTCTCTTGAACTTTTGGCTTGAAGTAGTCACAAAGGCATCTCTGTCCTCGCACTCATCATGTACTACCAGATCAACTGTGGGTTGGTTATTCTCGTGGCCCTGTTGTTGATTTCTTGCTTGCTCTTCAACCATCTTGATTCCTTTGTTGGTTTTCTATCTCCGGGTCATAAGGCACTAGGTGCTTCTCTCCCTTGCTACGCATGCACTAATTATCCCTTAAAAGAAAACACAAAAGATCAAGTGCAGAAAGTCAAACTTGAAACTAAATCCTTTTTTTTTATGAACTTAAGAGTAAAATACTGACAATAAAACTGAGCAACTTTTCAAACTAATTAAATAATACTAATGGATACATATCCCCGGCAACGGCGCCAAAAACTTGATGTGCGCCGCAAGTATAGTGTGTAACTTGTAGTAATAGTGTAACAAACTTATGGTGATCACAGATATCGTCCTCAAAGAAAGGTTTTTACACTAGTTACTTACCTATTTAACTTTGAACTATTGTTAAGGAAATCCCTTTTTAATTGGTTTTATACTAAACTAAACTAATCTGACAAATCAAATCAAACTTTAGTTGAACTCTTATATTAAGGGTATCTTAGTTCACAACTTCACCTCGGTAATTTAGTACTATGCTTTTCAACCACTTTTACATCTCAATATTTTGTGTGCAATGCCTAATTAGAATAGAGAGATTTCCTTCAAATTCACTTCAACTCATTATCGTGACTTGAAAAGATTCTAATGTGCAAACTAGAACTCCACCTATCGATGTAAATAACATAAGCTCCACATTACTTTAAGTCATAAATCGTAGGATTCATAACCAACTAAGTTTACTATTCGTGCCTCCTTAATCAACAAATATCGCTTGTTGTTGTGTATTTTACCATTATATCATTCATGTCCGAATTAAAAGCTTTAATGGTCATGATAACTTCTAAAACCTAATATTATTAAACATGTGGTCAGTATGTTTAAAGCATTACACTTAAAATCAATACAAATTCTAACCATTGCACTTTTTATATTCATTTTTTATTCATATTCAAAGCATAACATTCATACAATAGGATCTATTGATCTTTAAGATAAATAGACTACTCACACTTCATCGAAACATACATATCACAATTCATAATGGAAATCATCACAAATCGAGATGAATATAAATATTACCTTCAATTAATCTAATGAAACCACGCTTGAATTGCAAACATGAAGTCTTCGATGTTTTCTTCATGCAAACTCCTTAATACTCAAACTCAAAGTAAGCCTATGCTAAATTACTCTAATGGTGGCTAATAGTTGGTATATGGTGAGTTTACCACGTCCTAATACCTATTTATACTCTATAATAACAATTAGAAACCCTACTTTACAATTTAACTCGAAATAAGACTCTAACTTTCTATTTTCTACGTGTTTAGCGCTGTCAGTAATGCCCTGTCATTGTGTGTGTTAAGCCACGGCGCCGCCATCGCACCACCACTGCATGTATTTATTTTGACCTCCTCGTGCTTTGGTGATGTCACTCCCTGTCCCAGCGACGTCCCTTGTATGCCACAGTGCCACCAATGCGCCAAACTTCCAATGTTGATTTCTTCACTTTCTCATCTCTCTCACGCCATGCCTTTCCTTCCCACACTATGCCTTTCCTTGCTACAGCGTCACCGAGTGTGGCCACAACGCTAACCATGTTTTCATGGGTTTTTTGCTCCGTTTCTTCTCGTTTTTGCCTATTTCCTTCCTTTACGCCTTAATTCCCTGAAAATGCAATAACATCACGAATTAGAACTCATTTAGGGATATTTATACTAAATATACAACTAAAGTAACCCTATATATAATTATAAATAATCACTTATCACCGACACATATCTTGAGGTGTGTCCCCGCTCACATCTCGACATCTATACATAAGTAGGAGTAATTTAGTAGTCTACACATATACAATACACTAAGCGTATATCAAACCAAATCTAACATATACCTCAGCCACATGCCTCGGTCAGTGCACGTATCTCAATGTGGTTCTCACGTCATGGGTCAATGATCATGATTAAGGAAGTAAACTAGGATTAGGGATTCAGGTAGTGACAATTATCATCTTGTAAAGTAGGACACGCATTCGTAGGATGTGTAACTTCATTGCAAAATCTACATGGTTTTACTTGGTTTTATCTATATTTTAATAGTAACTTGACCATGCTAGATAATTCATCAACTTTTTCGCCTTATTACTTCTTTTATTATTATTTTCATAAAGTTTCTTATTTGATGTGTCGGTCTTTTCACCATATTACTTAGATTGTTTAGCCATTTTATTAATAGCTTATTTTGCTTAAGTTGGTGTCACATCAAATAATGATCCACCACATACGGTATTTAATAGTCTTTGTTTAAAATGATTAAGTCTTTCGTAAAAAGTACTTTAATAAAGCTCTTTGTGTATATCCATGTTGTGGACATGATGAAATTAATCTTTGAAATCTATCCCAAAATTCATTAAAATTTTCATCATCTTTCGTTGTTACAAATGTGATTTGTCATCTATAAGTACTAATTTTTCTTGCAGGCATATATTGATCTAGAAAAGCTTCTAAAATTTGAGCCCATATGGTTATTGAATCTTGAGTAAGATAAACAACCAATCTTGTGTTTGATCTTTATACGAAAGGAAAAGCTTTATGTTTGACTTGTTCTAACGTACTGTCTTTAAGTTTCATCCCATTGACTTTGTATTGGTATTCCTTTATAAATTTTGTGGGGTCTTCATTGTCTTTACCATAGAAGTTAGGTAGAGCACTAATGAATCCAGATCTTAGTTCAAATCCAAGAAATTCCTCAGGATAAGCAATACATATTGGTTCATAAGCAGTGATATTTTTATTGCGTGCCTAAAGGTGAGTTCTCTATTGTCATTATTATTATTAATATTATTAAGGTTATTATTGGCCTCTATTGTGGTAGCTTGATATTCCATACATTGTGTTGTCTTAAATTACGATTGAAAGTCCTATCTACCTCAGGATCAAACATATATAAGGATCATGTGGAATTAAAATGATGAAGTGGGTAGACCATACAACGTTTAAAACTCCTAAGAAATTATGTAAAAATATCTCGCAATCAAGCTAGCCAAAAATCGACACGTGCGTTAGAGTGTGTACGATAACTTTCTCATATATTCTTATTATTTGTAGTAGTGATAAATGGGATCGTCTCCATAAAGATTTAGTAAACTCCTTTAGGAAAAAGGTTTCCAAGATTTTCTTAATATTTTTTTTTACTTTAATTTAATTAATTTAATGAAAACAAGAATTAAAAATCACAAATTCAAACTATAAAACTATAATAATTGATTAAACTAATTAAACTAATATAATTAACACAATTCAAATTCACTAAATTCAATTTAACTCAATTCAATATAAAATAAACATCTAAACAAACTTTCAGAACAATGAACCAATAGTCCATTTTGCATCTAAACATATTACTTAAATCATAGTCATAAGCATACTTTAATCTCTTAATAAAGTATTCTAAATCATTAAACTCTAATCATAAGTAAGTAGACATCCCTTATCAAGCCATCAATAATCCTTATATCAATGAAAAAACCACATTCTAATTTTACTGAATTAATCCTTCGAAAATTCAAAGAAATTAACTTTAGGCAATACAACCATATTACATTCCGTAAAAACTTTGAACTACTAAATCTAATACTTTCGAAAGGCCACTTCAATATTTAACTTAGATCACAATTCACCTAGAACATCTAAACAATAAAAGGCCTTTTAAACAATTCTAGTTGCTACTTTACATATTCTAGACTATGCATGCAATATAAAGTTTCATGATTATAACCCGCAAATAATAATCTATTAAATTAGTTAATTAAAGAATATAATTGGCTTAAAGCATTAAGTACAAATCAATATCATTATGACTACATCATAGAACGGATCAAATTCATGTTCGGACTTTGTTTAGATTAATAACCTACTCACTCATATTCATAATAAACATTGCAATAAAGTAAATAAAAGACATAAATAAATACTTTTGAATATTCAAATCGTCTCAAAAAGTAATGAACAAGAAATCTAAAAACTAAATAAATATGAAAACAATAAACTATGGCTCCAAGAACGATGAAATATTGATGTAAGTACTCGAGGGCAATTGATTTTGTAGATATAGTATTCTAGTTAGTACATATCCTAAGCTAACTCATTCGTGTCGTGGTTATCTAAAATTCTCGAAATCGAACCAAGCGATTCGTCACCGATTCCACTTAATACTCAAATGTCTAGTTAAACCCTTGGAAAATTGTCTTTATGCTCCACCGATTTGTTTGGCGATTTACATGTAAATCTTGAAATGGCTACCAAATCGCCAACGCAGTGATTTATGGTTTTCTTGATTTGCTGGTGATTCATTATGTATTTCTTCCACTTGATTAAATCCTTCGTTTTCTTCCATTTTTCATCCATTTTTTTACATATTCTAATTATAAACTGAAATAACAAAAACAAGATAAAACTCAGTGTAATAGTCTTTTACATCTAAAATTATCCTAAAATAGACTATAAATACCGTGTAATTATTGACTTATCACTTGGATCGAGATAACGACCACAAATAGTCAAAAAGGGTTGGAGAATACTCACAAACCACTTTGAACACACAATTAACCTCTAAAGCTCAAAAACTCTCTATTGTCCAAGTTTTCACATCAATTTGACTAGTTTGTGCGTACAATCACTTGGCGTCTTTTTAGGCGACTGAATTGATCTTAGAATTAGTGTCATAGAGGTGTTCTAAGGCTTGCAACCCATGCTCCAAAACTGATTTTGGTTGTTCTCACTTTGGGTTGTAAGAAACTTTGATTTCCTACTTTAAATGTGCTAAATTACATCTTTTAGTGAGATTGTTGTGTGAAAATCATTTGTTGTGTTCTTGAGCATATTTGTTTTGGGTTTTTTTGCTTAAACTTCATTCTCCAAACCCTATGACTGATTTGAACAAGTTTTTTTTATCTTAATCTTGATTTTCTACAAAATTACTTGTTCATCTGCTTTGAAATCATACTCGTTTTAATCAATTTTTACTTCGTCGATTTCTTGACTGAGATTGGTGCAAAATCAGAGGCATACTTATTATCTCATTCATACATACTTGCATGCATAAGAATTGTTAGGCTCTAAGAGGCTTGTGAGCAATTGGACTTATTGCCGCTTTACTTTGTAAAGCCAATTTTCATTGTATTCATCAATTATCATTATAAATTGTTGATTGTAACACTTAGTGTGATTTAAGTCAAGGGAAGACGTAGTTGAGGCTAGGCAAAAACCCTATTTGAGGCTAGGTGGGAAGTCTTAATTTGTAATTAGGCATTCTAGGCTTGTAAGCTTAGGTTGCAACACTTGTTGGTAATATAATTAGGGTTAAAAATCCTAACCGAGGATGTTAGGTAGTGGATGCAGATTGGTTGGATCGAACCACTATAAAATCTTGTGTCGCATTTCCATCTCCTCTACCTCCTTCATCATTGCATTATATTGATATTTATTGTTTGTGCGTTGAGCATCGTTATTCATTAAAAGGTTTTAAAAAGGCGATAACCTCTCGGTACACCCAATTCACCCCTCTTGAGTGTGGTTTCATGCTTTAGATAATTAATGTTTGTGCTTTATTATTTTTGTAGGATAAAAAAATATTGGCAACCAATGAAATAATTAAATAAGTTAAGCAAAATAGCTAATATAAATCGATTAAAATCGAGCAAATAAAAAAAATCATAAAATAGCTACTATAAATCCGTATTTTAAATATTTTTTAGAAGTGGCATTCTAATTACATTAGGAATATGCTAAAAAACTAAAAAACGGGGATCACGAATCTTAAACTATGGAGATGGCCCACAAACCAAGGTGTATTTCAGTGTTGCTCGAGTTCATATACGTTTAATATTTTTCACGTTAGGGCTAGAGCTTGCACGAGTTTTCCTTAAAATGAATCATTCGAGTTAACCATACACTTAATATTTTGAACAAATAACTCTTTCTCAAAAAGAGTAATTCATGTCATTGAAGTATCCAATGCAATTACTCATTTTGAAAAAGATACATGAAATCCAATTTTGGTTGGTTTTTAAAAAGGGGCCATTCATACGTGAGTCTTTCAAAACATACAATACATTATTTTTGTAATTTTAAATAAACTAGTCCCGTTGAAAATTAAATAAAAACAACATTTCTTTATGAATCCTTAGCACAACTGGGAAAGCCAAGGTTCACTTCTTCACTAAAACCCTAAAAAACTCTCTGCCATAGCTAGGGTTTCTACTCTGTCTCCTCTCAAATCCATGCGTCTCCTTCAATCCTCAACAATCGCATCTCCTCCTCTCATTCTCCCCAAACCGATCTCACCACCACCACCAATCTCTTGGAACCTCGCCTTCAAACCCTCTCGAAAACCGCTTCCTATTTCTCTCTGTTCATCTCCGAAACATGCTCCACAATTCTCGGAAAAGGAGGTTCTCGACTCCATTGTCGACTCCTCCTCTGATGGAGGGAGGAAGAGCCTCCCCTGCGTCAGAGTTTACGAGAATGATTTGGCACGGGTGAGTTTGGTTGGGGATGTTGCGTTTGAGCAAGCTGTGACTGCTGCAGCCGCGGATGGTGGCACGGCGGCCGACGAGCATGTTTTGGGTGGGATGAGTACTATGGTTGTGGAGACGGTGTTTCCTGGAGCTCATGGCGAACGCAGCACCGTTTCGACGAGATTGGTGAGTCGAATTCTACTATAGAGTTTTTTAAGGAAGTGCATTGTTAATCATTCTATTATAAAGTTTTGTTTGGTAGAACTAAGGTTCGAAACTTCGACTTCACCTGGTAATTCATCCTCTTAAAACTTGAAAATAATTTGGGGTGGTTTAATTGGACGAGGGGGGAAGTGTTGGTCAAAATACACATAATTATATAATTGTAATGCATAAGAGTCACAATACAATTGTTTAAAATAGTTACTTTTCAATACAAAATGCAGTTCAACAACTTCTCTTTAGATATGTGAAGGTTTCATTTTAGAATAGTTTAGGTACATTGTGCAAAGTTTATCGAAACTTCCTTGAACGTCCTGAAAACTTCACGTAGTAATGGAAGCTTTGCAATTTTTGCCATCGTTTGATAGGATTTCCCTGAATTATGTCAAATTTCCCCAATGCCGAGTTTTTGGAGGAGTTTTGACATTTTTCTTTCATGCACGTGGATTTTGTTTCCTCTCTTTTGAAAATTGTTATAATTCGGGGAAGTTCGGAGAATTTTGTTGATTTTTCAAACCATGACTATATCTGAATACAAAAAAAGTTCGGACGCCTGCGATTATCAAAAATAAAATAAAATAAAATAAAATCTTGAACCGGCCAAAAGGTCGAGTTTGGTTCAAAAGATATGGACTCAATGCTTGAAGTGCTACTTTATATGGATGACTTGATTCTGGTCTGATTTGTTCCCTTGTCACTATTCTATTTCTTATATCTTCTTCAAGTATCTGGTTTTGATTTTGCTGACAAAAGCTTCAGGGAAGTATATTTTTATTTGTTTATTTATTTTTTTGATTGCGGTGTTGTGGACTTTTCTTCCTGTAATCTTATGAGGCTGTGGCATATTGAGTGAAGGCTGCCCCGGTAGGCAACTAGTGCGAGTTGAACTTGCAACATGGCTTCGTGAACCATACAAATTTCATCACAACCTTCATTTTTTTTCCTTCTCTATATAAAATGTGCCTTCAACGTTTATTACTCTATCAAGTTAGTGTAGTATGTTTTCTTTTTCAACAGTTTCTCCCTGCTATAAAAGTTAAAGAGAAGGCTGGGAAGTTGAGAAATACTCTTCCGACGGAAATGTTGTTTGGCACGACATCCAAAAACATACTTGCTATGACATTTAGACAAGTAATATTGCAACAAGTTTGGAGCTTTGAACTGGTATCATTTGGTCCTGGCACTGAGAGAAATATGAAGGACCTGGAAAAACCAAGAGAGGTTACTTTCTTTGTGTATTGTTTTGCCTTTTCTATTGCATGGTGTCATGCCGCCATGATGGCCATCGCATTTGGTGTTTTTTGTTTTTGATACATTTTCAGGTTCCAGCATTCTTTGGCCTTAACACATCAGATGGACATGTTCTCTCCATGCTTGCAGAAGCTGTTTGCATGCTTGCTCTTGAAAGCACAAAAAGGGATATCCATGAGAGCTCCCATAAGACAGCTGCAAATAGCATTAACCATTGGTTTCAAAAGCCCAGGCCCAAACAGAGTGCATCTAGAGACTTCTCAGTTTCTATTTGCGAAGTACCAGAAGATGAGATAGTTACTAATGCTAAGAAACTTTTGCATATTTTCAACATTAAGGGAACTCAGGGACTAAGGGGAATAAAAAATCAGTATCAGTGGTGGAAAGCATCAACATATATCCAATTGGAGAAGATTGGTGGCTCCGAGTTCATTACATGGGCAAATGAGTATGTTCCTGCTTACAGGCTTGAAATTGACACTGATAAATTCAAGGGCTTAAAGTTACAAGGGTGGACTAATTCTGCAGAGAATAGGTGGGAAGTCCTTTTGACCCACTCCCAAATGGTATTTTGTTCTTTCCTTGCATCCCCGGTGCTCTTTCAGCACTGTTCAATGTTGTTGGAAGACATACTGTATCGATGCTATTTTTTCTTTTTGTTTACATGTTTACTATAATAGCATTTGCAGGAGAAAATTTGTATATGTTGAGAATCCCCAATTGTTTCATTGTGTGATCTATCACATAGAAGATATTAGGTAAAAATTAAATGACAGTTTAGATGTCCTATTATTGCCAATTATTGCTAATTGCTTAGCATTAAGACTTGTTAATATTTACTCCGGAGTTAAGCCTGCTTGGCCTCGAGAGTAGTACTAGGATGGATGACCTCCTGAAGCCCTCTTGTTGCAGTCCCTTTTAAACTCTACCAAAAAAAAAAAAAAAAAAAAAAAAACTTGTTAGTATTTTCTGAAATAACCGCCTCATTATTCCAGAAGAAAATGGATAGGCATTGGCTTTTTGATGCCTTAACAACATCTTCTTAATGATGTTGTGGAGTCTTGTAACCATTTGCTTATTGTGGTAGCGTTTTATTATTTGAATTTGAAGTCCCACAGTTCTGCATATTGCTGCGTCAAGGGGTGATTCGGCATGGAGTTTAAAGACTTTTGTTTTACAGTAGGAGATGATTCGTGCAAGTGTTTTGTTGATGTGTGGTGTGCCTTTAAAAAGCTGAAAACGGGTTTCAATAACAATGCATGCATGATCTATTAAGGAACAAGCGAACATCAAAGGGTTGTTATCTATGCGTTCTTTTAATGTTTGGAATTGAAAAATAATAACTTTTAATATCTTGCTAAGTGCGATCTAAACTTGTTACTTCTGGAGAAGATGTTGATTTTTATGTGATATTGGTGTGTTCATCAATGATTCTTCTAGGAAATTGCATGATGGACATATTTGTACATGCAATTTCTTCTTTTTGTTCTATGCAATGCTACTATTTTCTGCTGTTTCTGTGTCTCTCGTACACTGTTTCTTTCCTTATTATAGATGTGTGTGGATGACTTAAATTAAACAGTTTTGCAGGTCGATTTGGCTGATGTCCTAGATATGTATTATGATGATACATACACTGTCCCTGATAAACAACTTTCATGTAGTTCACTGGATATTACAAGCTTATCAAAGAGCAAGGTATTTACCTGGAAACTTCTTGTTGTTATTTGGGTGATTGGAAATCGAAAAGGCCTCCTGTTATCTCGGGATGTGAAGTTTGAGGTAGATATAGAATAGTTGTGTAGAAGTGTTTGTCGACGTGCGTTGGGCTTCTGTTCTTTGGTTTTGGCTATACTATGGGAAACTAAATTGTTTGTATTTGTACCACCGTAAAACTGTTAACAGCCAGACACCCAAGCAAAGGTACTGGTGAGGCTCTACGAAGATGTTTAGAAGTGGCAGGAAAATAATATAA
Source organism: Stephania cephalantha (assembly GCA_039657325.1). Classification (NCBI taxonomy): domain Eukaryota; kingdom Viridiplantae; phylum Streptophyta; class Magnoliopsida; order Ranunculales; family Menispermaceae; genus Stephania; species Stephania cephalantha. Next base: position 33,823,067 of record CM077578.1, on the reverse strand, counting down.
ATAAAGTGCTGGCTGGCTAGGTTCGTGCAAAAAGATTTGTGATCCCCTGCTTTCTGAACTCAGGATCTGGTTCATATTCAGGGTTCTGAAACGTAAGAATTTGCGTGATCCTGGTTCATGAGCATAAAAACTCTCGAATATCCTTTCAAAATATTCAAGATTTTTTATAGGCCACTAATGCCCGCTTGCTAGTGATTTTTTTAATGAGAAAAAAACCACAACTTGGCCACTGTGAGGCTCGAACTCCTGAACTCTTTCCTAAGTAACTCCATACCAAACTAGTGAGCCGTCCACTTAGTTGATGCTTGCAACTGGTATATTAATACTTAAGTAATTTGAACTAGTTTGTCCTTTTCAGTGCCCTAAAATCAAGTGAAGGTGTAATAATGTTTTGATGACATTTTACTTGGTATTTTATTCTTTTGATGCAGAGCACTTCTTTCTGGAAACTGCTATCTATCGTCCTAGCCAGTGGATTTTTCATGGTGTTTGTCGGTTTTTTAGCTCAATTTTATTGGCCTCATCTCAAGGTCAGGGGGTCCACTGCTAACCCTGGTTCAGTCTCTGTGTCTGAAGTGGACTGTGAGAAGCATCAGACATTTGAAGTGTCTGAGGTACACACTAGGATCTTTTGAATGATATTAATATTGGTTTCATGCAGAGCTTTTTTATTGCAAATATTTGCAAAGCATTTTTTGTTACCAGGGTTGTGGGAAACTAATTAGAACTGAAATTTGAAATACTTAGTAATTTTGCTTCCTTACCAGGAGGAATAAAAGGTTGATTATTCAATTATGGTCATCCAATCTTAGCCAAGTTATCTGTTTGTCCATGCTATTATACTGTTATGTCTTGGCAGCTATTTAAACTTTCATTTTTTTTTCCCTGGTATTTTGTTTTTCTTTTTTTTTGGCAATTGTTTCCATGATTTACTGAAGCTTTTTTGATGTCTTCTTTTCTTTTTCATATCTCATCTTTTCACTTTTATTCTTGTATCTATTATTTGTAGTTAGAAAACTTGTGCATCTCGCTTTTGAACAAAATAAAGACTGCAGTTGGTTGGCCCGGTGACATAGTAGCAGACAAAAATGGTGCGTGGATGGGAGAGCTTCCGAGTTACTTGAGGAGTTTGGATGATGCGGGTGCGGTGGATGTTGTTTCAAGCAATGGTGAAGATAGCATTACACACTTTCTTGATGTAAATAATCCAGCTCATTTGTGTAGCGCTGCGGCTTTCTTCATCCAATAGAAGTGATGGTGGGATGGATCTATCTGGTAACGAAATTGCTAGTTATCAGGTATGCCATCTTTGTTATGTCATACCTTATTTTCCATGGACATGCAAAACTAATTTTCCTGAAAAGGAATTTGGAGAAGCCTTTTGTTATATTTCCCTGATTGGCCAAACTTTTTTTGAGTTGCAGTATATTTTCCTTGTGTGTATATTTTGTAAATATTCCTACTCTGACTGGTCATTGTATTGTTTTGATGGAAAAAACTTAGGTTCATTTGTTAAAAGACGGAACAATTGTCGGGCTTCATCCTATGAGTCCTTTGGCCGCTAGTCATTGGGCTAGCAGTCCGCTTGCAAAAGAGCTTTACAATGGGAAGAAGCTATCAGGTGAGCCAAAGAAAACTCATCCCATGTTGCTCTGGAAATGCACAAACTCATTTTAACAAGCTGCATTTTTCAAGTAGGTGTTGCAGGTGCTGCCATTTCCCGTGCAAATGAAGTAGGTGTAATTGAGTTGCTCATGTCAGTGAATCCAGATTCATGGTTAGCAATTGCAAGACCAGTTCATAGATCACAGTAAAAATTCTATTATTCCAAAATTTCTCGAATGCATAGAATTTATTATGCTTCAATTGCAAATTGTATGTTTTTGCTTTATATGCATACTCCTTTCTTCCTTCTCATGTGATTTGTTTTTGCTTATACGCTGACAAATTAATTCACGAAAATTGCCCTACCCTTGACAAGTGCTCAGTAGCATCTCTTTTGATCCGAATGGGGATCGTCTCTTGTTGAGTTGTAATTTACATATATGTCATTTGATGTAAAATGAATTGAAGAATTTTAATTGCAATAAATGTTTGAATTATATAAGGGTAAAATAGGTAAAATAATAAATATAATCTCTAATTTCTTTTCTTTTTCCTTTTTTTTTTGATAGGAAAGAAACAAATATACTCTCTAATTTCAAAAACAGAATTATATTTTTGAAAGGGAGCTTTTGCTAAAATGACTTGTAAAAATGACGAGGAGTATTACAACAGAAAGGCAACAAGAGCATCTCCAATGGGGATGTGGATGTGTGCTAACTAGGATGAAATAGACATTGATTTACAAAAAATGTCTCCAATGAGAATGTGGTTTTGCTCTATGTGGGTGATATGGCATAGACATTGTCTATCACATCCTCTAGATATAAAAGGTGTGATAGATTAGCAGTGTGCACTATGCCAGCTCATCAAACAACCAAATAACAAAAATGATAAAGTCCAAAAAGAATAGTAAAAACAGTTGCAGCATTTAATTTTTTAGATTTTGGTTCCTAATCTCAATCAATTAGATTACGTTTTTTACTTTCTTTAGTTTTTCTTTATATATATATATATATATATATATATATATATATATATATATATATATATATATATATATATTTCTATAAGGTTTCTTAAGCTACTACGCACCAATGAACCCGCTACTACGGTCGCGGGAATATAATTCTAACATGTTAGTATCCAATCTAAACTAAATATACTACTCCAATTATATTATAATCTAATAGATTTTAATCTCTTCTAAATATGAAGATCTTTGCAACCGAGGTTTCAAGGTTAGTATAATAATGTACTATTCCAATATCGCTTACATATAAATCAATACTATTTTATACTCTTTAATAAGGTTTCAATCAAGATCGATCAAACATTGTCAAACCTTTTCTAAAATTAGTAACAAGAGAATAAAATTAGTAAAAACAAAATCAAAAATTGATGTAGGGAAATAACTATCATAATCATCATCATCATTGCAACGAGTGGTTCACATGGATTATGATAACTATGATGGGCACAAATATGAGTGAGGATTGTGGAGAACATGTCATGACATCAGTGGTTCGATGAGATTTTGAAAAAAATAGAAGGCTTAATTGATGTACCAATTCGATAGATGAAAAACGAAAGCAATAAAATTTGAAGGTAATAAGATGGTAGAATAATAATTTGAAGTGTTCATCGAAAGGTTATGCAATGGTAGAATACTAACTCTAAGTGACGAAGAAAAAATTGAAGATTGGTGCATATTATATTATTTTTATGAAACCTTAAATATTAAATAGACGCCTAAATCTTAATCTAATAGGTCTATGTATAGTTTGATATATATATATATATAATCAAATAAACCTACAATATTAATCCTTATAATATGCCATTTACATATATATATACATATATATATATATATATATATATATATATATATATATATATATATATTGATCCTATCCTAATTAATAGGAGATCTCCTATAAATAATCAATAAATCACAATCACTGAGATAAACAATTTACTAATTCTAATTAATATAAATTTAATTATGCTTTTACCTATTATGATCGATTCTAATTTTGCTAGAAAAAGGAATCGTTGTCATACTTATATATATATATATATATCGATCCTATCCTAATTAATAGGAGATCTCCTATAGATAATCCATCAATCACAATCGGTGAGATAAACAACTTACTAATTCTAATTATTATAAATTTAATTATGCCTTCATCTATTATGATTTATAATCGATTCTAATTTTGCTAGAAAAAAATAATCGAATATAATTAATAACTATTATTAGATAAGGGCAAACTTGTACATTCAAGTGACGAAGGAAAATTTTAAGATTCGTGCTTTTAATATATAGGTAGATATATATATATATATCTATATCTATATCTATATATAAAGATAAGATAAATACAAACACTAGTATTACTTTTTGGCGGCTGTTACTATATATTTATATAAATATAACTGAAAATATATATAATAACATTCGGTTATTCTATAAACATAATATTTTTTTATGTATAATAATCGTTTAATAATAATAGTAATTAATAATGTGACAATTTGAAAAAAAAAAAAAAAAAAAGATGCCAACTCATGAATAAAATGTGCAATCCACGTTGCCCATTGAAGACACTTTTTAAGGTTGAATGTGTATTTATGCCACAGAGTGAACATCCCCTCCACATTGATGATGTGGCGGCAATCAACAACCAAAATCCACATTTACCATGGGAGATGCTCTAACTTGGATAGCTATCAAGTTTGTTCTGCACCTCAAGCATGTCTTGCAAGTCCTTGATAAACCCATCAATATAAGATCCCTCGAGCCCATCTTTCAACAAATATTCTCTCCACTTTTTATGGTTCTCCCTAATTTCCTTCCCCACCTTATTCTTCCCATCCATCACCACCTGCACAGCCCTAAACAAATTCTCACTCCCAAACCATCCATCCTCTTCCCTCCTCTCCACCTCCACCCCCACCTTCCACTCCCCTCCCACTATCCTTGCATTCACATACTGGTCCCCCATCTGTGGTACCAACACCAATCCGCACTCACTCACCAACGCCTCTGAGATTGACCCCGAACCACAATGCGTTACGAAGCAACCTACATTATCATGGCCTAGTATCAGTTGCTGCTGCATCCATCCCTCATGCACCACTCCCCTTCCCCCCACCCTCCCTGAAAACCCCTCTGGCATCACTTCTTCCACTGTCTTCACCCCCTCCGGCAATCTCAATGCCACCAGAAACGGCCTCCCCGTCATCTCCAATCCCAACAACACCTCCTCATATTGCTCTTTTTTTAACACACATTCGCTCCCAAATGAACAGTACACCACACTCCCCCTCTCAAACCTCTTCAACCAATCTTCCCACCTATCCTCTGGCCTCGAAAGTGGCGGCTCAGGTATCACGGGCCCTGATAACAACACCGGCTTCCCAAATTGTGCTTTGACATAGTCACAAAACTTTCCTTCCATCTCCCAACTTGTCCTAAAAGCAATTGCATCACATTCATTCAGTGAGATGACACTACGTTTGTGCAATGACACTCCGGCCCCAAACTCCATATGCTCGAACCAACTAAGGGCCTGGGCCTCATAGGACTTGAGCATGACCGAGGAGTTTGAAGGGAAGCCTTGTGGTTGGCTCATGAGCTTGACCATGGTGGTTTCCATGGTAGGGTTCTCTTCAAGACGGGCCGGGACGAGGAGGTAGGCAACGCTGGCGGAGCTCATGCTGCAGTAATGGACAGACTTGACGCCAAGGCGGCGAGCAAGGGCAGGTAGCCAATGGGTGAAGTCGAAAAAACGAAGTCGGGTTTAAGGGAGACGATGGCAAGCTCGATGTCCGTCTCAGTGCGGTCCATAGCCGTCATGATGAGGGGTTGGAGGGGAAGGGGATGTCGTTTGTGGTCTCAGCACCGAAGGGGAGACTTTCGACAACCGGGACGGCGATGGGGATCAAGGTTATGAGGTGGGGATGGAGGTTGTGGGGGTTGACCTTGGGGAGGGTGCTTGGGGGGAGGAAGAAGGAGATCTTGTGGCCTCTTTGGGCCAACTTGTTTGAGAGCCTCATGAAGGCCGTGATATGGCCTATAGCGAACCATGGGTACATCATTATGTGGAGAGTGTTTCGACTCATGTTTGTACGAATTATGTGATTTTGGTTTTGTGGTCCATCACTTTGTCTTTCTACAAGGGGTTAAAGATGATGAAGGTAGTTATAATCACTACACCTAGTCTCCCGCTCTTTTTGCATCAAAGTCGTTGTGTTGAACGTGTGTTTGCCTTGCAATAGCTAAAAAGTCTCTCATGCCTCACGCTTTTGGAAAAGTACAATATGTTTCTACTTGCAATACTATATATGTGTGGATGGGAAAAATGCAAAAATATTCGAGCCCTCTTACTATCATATTATGGATCTTTGAGATGTGTAAGCTCACATTATGTGGTGAACACTGACTGTGGATTTGTGTCCGTTCCAAGTTGGGGGTTTTATTCATTTCCATCACAACCCATGTGGATGCAGTAATGGCACATTTTCTCTAGGTATTTCTATCTAATCCATTTACTTACATAAGTTTTCAAACCAAATAAAATATTTTTATGATATTTCTTCACTATCTATAATGTAATTTATATTTTCCACAAAAAAATATAATTTATATTTGCTATGTTGTCGTTATAGTTCACATATTTACTCGCTGTAATATATTTATATAATACTAATAAATAAAAAACTAAAAACTAATTAATTGAAATTATGTATGTTGAAGGTAATTTTTTATTTTATTTTTTTGGGTAGTATGTTTTCTTATATTTCTTATAAAAATAGCTTGATTTTTTTATTTGAAAAACAAAAATAAACAAAAGAAAAATATGATATTTTATAATTTAATGGAATCAATAGTAGCTACTTTTTTGAGAAAAATCAAACAATAACTATTTAATTTAATGTGTTGGAGTTAATTTAAGAAAACAAATGGTAAAAAAGATTTAAAAAAATAACACACCACATTAAAATAGACTTGCTCATGGGCCCTTAGCGGGTCTAAGTCTAAAATGATAACCTATCTATATGTGAGCTTAAATATTTACCCAAGCTCAACCCATATTAAAAACTTCTAATAAAATTAAATTCAACCTAATAAGCTCACATATATTTTTTATTTTTAAAATATTAAACATAACTAATTATTTATGTCATCAAAATACGTTATATTACAAGTAGCCAAGAGAAAGACACAAATAGAAAAAATAAATATCTCATTCCATATATACATATTAATAAATATAATTTTGTAATTAACAAACAATCGGTTGGTTCAAATAATAAGGAACTTGGTTTCTATTAAGTGAGGTCTCGAATTCGAGTCTTGTGTATTGAAAAAAAAATTGGGTTGGAAGGGCCGCCACTTAAATAAAGCCCCACAGTGCCTGACATTATGGTTGCAAGTGGGGTGGGGAATCCCCGTTCCCCACGATGTCCCACCTCGGTGGGGCAGTGATTCCCTGCATTTTGTTCCATGCAGGGCGGGGCAGGGGGCATAATCTTGCCCCACTACGCGGGGCAAGACGGGGACGAGAATTACTCTCGCCCTGCATCCCTTGCATAAAATTCTTTATTTTTTATGTTTTTAATAAAAAATTATATAAGTTTTCTTACTTAAAACATATGTAATATATAGAATGAAACTCAAGATCTCCAACAATAAAATCTATTTTTTATCATTAAATCAATTCTATAATGTGTGTGTGTATGTTATATCATAAAGATATATAAAATTATATTTAGAACATCATTCAAATATATTTGTCATACTAGTTTTAGAAATCTTATATATTTAATTAAGTATGATAACTTGTAACTCAATCAACAAAACAATATAAAAAATGAAATTACATTATTCCTTCAATTTGAGAAAAATAGTTTTTTTAAAAAAATTGAGAAAGTAGTACTTAAGTGCCAAAATGACTGAGGAATGAAGTCAAAATAAATATTTTTTTTATAAAATTGATGGGGGTACGGGGATTCCCTACCCCGCGAGGATCCCCGCGTGGTGGGTGTGAGGCGGCAAAGTTTGCCCCACAAGGAATTTGCAGGATAAATCTCTGCCCCGCGTCCCACGGGGACATGGACGGTAATTTCGATCCCTGCCCCACCCTGCCCCACTTACAACCCTACCGAACATGGATTAATCGTTACAGTTGATATTATTGGACACCACATAGGAAACCAAAATAAAAGACAATATCCATTATGATACTACTTTATACAATAAAACTTTACAATTTTTTTCTATATTTTCCTTAATTTGTTTTTTATTATTTTGAAAAGTAATTGATAATTAAACAACCAGGCGTTTTTTTTTTAATCAAACAATTATATTCACTACGAGGAATATATATATATATATATATGCTTAAATTGATGTGCATGTTTTTTCTTCTGATTTAATGTGAGTATATATCGTGTGAAACCATATCATTGAATTAAATTGATAGTTGGCTGGAAAAAAAAAAAAAAAAAAAAAAAGGAAAAGAAATTTCGATTGCAAGGGGATAGTTGGGTGGAAAACTTTGATCTTAGAATCAAATTCAATTAATTTGAGATTGAGACCAATTTTAATGCAGATTGCAGGTAATTATGCAATTCTGTGTACCCTTACTTCAATTTATAAATTAATAAGTTTGCAGTTCTCATCATTTTTTTAGGGAACAGCTTACGGACCTCAGTTATTGCTAAACGTACCCAATTATTTAAGAAAATTTGGTCCCTATGCGAAATGATTTGATTGCCCTCTATTTAAACCCCGACGAAATAGATTCCACTTTTTGCTAAACGTACCTTATTTTAAGAAAAAATTCACCCCTCTCTCTCTCTTTGTCTCTCTCTCTCGTCCCTCACACGCCACCAACCCCTCCAAGTGTGGCCTAACCATCAAAAAATACCTTCATGTACTCAATAATTGTGTTATCCCTCTTTTTTGCATTCGATTTATGGATTTTTGAGTGTTTTTAGTGGATTTTTTATTCAGTTGTGGTGGTGTTGTTATTTGTGTTAGGGTATCGATTTATGACTTGAATTGGAGTTTGTTGGCATAAAATGTTGATGACTTTTAGAAGAGCATGTGACAACCTGAATCCCCGAACCCAGGTCGCCCGGCCCGAACCATCGCCAAACCTTTTGAGATAACCCAGCGATTCAGGCAATGATCTAGTAAGCCTTAACATGCGGAATAACATCAACAACTATTTACAATATAATTATAAAGGTTAAGTAAAAGTGCGAAATTAAAACCTTTTCGAATTGTATTTCGATGCGGAAGAATAGGTAGAAATCATTACAAGTTAAAACATAAGTTCTTGTTGAGGCATGTGCCCTAGGTCAATCTTATGAATATTGTTTCAATTACTATTTTGGATAATAAAATATAGGATTTCATTTGTTGTTCATTATTATAATTGATTTGCATGTTTACATTTTAATAAGATTTATGGATGTTTACTGAAACATCACAAATGTTCCTAACCAGTCATTATTCTGGGAACTATAATGAATTAAGACTAGTGCGAGTCTTGATTGATGGTCATGTGATGATGACGCATATAAGGATACGAATCAAGATCATGAGTACCTATTAGGAAACAAGGTATTGGACCGACCCGCTATGAAAACACCGCATGGATTAAGTCATAGGTGTTACTCATAATAGGTATATCATTTAGTCATCTGACTTGAGATTACTATAGACTTCAACATTAGGATTATATTGATTTGACACAATCAAACGTTGTCGTTAATTAGACGATTATAAAGGTTGTGATTTGTTTCCATGTGAATAATGTGTGGAGGTGTGTAATCGAGATAGAATTTTCCCATCATGTTTAAAGAGTGATATTAGTGGATCCCTGATATATTAGACTAAAAATGATCAATTCCAAGTGAATTGATATGATCGATGTCACTTGGATATTTTCAGTTTACCTAGAAAGCAAGAATAATACGATTGAACATTAAGGGTGACTTTTATGTGCCTTATGTTTAATCAAAAGATATCATACGACAAAAGGATATGATATACATTATTGATTAGGTTGTATCGATTTTGATCTTCGTCAACTTGGGTAGTCATAATTCATTGCTAGAGACTACATATGATTCGTGTACCAAAATGGTTTTGGTTCACTGCTAACGTTGCATGAACATATTGGGTCGCACACAAAGAATGATTTTTGTGGGATTTTAAATGACTCGAAAAAATGAATTTTATATGATAAAATTCGTAGCGTAAAAGTCCATATGATGTATCATATTAATACCACTTTAAGTAGGGGTATAATGGTAATTCACATACCCGACTTTATACAAAGGTTGTATAAATAGGCATGTTAAATGAATTTACATTTCTGGAGAAATTAGGGTTGGAATCCAATTCTTTTTTTTAAAAAATAAGTTAGGTTTTCCAGCCATTCTAGAGTTTAGGTGAACAAAAAATTGTTTTCGTATTATCCCTCGGGCTAGCACTCAGAATCTTGGCCATTATTTGCATATGGGTTTCTGATGGAGGACGTTCGTCTATGACAGCGTCTTAAACATTGATCAACATAAAGAAGCAAACTAGCTATTGAGTTGTGGTTTACTTTTGTTAATCAGTTCAATGGAATTCGGATTTGATCATGTTCAAGTTTTTAAAATAAAATTTAAAAATCTTCGTTGCGTTTTGAACCCCAAAAACTCACAGTTATATGGGTTCGAACATTACCCATTAAAGCCCATGTTTAATACATTAACTTTTCACCAAAAATCATAATAAAGTAATACATCCAACTCACGTAAAAGAGAGGCTCCTAAATCAAGCTTCTCCTTTCCTTTTCCTGTCGCAGCAGGGTGAGCAAAATCAATGGGCTTAGTAAAGCGATGCGCTTTACCGCCAATCATCCAAGTAATACCAAAGGAAATATATAACTAACATGCATCAATAAGTAAAGAGATACTTGAATAATAATCTCAACTCAGGGATGTCGAGAAAGAAAGCATTTACATAAGCAAGATTTATAGATATAAATATGCACATCACGGTCTCCATCATGCCCACATTCTATTGACATCATTAAAATTGATCAGTTTCCCGCTTCCAGTGAAGATAGATCCACAAACCGACACATTAGACTTTGTGCCATTTAATTAGGCTTTTCAACACAAGTAGTATTTGTCTAAGCCATTACCATTACATATACCCCTAACCAACCTATGGTTCTCGAAGACTAGCATCAACTAACTCTCCCCATTTCCTCCAAATTAGCGATTACTAACTCGGTCGTGTAAGCAATTAGAAACACGATAATTATAATGTGGGTGGATCATGGTGCTCGCGTGTACGACATCCATGTCCTTGCGTTAGTGCCTACTAACACGATGAGTAACAAATGTGGCCCTCGTAGCCACGAGTTCCCATGTTAGGTATATGTAGGCAACCATAAATTATAGTAAGAAATCAAATCAACAGTACATGGCATCCCATCCCAAGTCTCTTACTTACGTGAGACCTAAGTTATACTAATATCATGGCATGATTGAAAGTAAAGTGCATCCTCACTTACCTTAATTCGATGCAATCCTAACCAAACTCCTTACTTTGAGAAGTTTGATATGGTCCTCATTGAATATCTACATTAACATTGGATTAATACAACTCTATTAATTTTACTTGTCGAGATAAGTTTACTTAATTCATTTTAATGTCTTAAGAACATTGTTAAAAATACTTTCAAATTAATGTCACGCCTTCGTCGCGGTGACAAAAGTTTTTGAGATGAGTGACCACTGTTTCGGCAATACAAACCTCGATTAAACTCAACATGAACTCGAAAAACTTGAAAGCCATTAATCTCCCCCCAACACCTTTTGGCGCTCTACATTTTAAGTTAGGGCGTTGGGAGGGCGTTAGGTGTATTCTCAAAATGGCAAAACCTTTAGGTTCCAGCGCCTTGACTAATGTCCGACGTTGTACGTTAGGGCATTGGGAGGATGTTGAAGTGTTCTCTATAACACATCCCAGATCAGCGCCTTGGCCAACGCCTTGACGCCCGTAGGCTAGGCGCTTAGTACGAGACATGGATTCTCATCTTGAATACCCAAAAATACATTCCTACTACACTCCACCAACCTCCAAGGGTCCAAAACCGTCAAAACAACGATAAATGGTATCATATAAACCACATATTTGAGCGAAATTAGGTTGTGAACCCTAGTTTTTGTGCAAAACATTGTGAAACCTAAATTTGACATTTTATCATCAAAATTGACATCAAAACAACAATTTTCTCTCACAAATCAATGATGAGGGAGAGTGGGGTGAGTTCAAAATCAAATTAAAACTAATGAAGTCCACACTCTCTAAAATCCATCAAAATTATGATGTTATTCAAAAATCCTAATAAGTTGTTAAGAGAACAAAGTAGAGGAGATGAGACAAATGTTTAACCTAGAACTCTATGGTTTCTCCCTCTCCCCTCACTTTAATTTGTTATTTTGATTTGTGAATAAAAGAAGCCACATGTCTCCTAATTTATATAAGTAGGGTTAGAGCTAGGTTTAAAGAATTCAAATCTCATCCCTTCATCTCAACACACCCTTTTTTAGTTCTAAGACCATCTCAATGGCCTACATTAAGTCCATCTCTTTTGTTCTTTCCACTTATTTACAGTTTTGCTATTTAGTAAGGTCTTATACCACTTAATTACTAAAACACCATTAAGTAAGATTTAAACCATTCTTATTGTCTTTTTAAGTTTTATTTTCTCTTACTTATGTCATTTCACCACCTAAGTCCTTAATATCATATAATACAACCAATGTAAACACATCATACTTACATATTATATGAATTTACCAAAATAACTTTGGTAATTAGGGAAATTACTAGTTTAGGAGATTTTGGTCATTAGAGAGCAAGTGATCCAAAGCACACTGAGGTAAGTTTTACTCGATTTCGTGATTTTATGTGTTAACTATGTTGTTATGTTTCATAGGACCAAGACTTAAAGAGTGGGTCTTAGCCCCACAGGTGCAAGACTGATAGTATTAGTCTTGAACGTAAGTGACCGAGACCACCACAAGACTTAAAACATAAAGAGTGGGTCTCAGTCGCTTAGGTCCAATACTAATACTATTAGTGAAATGGATTGAAACAGGGTCGAAGAATTGAACTTGTTAAGTATGGTTTATGGGTGAAGAAAAGGGGCTTAAGAGGTTGGGGTACGTAGGAGTCAGTGAGGAAGATGAGGTGTATGTTTTTTAGGGGAGGTTATTTTGGGATTTTATAAAAAAAAGGTATGTGCAATAACAATGAGGTATGAGTGAGTAATAGGGCTCGTCACGCAAAAAGTGGGGTCCGTTTAGCCACTCATTTTTTATTACATAGAAGAACATATATTTTGACTACAATGTGGCGGCCCCAATCCCCGAGGCAAATTGAGAACCGCCATATCGTCAGACACGTCACTAAGATGCCACGTCACTGTATGCTTATCGATGATGACCCGCGACTTAACCCTTTGTTTTTTCCATTTTTAACCAACTTAATAGTTATATGTAAATTTCATGAAAAGCTTTAAGTTAAGTAATTTTTCGTTCTTTAACTTATGTTAAATGTTTTTTGTAACAACCCATTACCTTAACTAGGTGATTAGAGTTAACCTGAATCCTAATTATCTGAGTTAGGCTCGTGGTTGATTCCGCCTTACGCACCTTGATTAGTGTATGCGTGGATTTACATGATGTTTGGCATTTGTGTGACGTGTTTAATGAATTTATAGGTTAATAGATTAATTAAAATTAATATAACCTATAGTTTGGAAAATCATATCAAATATTGTGAACTGTCGGATCATCCTTGAGATACGTGGCGTGTCTTGATCAATATCATATTAGTACAGTGTCACCTTAAGCTTCAAATCACCAGATTTGCCTCGAGATATGCGATATAGATGACGATGATGAATGATTAAGGACATGAGGTGGATGGATTTGAAAGCATGAGGTGGAGGGTTGCACCTTGATTCAAGGGAGATGATTATTATCTTCTCCCAAGTTATCCTCATTGTCACAATCAAAGAGTTCCTCCTCTCAACTGCTCCTTATGGTCAGTACCATCACCACCACCCTCATCTTGTCGTGGTTATCATCATCGTCATTCTCATCACGGTGGTCATGTCCTTCGTTGGTAAGCACACACACTCCCTCTCTTTCTTTTGGTTTCGTTCGTTGGGGCTTAAGGGGTATGGTGGTGTGTGTGAGTTGTTGGGGTTGTGGTCGAGGTATGGAGATGTTGAGGAGGTCCAAAGGTTCATTGGAACCTTAAGACAGTGATGGTTAGAGGTGGTGATTTTGGTGGTTTGAATTTTCTGCTACGTTTACTTTGATTTATATTTTGATATCGATATATAAATGGAGATCTTTGCTGGCTCTAGTTAAGTATGGCTCGTATACCGGGGCTTAATTAGGGTTTCAAGTTGATTATCACCCTAATCGGGATAGGGGATGCTACAGTTCTCAATTACTGAGTCAAGTAAGTTGAATACTTAAAGTGAAAGTCTTAAAAACATGCAAATATGATAAATAATAAGTTTTTTGCATTAATAACAACCTACAGTATGGAAACCCGATAAAAGAATATCATGTATCATATGAGGTGACAAAATATACATAAAGTGCAGAATGCATGTATCAAGTACGTAACGACCCAAAAATTCAAAATCCCCACGATAGGGGTATTTCGGTAATTTCACATTTTATTATTGCATGACGTGCCAATTTGGATGTATTATATGGTATTAATGCAAAGTTAGTTGAAATTACTAAGTTCACAAACAATTTGATTTGGAATAATTTAGTAATTAGAAAAAGAGCAATTAGGGTGAGATTGACTTAAAAACACTTATTGGGCTTGGACTAGATTGAGGGAAAATTAGTAATTTGATGGATTACATGGAAACCCCGCTCTAGCTAGCCCTAAGTTAAATAGCATATTATATAGCCACCGCTTCTTGTTCAAAACTCACTAAATTGAAAGAGAAGAGTAGATGAGGTATTTGATAGTGTTTTCATGGTGGGAGTGGTGCTCCAGAATCAAGAAAGCCCCCTTTGAAGGTAAACTCATTATCTTTACTCCATCTTTCCTTGTTCAAGTTGATTTAAAAGCTTGGTTTGGTTTCATTAATGGTAGAAACCACCTCTTTGTGTCTGAATGACCATTAATGGTGGGTATTGGAACAAAACCACCAAACAATTGTGTGTTTGAGTTCCAAAGACCCCAAATGAGTTGGGTAATCCCTATTTTATGAAAATCCAACGACGAGGAGAATGGGGAGAAGCCTAAAAGGACTCATAACTCCTTACAGTTCATAATATTTATAAATTTAAATCATTTAAACTAACTTAAGGTCTCCGATACCTTAGTTGCAACTTTAAATCCCAAAATAGATCAAAATCTAAACATAAACCTCTCAACATATTTTATACTAACTTAAGAGACTTTCATAATCTATTAGAGAGTATTTCACGTCCTACACTCACCCCAAAGCCCAAAACAATATATATACATTACAACAAATAATGATGTCAGTAAGTAAACTTTACATGTTCTAACACACCTGGTAACAACAACAAGAAAATATGAAATAATCATAAAGCAAAGGAATTGAAGAAATAAATATACAACTATGCAATCCTACTCGAGTTTTGTTTCCTAACTATAATTAGATGTCGATTTTCAAAAATAGTACAAAAACAATATTAAGAGCTTATGAAATGCAAAGATAACTTGTCGGCGTTAGACTCAGAAACTAGTCTCACTAAGCGACGTAGATGTAGGATTGAAATCTCATTTCAAGCAAACCAAACTCTCAAATAAGCTTATCCCCCTCACTCTCTTTGTGCGTACATGACCAATAATAAATGCAATTCATGCAAATCGATAAACCATATCAATGTGAGAGTCACTGTAAAGTTTACTTACAATCAAACCAACTCAAGGTTGGTTGCGAAGCCTCACACCACGTTCACTTGCTTTCACGTACTTCAACAAGTCTTATTAAATCATAGATTTCACATTTTAGAGTCAAAACTCTATTTTAGTACATCAAAATCATTTTAAAGTTGCAACGAGATTAAAAAAACCTATTTTTCAAGTCATAACGAAGTTCTAGTCCCTTAATAACTCTAACTTTTCCTTTTAAAACTTATTTCCATGTTTTTAAACTCCCAGTAAGTCCTACATCATTCATTAGATTTCCAAATAGGGTCTTAACCACCTATTTAGATTCGAAATCACTAAAGAATTTCCTATGCATTCAGAATTGGAACTTAAAACCTAATTTAAGTCAAAGTTGGAATTCTCGCTCATTTAACCAGATTAGGCCACCTATTTCCGAACTTTCAATTTGGAATTTCTAATAAGTCTTTGTTTGACTCATTCCACAATCATACAATTCTAATTATCTCCATTTAATAATTAGTTCAACTCAATTATTGGTTGTTGCTCAATTTTTAATTTATTTTCTTCCTCGAGTGTTATGGCATTGGCCGAAGTGAGACTCGGTCGTGCCATACACTCAGGTAGACCTCGAGTACCTTAAGCACTCCAGGAATTGGCCTGACGCATTGCCCAGGCCTTCCTTAGGTTTAACAGGGCCATATCATGCACATGCCTTAGGCGTGACATATATGAAGGAGACTATCATCGATATAATATAACAATTACAACCACAACACATGCAATAGCTATATCTCTATTATCAACAATCCTCTGTCCACCATTTCCTCGACCAATCGAAACCACAATAACATAAGCAAACATCCTATTCATCGTCATCACCACCTCCTATCAACACCAACAACATCACAACAATACACTGTTGTCCATCACGACTCAACAACACCCTCCATAACCGAGACCAACAATTAGTCCTCCCTCAACCAAAATCAATCCATTAATCAATCAAAACCACTAAGAATTCACAAATTAACTAAATCAACAACAAATTAAATAGAAAACCTCAATAGCTCACCTATGTCCATAATCACAACAACTACAGTTCCCCCCTTGTCTCTTGTCATCAGCTGTCTTTTCTACCCCTCTCTACCGAACCCCACAAAAATCAACTCAATTTCGTTCTTCCCCAACTCAATACTCTTCTTCAATTGATTCTCTAATTCGTGAGTTGTGGGAGAATTTCGAGCTCGAGAGAGAGAGAGAGAGAGAGAGAGAGAGAGAGAGAGAGAGTTGGGAAGGAGAGATTGAACAGCAGAGCAGAGGAGAGCACCATGAAGAGATGAGAGCACGACCATGAGAGAGAGGACGGACTTGAGGGATGAGAGTTGTGAGGATTCAATTATGGAGATTGACAGAGAGAGGAAATTGAATGACGAATACAAAGCTACGACGGAGAAGATGATTGAGGGAGGTGTCGAAACTGTTATACGGGAGATGGGGAAGAACATGATTTTGATGAAGGAGAAGAAATGATTTTAAAAACCAATCTCCTCTGTTCACATTTTGTTAAGAGGGCCGCTAAGGGCACCCCACCATTTAATGAGGGCACCCAGTTAATGTGGGCACAAATCGATTTACATGGGGCACCCAAAAATTAAACCCAAAATACCGAAAATGCCCCTCGTGCAAAAAACCCTCTCACCCACCCTCGTGCAAACCCACTGGGCACCCCACCACCCCCACCCCCACCACCACCACCCTCGTTCACCGAATTCCTGGTGGAAGAATTCATTTGTTTTGAACCGACCAGTGAGAGGAATCCCCGAAATCGTGTTCTCCGTCCCTCGCCGTGTGTTTCTCCTTCGTTGTTCTAGGTTTCTGCATTTTGTAGGGTCCGGTGTGAGCCGATTTCGTCTCCAAATTAGGGCTCGGTTGAAGATCGACGAATTAAGTTACATTTGGTAGAGTAGATGTAATGTGTGTGTGGCGGTTTTTAAAATGTAAAAAAATTGGGAAATCGTGGTTCTCGGCCACACAGGCCAGAGACTGTCTCAACCGTCTCGGCCTTGGCCGAGACATAAGCTAATATTTTTGGGAAGTCGCAATCTCGGCCACGAAGACCGGAAGAGTTAACTGCGTATCGGTTGTCCACTTCCGATAGGGTCTCAGTAGGCTCGGTCGTCATAGGACGAGAGTCAGGCGAATGAAATGGTCAATCCATCTCGGTGGTGTACAACCGAGAAATTTAAATAGGACTCGGTTATACAAGAACGATATATTGGAATACTTGTCGGTCATTGGTGGCCGAAAATATGGGTTGTTTCACGAACCTGCTTGACCGCGATATCAGGAATGGATGAATTTGAACATTACAGTTTCAAAAAAATCTCCGTAGTCGTCAAACTAACAATGCAAGATTGAAAATCCAACGACGACAATTTGCACCGAACCTTAATTAATTATAAATCTCCGTAACATTCAAACCGACTCTAAAAAGGGTCCATCCATAAGTAAACAACAATTAAAACACAACACAACATTTGCATATACATAGAACATTCGACAATTGGCAAAATTTCTAAATGTTTAGCCGTCTAGGTACAAGCTTTAACCTACGGTGTATCTAAATCTACAACAGGTATGGTGGCTTCATGATCGCTAGCGATTGCAATGGGCGCGATGTCTCGAAAAACGAATCCATCTCGCCAACCTTTGTATGATCCTCAACGTACTCGATCCCACGATGGATATAAGGATGGCGGCGGTGCATTCACATGCAAGCCGCACTGTCAAAGTGAACAGTAGAACATAGAAGATATTGTCACAAACCCGATTAAGGGGGAAACAAACCAATTCAAAAAAAATCATAGAACTTACCCTAACCCAATGGATATTCCTTTCATTCGCCATTGCAATGATAAGTCTGTTGTGCAATGACAAGTACTACGTAGAGGTAGGAATGTGGAGGCACTACCATGCGAGGTTGAAGAATGACATTGAATGCGGTGGATACTAACAATCCCATGTCCGACAACCATTCTTTGAAAGATGCCCCCTCTTGCTTCTCTCGGGCAATGCACCGCATTCTTGACAGATCTCGAAACTCAGCCAAGCACTTCCCGCCAAAGGTCTTCATACCCGATAATCTCATCGTACATCCTTCTACGCACAATCCTCCACCCGTCTACGTCGGCAAGTCGAAGCCAGAGGCTATACACCGATATCCACAATTTCCATCGGAAACCACATCGATAATGGCCTCAACATGTGGCAACCAATCCGGTTCTAAGCAATGGTTATAAGCCATGTTAGATCCACTTTGCGTGCGTCGGCGACACGACGCATTTGTGGAACCTTGCATTTCTTACGCTAGAAGCTTTTGTGGAGTGGGAGGACTCAAATCCGATTGGAGATTGGGGTGCCTCCGACACTGGGGTGCCTCCGGTTGGAGACCCCGGTGTCCTCACACCCGCATCCTCAACTTCCTGCTCGCACTCCACAAAAGACGAAGGTGGACTAATCTCCCCGAATTTGCTCACTTTCGATCCTCCCCCCGCATCCTCAACTTCCTCCTCCTCCTTATCCAATCTTCCTGCGGTGTCGTGATTGTGCCTCCCACAAATCACAGTGACATACCATAAGGAGTCAGCATTCTCCTTGACGTTAATTTGGAAAGGGCATCCACATTTCTTCGTACTAGTGTGAGTCCTCGCCTTTTCATCATTCCTTGATTTCTTTAAAAATTTTGCCGCTTTCCCTTCCCAACTCTCTCAGAGCGGTCCCCTATATGTCCCAGGACTGTCACATGCAATTTTCACCATTCCCTTGCTTAATGCCCCGAGCATCCGAGCGCTTCGTTACTAACACAAACTTGTTCTCGCCACCAATCAGCTTGAAGCCATGAAATTGCCGCTTCTCGAGAGGGGAATGGCTTAGAAGGTGTAAAAGTGTCATTGTAGTCCGGAAAATTACAAGATAACGACATTACACCGCAATACAAACAATGTAACATTATAATCAACCAAAATGTACAACACAATCACAAAAAAACCCAAAAAATAGGTTCTCGGTTGTACGGTTCTGAAACTTTCTTCATAGTCTCGTTTACGTGAGGCAGAGAGTTACCATTACCCTCGGTCGTTCATACCGTGACCTACGTGAAACCTCTCGGTCCTCTGCGACGGCCAGAGACATTACCATACATCTCGGTCTGCGAGGCCGAAACAATCGCGCACCCAGACGATACTTCGGATAACCGCAAAAAAACACAAAAACATTTGCAACATTACCTCAGGACGACCTCCTCGCACCGAAGCATTACGATCCTCCATTATACGGTTGAAACAACTTCGGATTTGAAGAAATTACCAAACCCTACGTTGACAAACAAATCATCATTTTCAACTTATACGCAACTAAATAGTTCAAAAAACCCGAAAATGGTTGTCAAACATTGTTACCTCGTCATTGTCGGACGAGCAAGAATCGATCGACTCTTCGCCAAACGCAATGTGGGTGTGTGGCTTTGTGGTTGACGCTTGCTTGTGGGGTGCCCTAACTCCTTGTCAAAATGGTTTGTGGGGTTTGAACCATTATATATATACGGGGGCAAAATGGTCTTTTCCATTTTTCTTTGGAATTTTTACAAATAAGTTTGGGTGCCCTCATTAAATGGTGGGGTGCCCTTAGCGACCCTCTTTTGTTAAATGAGTTTAGGTTAACCAAATTACCTAATTGCCCTCCATACTTATCCAATTTCATTAATCAAGTCTTGCCCTATTTGTCATTTCACCATTTTTCTTTAAAATTTCTTGTTTATCTCATGTTTTTAATCCAAATTAAAACCACAAAAAATACTCCAATTTGGTCGAAAATCGAAAAAATTTCTAACGCGCTACGAAACACGCGGACACTGAAAATACTTAATTAGTCACCTAATCAAGTTTATGAAATTCTCGGAACAATTCTTCTCAACTAATTTAAAATTTCGTCCTTAAAATTTATACTTACAGGTTAACTGAATCAAAAGAGATATAAGAAAATGATCTTTCATATACGACTCTGTTAATCCAAAACTGTAAAATCATTTCCAAAGTGAAACCGTTAAGTGGACCCAATCACTTTCGTTGTAATCAACAACTCGGTGGTAGAGATCATAAACATTTCAACTTTTCGTTTCCAAATTCTTGATTTAATGAAAAGTCATAACAACTTCTCTGCCAATCATGACATTTTATGAATTTCTGACGAGTTAAACTATCAACTTTGTGGAATATCCAATAACCTTGTTGTACTTCACCTTTCATGTCTTCAATCTCATTCAAGCATCAATATATTGCAAGATCTAGCATATCTTGCTTTTCAATAAAACCATTGATAATTCTTTCCCTATCCGCCTAATTCTGATATATACATCTCAGTTTTCTTTCTCATCACTAATTCATTTTTAATTAAAATCGTCGGCCAACCAATTTTTTTTTTTAGACTGTCATCAAAATAAATATTTATATAGTGATGCAAATAATATTTGAGCACAACATTATATATTAAAGTAGAATTACGTGTTTATCTGATTTATCATTATTCCAGTGTTTCTCAACAGAAACCTTGAATTACATAAGTCACCCTCTGACTATAGATCTCAAATTACATATGTCATCCCATGACGAGATTTCAATTTACAGTTCGATCAAAAAATGGAAAAATGACACATTGTGCAACTTTCACTTATTCTTTAAATGTCTACTCACAATATTATTTAAATTGTGGACTAGAAAACAATTATCAACTCAAACTCGTCAGCCAATTCACTTAACTTTTTTCTTTGACTAGTTAGAAAATTAACGCATTTTCTAACTTCGTCAAATCATTTTCTATCCATGAGTTCACCTAGAACCTCATTTCATTCACTTAACCACTAATCGCTTCCAGATTGGCTTGATAACTTCTTTGATTTCCATTATTTCTCCAATTTCTGATATTTCCCATCATCTCAAACATTATTATTCACTAGACTTCTCTCATTACCTGAATAGAGATAGTTATCATTTTCTTGAGTAGATATAGACTTTAATACAGAGATATCGATATATTTTATGATTATACTCTCATAGTATAACTTTTAACTTGTATCGCATACAAGTTTATAAATATGTTATCTCGTATTCATCTCTACTCAATACATATCTTTGACTTTACTCAATTTATTGTAGAAGAATATTCAGTTCTTCAAACATATTAAGTCGATATATAATGTCCTTTATTCAATATTTTCAACCAATACGGATAATACTTACTAATCGAAATGTAAGTTATGTGTATGGCGGCCCCGCGCCTCGTGGCCGCCGAACAAATTGATGTGCGGGTCCCGTAGCCGTACCGACCTCATCGCCACATCAGTGCTTATCGATAGTCATGCTAACTCTTTAATTACTGATTATCTACTTGAAATTTGTAAATGACAAATGAAATGCTAACTAATAGTTGAAAACTAGCAGCACATGATGCTCAGTTGGCCGAGATTCTTCAGCTACTCAGGGCTCAGGTCGCAACAACCTCCATAGTAGTAGTAGCTCCTACAGTACTTGCGGTACCTGCTACTACTACATTGACAGTTGTTGCCCGACTATTCTTCGATGCATGTTCAAAGCTACTACTACGTTTACGGTAGTTCATGAGACAGCTATGCCAATTGTTCCACCAGTTGAGACGCCAACTCCCATTCCTACACCGATGTTTATAGAGCAACATGCTACCACTTATGAGTTCACTTTGTTGAATGAGGTCAAGTTGATCAAGGAGTTCATGAAATTTCAACATAGATTCTTTTATAGAGGCGGTGACTAGGAGGCTGCCGAGAAATGGTTACTTTCACACCAATGGCTGCACAAACTATTGAGAGTCGAGGAAAACATACATGCATGAGTTTCAGGGTCTTGTTTTCAAGGAAATGCATCGATTTGGTGGACGACGTATTATGACATTCATCCAGATCCGACGACTTGGGCTGAGTTTCGTCAGTTGTTCTACGATGAGTACATACCGGTGGAGTACAGCTGAAGCTGAAAATTGAGTTTTTGGCCCTGAGATAGGGTAAGCGAATCGTTCTTCAATATATGGAGAGGTATCTATATTTACTGCAGTTCGCCATGGAAGTTGCGGGGATAGAGAGACTGCTGATCTACTACTTCGTTAGAGGATTAGAGAAAATCATCGCCAATGCTATTGTATCGAATAGGGCTCGTACTCTACAGTAGAAATGGAGGCCATCTACAAGATGAATTAAGCTAGGAATATCAAAACCAAGGTGATCGTCTTCTCCATCTATTTTCCATGAAAATGAGCTTCAAAATTTGAGTTTTGATTCAAAAATGAATTTTTAAGTTTGGTCACTAATTTTTTGAGTCTCTTTATGAATGGAGAGTTTCATTATGTTCACCAATTTAAGGATTTGAAACTGGTTTTTCAAATGAATTGTGTTCTTGAAGTTTCTTGATGCATGCATGTTAAATTTATTAACCTAACCTTTGTAAATTGAGCCTAACTCTTTCATAAAAACTCCAAGTGAAACGGATCATATGCCATTAGAAAGCTTACTTAGAGATCTACAACTTTTTCTTCGGAGAAATTTTGAAATTCAAACTCCTTCTATCTCAAAAATGCTCTGCAATCAGGCAGTTTAAATGCTAATACGGATTTTTAAAATGCACTTTGACAAGGCATAACTCTCTCAATTCTTATCGGAATGAGCTCATCTTTTAGTATGTTGTTGTTGGACATATTAGCTGCTTTGTGACCACAAATCATGAGTTTTAGAACTATAAATTTATAGAAATAATTCTTACAAACTTGTTGGTTAGATTTTGATTCTAATTGAAGTTGTCTTTGTAAAAGTTCAATATCTCTTTCATTTTAAATTGGGATTTTGCAAACCAGGCCTTTTCTAAAAATTAAGACATAAAGCAAAAAATTTCTTGTGAAGTGTCTTCGATGATTTGGGATTTATAATAATGGTCTAATTTGCGTTGCAACATATGATCCCAAATTGAAAGTTGAAACTTTATTAAGTCTTTAAGGAGCTATTTTGGGAAATATAACTCTAAACCTAATTTAAACACCTTAAGTCACCTTAAAACACTGAAAATAGATCCCAAGGGAATTAGTGGCTATGATACAGTAGTCGAGAGCGTAGTGGGTCGGATCGGGGTGTTTTCGGGGCTTTAGAGTGTGATTTGAGGTGTGTAAATCCCTTAAGAAACATATCTTGAGTATTTAATTATTTAAATTGTGCTATATTGTATTCTTTTTTGTTCATTATCCATGTTCTATCACTACTTTGATTTGGTATAACGGTCAGCGGTTTTGTTCGTCACATGGGTTTATTCGAATGTTGTGTTGTAGAGGCTTTATTATGCTAGACCATAGCAAGTGTCACTTGCGCCCTCAGTGAATAGCAACCCAAGCTGCTGACCTCATCGATGCACATGTTCGGTGGGTTGTGATACGAACTGATTCTCCGCTAGTAGTTCAGGTGTGAGCCAGTGTGGTACGGGCACGAGATCATTCGATTGACGAAATATGTTCTAGTTTGCTACGCGTGACATAATCTAGTGGTGTTAGTTATGCATGCAATTATCTTACAATTGCCTGTTTATTTTCGCATGTTTTTAACATTATTCTTGGCCTCTTTATTATTGAATGCTCGGTGGTTTTCTTTGAGGATCTTACTCACTGGACTCAACATATGTTTTATTGTCTGGCTCAGTGCAGATCTTAATACCGGTAAGTAAGGAGGTCTTAGGCGACTATCTCTATTTACCTGCAGTCCAAGACTTACTAGTACATGTTCATTTGGATATTTTGTTTTACTTTTGGGGTTATGGGAGACTTGATAGACACGTTACATGTATATATTTACTTTCCATAGTATGTTTTCGCCTGATATACATTGTACTTGATTCCATGTTCTCCACAGTAGGACTGATGCTCTATATGTCTTGAAAGTTATTAAAAATCTATGGTTATGCTAAGTTAAGACTTCAGCTGGAAATTACTGGTTACCTATTTGCAACTCGTCAACACAAGCCATACTTGTAACTTAATGAATATCTTGGATAATTGGCAAATAATATAGAGAATATGACAACTAGCACGTACATCGAGGGGCGTTAATGTGGCAACATAAGTCGGTAGGGCTGGGACCTGCGTAACAGCTTACCTAGCAACCTCGGGGTGCGGGGCCGCCATAGTGCGTCTCTTTTTATTTCATTTGTATCTTCAATATCCATGCAAGTATCTTACATCAACTTCAATTTAAGATAACCTAGTGCTTTAAACTTCACCACTGACTAATCACGTGGTGTAACATTACATTTGAACCAATATACAACATGTTCACTAATATCAATTGTATATTGCTTTTGTTCAAAATTTTCAACTTTTGGAGTTTGATTCCTTGTAAGGAATTGTTCCGAGAATTTCATTTTCATGCGTATGTGAGAATTTATTGACCATTTATTTACCTATATTTAAGCCTCCAATTTACTTCAATTAAACTTCATAGACTCTTTTATATTGAACCTCACCAATTCATTCGATTATTCAAAGACAAGTGGGCGCTACATAAGTCTTCTATGTTGTGAATGAATCGTGATTACGATACAGAGTCTACTCGATTTTGTTTTTATCAATCTTAGTTATTCTCACATTGATCTCACTTATTATTTTGGTCTCACTCCCTTTACAGACTTATCACGACTTATGCTCAACAGTTACATCACTTACAACTTTTTTGCATTGACTTACAAAGGCAATTCATATATCTTCTCTTTTCAAAAATATAGCTAAGGACATTGCCACTTCTTATGATCATTCAATCAATTGATGTTTTCCTTGGCTAATCTTTTTTTGAAATAAAGAAATTTTGTGACTTAACCAGTTGATATGTTTGTTATTTCCTTAAATTGTTTACATTAGTCTCAGATTTCTCGACTTTTCTTTTTCTCGAAAAGAGATTCGGTATTTTCAAGAGACTATGAATGATCAATGTGAGTTGAATTATGCAGTAACTCTACCCCGCCTATCTATATCTTACTGTTTACAATTCACTTTTGATGATTTCACTTGTTTGTTGTTGTTTGACTGAAAAGATAGAATAAGTGGAGTTCTTCATGAACTGTTTATTATTGCCTTAAAACTCGAGCTGAAGTCTGCAAGTAACTCTACTCCGCCTATCTCTATTAGGCATCCCTCAACAAGACAATTAGGGTAAACCATATCCCCCCACAATACTCGAAATCAAATGTACACTAACTCTAATCGGTGTCAATCTTAGAATGCCTATCATGCGACTAGAAATGAAAGATATTGTAAAACTCGAATCAAACAAGATATATTAATCTCTACCATAAATAGAAACTCTACACTCAATAAGTCCTCGTGTGGTATCAACATATGGTTGTGTTATCATGTGTACTCCCTAACGACTCTATTGTAGAAATACTGCTGGCAGTTGTGGACAGTCTTTCAACATGTGCTCAACCTGCCGATATCTATAGCAAGTAATTGGCCTGCGCTGTCCCTGAGCCTGATCTCGGGCCTGTGCCAGTCTCTTCCCCTATCGAGAACCATATCGACTTCTACTTTTGCCTCAACCTTTACCACCGTGCTTCTGCAGACATGACACTGGTGGTGCTGGAAGAGCTGGTAAAGTAGTATGAGTCGACAAAGCTGGTCTGACTAGACATGGTAAGGGAGGTCTACCAACTATACTCTGAAGTGGAGTAAGGTATGATGCGTAGGTTATAACTGATGTAGTTGTCCCTGATCCCTAAGAACCTCTCTCTCATCTCATCTGTCCCTTGCAACTATATCTTGTAATGGCCCATTTTCCAAATGAACCGCCACGGAGGCCAATGCGGGCCCACAACCTGGCCTACCAGCGTTAGATGTGTCCCACATGCAAGCTCATCCACCATTTAATCATTATTAACCTCAATGAACAACAATTTATTATTTAAATTGTTAATGAACTCCAGTCATATGTTATAATATTGTTTCGATCCTTAATAAACCACAGCGGAAGTATTTAAACATGACAAAATAAAATATTAAACATTAAAGTCATGCTTTTAACTCGAATACCTAGTATGGAAAACACATATGTCATCATAGACTTAAAATACACATCAAAGGTCTCAAAATATCAAAAATATAGTGTCCTGGAGTGTCTCACAATCCCCAAAATAAAAACAAAATACATATAATACAAACGTAAAAGTCTAGCTAAATATCTCTGAATCACAGGTACTTCTGCAAGCTTGCCCTTGCCACGACTCGTACTCAGATCTGCACTCAAGCCATCACAAAAAGGCAGATGACAAGTCCTGAGTGAGTATTCCCAAGGAAATTAAGTGAGTAATACTGAAAGTAAATAGTGAAATTTAAACAAAACTATTAAATATACAGAAATAAATACAGGCTACTGTGATCATCGCATGGATAAGTAATAGTGAGAGCTCAAAGTGTGTTCCTAGAGCCTAGGTCAGACTAATGTCATACTTCGGACTCTCCACATAATACTGCCGGCGAGTACCAATCAAGCAATGCCAGTATCTGGATCTGCTAGGTGGTAGGCGTAGAACCTACGACGCACCTACACGTGCCCCGACGCGACTGTCGGGTCGAACTATTCACTGAGATCCCTGACACACGTGTTATAACCTAATGGACATACACACAGGAATGGTACGAAGCGAAAGCCTCAATGTCCGTCCATTTAAACCAAAACCAAGAATAGAGTATTGAATGACATAATTTGAATTCAAAAGCTAAAATAAGTAAATGCTCAAGAAATCTCAGTTGGGATACTACACACCTCAAACCGCACTCCGTGTCCCGATAAATAACCCCTCGGTCTGGCTCCGTTGAATCCCCGATATCCAAATTACCGCCCGAATTGAACTATTTCCATTTATAATTAATTTTTAGTCAATTAGATGTATTTTATGTTGATTAGTATAAACATTATGAATTCTGCAGTGTCTAGCGCGCTATGTTTTTTTGGTAGCGCGCTAGGCATTCTAGGCAGCTAGATGTTCTTCGACAAGAAGATTGTTTCCACCTAGTGTGATAATCGTCATGTAGCGCGTTAGATGACCTCTTTAGCGCGCTACCGAGGCTCAGAACAACAGTTTTGTTGACAATTTTTTAGCATCACCACCACAACAACAACAACATATATTACTCAAGTTCATAGCACTTGAAACCCACCAAAACAACCACATAACACTCCATTTCAAATTCACACAAACACCCCAAAAATTCAGACCAAAAGATGAAGGAAGTTGAGGTGATAATGAAGCTTACCTTGCTTTGGTGAATTAACCTATCCAATTTCCTCAAATGACCACTTTTGTTGCTCAAAACCCTAGTGTTTTTGATCTCCAATTTTCGGATTTCTTGAGAAAGAGAGAGAAAAGGTGGTGGAAATGAAGTCAAATTTGATTTTTATACCATTTAATGATCTCTACTCACATGTGCATCCTAATGCCATCAAATGGACACTATTTACTCCATTTTTCAAGCCATAATGACACCTAAATTTACTCCATTATCACACTATCCTTTGTCCTTAACCAAATAAATAATCTCTCGGGCATTCTAACACCTGATTTCGTGTCCCAAATAGCGATATACGCGTACTACCATGACCATAACCACCAAACGGGCATTACATATTAATTATTTAACTCATTCAATTCATTTCATGTGTATATTATTTTCTCTGGCCTAGTTTTTCATCTTTTAGCCTACTCGGTACCCGCTTCGACACGCGTATCGAGGCGAATACTTATCACGTAGTTTTTATGTCAAACGTAACATAAATACACACATCGCGATGTCATTTAATCTATTTCAATATAAACACTGCAAATTAGACAAATCAGCACACAAATAACTATTTATTTAACTCCGTGTGCGCCCTGGCCTAACTGCGGGTCCCACGAGCGTCTGAGCTGTCAACCACGTCATTAATAACGGCGAATTAAATTCGGGTCGTTACATATCTCATCCTTTCAAACTCTACGGCCTTATCCGCTAACAATGCTTGATTCCAAAGGTGTCTCATCAACAACTCTACTCAAATAATAAGTCTTGTGAGAAAGTGCCCACTCGTATATCTCACCTAAATTTCTAGCACTTGAACTGATCACATAAAGCCGTATATTTGGCCTCAATCCATCTCCGAAGTGATACACATCCTCATAGTCATCTTTCACTAAATCTCCAACAAATCGCCTCAAATAGCCATATCTATCTTTGTAACTCATCACAGACTCATCAGTTCCATGTATCATGCTCATGAACTCTTTCCTCAACCTCTTCATCATTGCAGGTGAGAAGTACTGCTGAAAGAACTTCTTGAATGCATCCCATGACTTAAAATTTCCATCAGAAGCTATCGTCGCATGCCATCAAACATCAGCTTCTCTCTGTAGTGTATACGATGAAATCTCAGCCTGAATTCTATCCTCAATCCTTAAAATCATATGAAGCTTCTCCTGATACAATATCCATTTCTCAATCTTCTCAAATTCTTTTTGAGGCTTTGGTATTGTCACTACCCGAATAGTTTATACTATTTGGGGCTGCATGTGTCGCATGATAGGAAGCTCTAGTGCTTTGGTAATGTGGGGCTAGTAGTAGTAGTAGTAGTGGTGGGGGTTGATGTCGTCTTTGGTGGTGCAAAACAATTTGTCATTATGGCGATAAAGTCATTAACTTGCTATCCCGAGGTTCAACTCAATCAGAACGACCTCGAGATAATTATTAGCGAGATGGAATAGAAGGCTAGCTACTACTAGCACTTTGCATCCCCACCGTCGCGTGAATCGGCCATTGGTGTCTCAAGTTGATAGAGAACGCGAATCAACTACTACGTAGATATCGCATATATACAAATATAAACTAACATTTACATATAAAAATCCCCAATTCAATTTCACTTACTTCCCAACTGATGGCTTTTAGGCAAGGATCATCTGGTTTCCACAACTAAAATTTGTGTTTTATTCAAATTTATACGTTGTTTATTGGGAAGACTTGCTCTAATACCAACTGTGACAACCCCGGGCACTGCCCGACCTAATTTCATCATTAAGCCTTAATCTTATCCACATAAGACTTAACAATGTATTAGTCAGCCTTTTCAAATTTTTCTCCAACCTAGCTAACTTTAAAATAAGTAACCTATCGTTATCTTGTCAATCATTTTTTCAGAGTTAATAAAATTTTCTTATAACTTAACCTAATTCAATAAAGCGGTAGTCTTAACAAATTAGCGGAAGCCATTAACATAAATCCTTAATATGTGGAAAATCGGGAAACAAAGATCACATACATATATATATAACGAACGACGATAATAATATATATCAACATGTGTTTGGTCGGAAAACTATCTCTCAACCATATATACAACCCTAAAAGTATATAAAAGACATATATATAAGTCATACAACAAAATCAAAAACCTACAATATCGAGGTAGCAATGAGTCAATGGCTCAGAGGTAGTCGCCAATCTTCTCCTTACTCGATCTGCTACTTGATGGATTTGCACCCACCGTCATAAAAAGGACGGTGAGTACAGGAAAGTAGAAAGTAACACTTAGAGACATTTATCCACATTTCCAAATATACAACAACTATCTAAAAGTATAATAATAGCGACTATGCTTTGAAAAAGAATCATGTTATAAGATACTTGATTAAACAATATGAAACCGACACTTCGGCTAAGCACTAATGATATAGGGTCGACGTGTGAGTTACATCACGTCAGCCTTATCTCACTATTAATGTGAGCCCCTTCGTCATTAAGACGACTGATCGGCTTAGATTATCTTAATCCTCTGATAATTTAGTCAGCCAAATCCGTTCTTTAAACTTTGACCTCAAAATAATAATGACTTCAATCCTTAATAAGGTTCCAAAATTAAAGTATATCCTCAATTAAACTCAATTCATGATTTGTTCAATTGGAGCAAATTAAGAAATCATACGGATTACTCTCCGTATTTTGTACAAACTCGGTGGCACCTCCTCTAAAAGTGGCATGCCCGAAAATTCACCTAACAGACAGCAGAATTGGGAAGAGGCCTAAAAGGACCCATAACTTATCACAGTTCACAATATGTAACAAATTCAAATTTATAAACTAACTTAGTGTCTCCATAAGCTTAATTGCAACTTTATAATCCCATAGTAGACCAAAATTGAAATGCAAACCTCTCAATTTATCTTTAACTAACTTAAGAGACTCTTATAACCATTCAACAACATTTCACGTCCTACACTCACCCAAGAATTCCAAAACAATATATATAAACAATTTACAAAAAAAAACTTAGTTAGACTTTTGAAAACAATTACCACAATCTTCGAGTCTTATCCATTCTTTCCTTATCTTCATATAGAATCGGACACCATCTAAAACAACTCGAAGATGTCAAGCAAGTAAATTCCTACATTGATCTCTACTCCTGCAATTGTTTGTCTGATACATGGAGACATGTAAATGCATTTCCAAATAAGCAATAAAATATATGTGTCAACATGACATACAATCTACTTTGTCGCTGTCTCCTAACTATAATCAGATGTTGACTTCAAAAAAATAGTACATAGACAATATAAAGAGATCATGAAATGCAGAGATAAATTGTCGGTGTTAAACTCCGCTAGTCTCACTAGACGGCTTAGAGACATCACTAAAACCTAGTTTCAATCAAACCAGACTTCAAAACAAGCTTATCCCCCTTAATCACTATATGTATGAATGACTAAGAATGATAAAATGCAATATAGACTATGATACAATTACACGTACAAAGATAAATTCCTTAAATAGTAAAGATCATTATTAGGGTTTACTTACAACCAAACCAACTTAGAGCGTCATTTTCGGGGTTCCCGGAGCGTCGGATCACCTAAAAAAATATATCCAATAGCTTCCTTGCATACCCAATTATATTATGGGTTAAACTTCAAGTGAAATCAAATCACTAAACCCAATGAAACAAGCTATGACCAAAATACACTGGAGAACAGTTTCCCAAAATATTAATTTATATAACTATTTCAACTGGCTTACAACTAGCCAACTTTGGGTAATTTTTTAACCTGGAAAATTTCAATATTTTTTATGATGACCTAAAAGAAACTTGTAGTACCCATGTCATACTTTCCATAAACTCCAAGAACACTCAAAGCACCAACGAAGAAGTTATGGATTTTTCAATATGGCCTGTCAACTAGCAAACTTCATTTATTTTGAACTGAAAAACTTTTCCAAATCAGTATTTTTGTAATTAAATCTTCAAAACTTGACAACAAAATTTATGAATCCATTTGATACCAACATCAAAATATTTCCACAGCCCGTGGAGTTAAATTGGATCAAAAGCAATAATCAATTCATCCTTAAACCCAATGTAAATCAATATCAACTATAAAAATATCTCCAAAATGGTTATCAACTTAATCACATTAGTTCAATTCATCAAAACCCTAACCTACGTCGGTGGAATTTATTCCAAATTGATCCAAATAAATTCAGCAGATCAACTCTTAACAATCCCTACCAATTCATATTAAAACCTCACAAAAGAAATCGAGAAATCGCAAGAATTCAAATTAAATTGAGGAAAAAGGCCATGAATTGACAATTTACCAAATTTTGAGTCGTATACCTCGTCTCCATTGTGGAAATTTGACTCGAACTGACCATCTCGCGATGCTATACGAGCTTTGCAAAAAGAAATTGGGAAAAAAAATAGACGTTAGGAGTTCACGGAGCGAAAAAGAAATTGAGATGGTTTTGAGAATGAAGTTCGTTCTCTTTGTTGAAGCCAAAATAATACGTTTTGGTTTTGATTTGTTTTTTTTATATATATTCCTAAAATTCCTATTTTGACATGCTTTCACTTCTAGTGCTCGTTTTCGATCTGATTTTTCACCAAATTGTGCCAAACTCTCAAAAAAATAGTCCAATTCCATAAAACGTCCACAAGACACGACATATCGAACCCTTATGGACCAATTCTCTAAACTTACACCAATTTGAACTCATTCTCCACGTCGACCATTGCCAACCGACATAAAGCTCGAGATAAGTTCTTGCACCAACTTCATTCTCATCTTACATCGCCACCGATCCCAACTTATACGTAAATCAAGGTAAAATCTCATATGATATTTAAAACTTGATTTACTAGTTTTTGAGGAACTAATCATTTTTATTTCGCTTGTGCCCTTCAAACACGCATTTACAACCCCGATTATGACAAATTGAGGATACACCTTAATACACCCCGACTTCATGACTAAATAGAGTATATCACATCCACTAGGCATGCAACATGTAAAAATAATATTTAAACTTCGATACTTAATTTCTAATTAAAATCCGAAAATACTTAATTAGTTAACTAATCAAGTATATGAAGTTCTCGAGATTTCACAATTAAGGGTGTAAACAATTTCATGAATGTTTTCACATCCTCTTAAATGCCCATCAAATAAATATATACTCACAAGTGTCCCTCACATGTGATGTATACTTGTCAACAACCTCGAGTCCCAACCCAGTGTCTTTGCACAAGCTAGTGGTAAGATCCCGACAACCTCGAAAATCTAGCGACCATGAGCGCCACACTTATCTCTATCATATCATGGTCCTAAATACAAGAACTACTTTCATAATTCAAGGAATGACACAATTTAAAAATTCAACAATGTGATTGCATAAGTAATGCACAAAGGAAATGGATTTACAATACTATAAATCACTTACCTAATAGCATGTTGTTTCAATTGACTAAAATTTTCAACAATCAAGAATGGCATAGCACGTGATTTAGAATCAATGAAATCACTTAATCAGCAAACAATGTTATGATAGAAAACTCATGAAATGAGATGAAACAATAAGTCATCACATCTAGAGTACAGCCGACAAATCAGTCCAAATGATTGTAAATGAATAGCATAATAGAAATGAAATGTAAATAAATATCTCAATCAGTTTACTTATAATCCATCTAAAGTTTCTAGCGTAATCGAACTCCCGACACCTCAAAATGTGTACCCGAACCCCTAAGACTCTTCCTTAGGCTCCTGGTATCATTAGATATGTTTAAGGGTGTATTGAGATGGTTTTACATAGGTTTAAGCTAAGTTAAAGGTTTTTAGAGTTCTTATACAAATTAAAAAAATTGTGTTGTCCACTATCTCTAGCGCGCTAGGGAGTTTATCTAGCACGCTAGAGGCCCCTAGCGTGCTAGGAAAAATGCCTAGCATGCTACTATTCTTCATACGAAGAACAGTTGCACGCTCAGGCTGGATAGTACGTTATCTAGCCTAGATAACGTGCTATCCAGAGCAGGGTCCAAACTCCACAATCTTGGCCTACTCCAATGCCTTGGATCTTTGTTCTCCTCTGTCAGAGATCCAACACATACTCGAAAACAACAACAACAACAACTTACACTTCATACATACATTAATTTAAGAATGCATTTGAGTAAATTTAGTAAAGAACAAATAAATTTTAAAAATTCATAACTTTTTGGTTTTAATTCTAATTTGGGAACTTCTTAATAACTAAAATATCGGCTCAAAACAAGGAAGTCAAAAATACAACTGGTTTTTTAAATTAACCACACTCACACAATTGGATTTTTGAAATCAATTTCATTGCTTGAAAATAGAAATTTTCAACAAAATTTATAAAATCAAAACTTGAATTTAAGAACTTAATTGATATGTTTAACTTGATCAAAAACAGTTCACAAATCTCATACAAAGTTTTGAATTCAAAAACCTCTTGATATAATACATATTCCTCATGAATTAAGTTATGTAAAGACAATTAAATTCATTACTTAGGTGAAGGGTGTAGTTTCCTAACTTGGATTCTTCACTTGATAATGAATTTGATATCTTAATTCACACTCAAAGAAACTCCAGTAATCATACTCTCCTTCTCTTAATCAAACCAAGATCGTTTGCATTTTTATCCCATCTCTTCATATATATATGGTAAGATTGATTTATAGCCAATGATCTTAATGTGTACACCCATCTCGAGGCTAATCTAATGGCTTACAATATGATTTACAAACCATTAACTCTTCAGTAACTCACCCTTGATAACACATCTTCATACTCAATTGGTCTTGTGATGTGTTCACACATATCTCGAGAAACATTTAGGACTAATGTTTAAGATTTTCTAACTTAAGCTAAATTTATGCAAATCAACATATAGCCACATCAAATTAGCTATCTAAGCCACACTTAGATTAAACTTACCATATCACTCTCTAACCCGATTTGACATGCATCTCAAGGCGCATCCGTGCTCACGTCTTGACACTTATACACAAGTATGAGTGAATAGTAGTCTACACATATACAATACACTAGGCACACATCACAACAAATCTAACATATACCTCAGCCACATTGACTCGATCAATGCATGTTTCTCGATGTCGGTTCCACATCACAGGTCAATGATCTTGTTTAAGGAAATTAATCTAGAATTAGAAATTTGGGTTATGACTATAAGATCAATTAATCCTTAAGATAAATAGACTACTCACTCATTATCATCAAAAATAAACAAATCATGGTATTCATTGCAATCAAAGATTAAATCAAATAACTTTAATTAAATCAAAGAATAATACCGAATGACCAGAATTAGAGTCTTCAATGTAACTCCATCAAAACTCTTCTCAATACTCAAATCTAATGTAAACAACTTTATGCTCTTGTCTTCTATGAGTTTACCACGTTCTAATACATATTTATACTCCTAAAAGTACAGTTAAAATAATTTACAATTCCAAATGA
This sequence comes from Stephania cephalantha, assembly GCA_039657325.1. Lineage (NCBI taxonomy): Eukaryota > Viridiplantae > Streptophyta > Magnoliopsida > Ranunculales > Menispermaceae > Stephania > Stephania cephalantha. The sequence goes on along the minus strand of CM077578.1, from coordinate 33,787,553 downwards.
ACTAGAATTCCAAAACTTTCTATTTTTATGTCTTGACGTTGTCTGTAAGTGAATCCACACACCTTGTGTAAAGTGATGGCGCCGCCACGGCGTCAACCTTTCATGTGTATTTTCTCCTCTTAGTAGACTCGGTGCCTCCTATGTAACTGCCTAACGCCGAGTGTCTAACCTTATAACGTCAACTGTGCATGCACATTGTCAACTCTCCTACATCTCATTCTTTGGTCTCCATGCCTTATCCACGACTTTTTGCTCATTCTCCACGGCATCAACTGTGTCCTCCACGGTGTTAACTCTAGTTTTGTGCTTTTTCTCTTCATTTCATCATGAAATCACTCTTTTGTCTCTTTTATGCCATGTAGAACTAAAAGCACATAAATACCATTAATTAGAGCTCATTCTAGGATATTTAGGCCAATTATACATCTAAACTAGTCCTATATATAAGTCTAATTAAGCACTTATCAAGCATCAACTCCTCTTATGCAACAAAAGCCACGACCTTCCTCGAGGGACGTTTATCACCAAATGATTGATGGAGCATTAAAACAAGGGTAGAGAAGGGATTTCACAGTATTTTAGGGTGTTAACTACCTTTGACCAAACCTACACACACTTAGACCCGAGTTGACTACTCAAAAACACACATTCGGCTACCCCCTCCTCACCAATTTCTCAAGGGGGTCGTTTTCCCTCTACTAGACACTAAAAATGAAAATAAAACCCCGCTACCCCTATTTTTGTGCTCATCCTCATGAACCCTATCCATTCTCTCTCTCCCCCATTTCAATTATTCATTTTCCTTCTTTTCTCTCTCCTATCCATAAAATCTCTAATTTTCTCCATTTTCTCTAAATTTATGTTTTGATTGTCGATTTTTAGGGCCATGAGGCACTAAGCCTCACGGCCTAGGATTGGGACTTTTCAATGGCAGCTTAACATCACCATGGAGTTTGTGAGGCTCTACCTACTTAATTTCAAATTTGGTTTATATTTTGGTATCACTCTTATTATTGTTTGATTATCATGATTTGAATAATTGATTGTGTAGTTGCAAATGCATTCTCTTTTATTTAAATCTATTGCTAGGTTGATTGTTTTGCATCTGTAGTTGTATAGAGCGTTGAACACCAAGTGGCAAGCAGATAACCCAATTGGTATACTCCCTTTTATCTATCTCGCATAATAAGATGGTCTAGGATAAATCGAGAGCGCTTCGTGACTTGGTTGTCAAGGGCTAGTGGTTTCACGAATCTTAATACGACAAGTGTGTCAAATCCAATGGTTACTCTACCTAGGGTTGTACATTTGTTAGAAAGTCTCTTACCAAAAATAGGAAATCGATGAGTGTTAGGTGCTCTTCGAGACTCTATAGCTAGTCTTTTGGAACTAAACCAAATAATTCTTTGTAGAATTGTCAACCAAATCCTTGATGTTGAGTTGAACTTGGTTTTTCCAACCTAGGAATTTACATAACTTTTCTTACGTTACTTTCATGTAATTAGATTAGTCATTTCGTTATTCCCTTGTCATTGTAGTTAGTTTATTGTTAGTTCTCTTGCACTTTATATCAGTTAATTTAGTCAATTAGTTAATTATCTTTCTTAAACCCCATCTTTGACCGAAGATTAGATTACTAATCCTTGTGGATTGACACTCGTGATTACCACTACTACAAACCAATTGTAGTTATCATTTGGTAGCAACTCGAGTTTAAAATTATTATTGATGCGTTCGACGCACATCACCCACCAAAAGAGAGTGGTCCAAAGCACGAATTGCAGTTGCGTGGCTATGATTCCACCAAAAAAAGATTGGTCTGCATCACAAAATATTAAGTTCACAAGTGGTCACATTCAGTGATGGCTTTGGAAGAACTTACAATTGCTTTGATGGGACTAGTTAGAGGACACAACAACGATTTTGTCCACTAGTGGTTTGCATCATACCAATAGTGAGGGATTCAATCACCAGTTTCTTGCCAATAGCTAGCATGCATTGAATAGAACAACAACTTATATTTATTACTATTCTTATATGGTGTATCTCTCATGAACCCCTTTACTTACGATTTGCGAATCGGACCTTCATGCTATTATTGAATGATTCACGAATGAATCTCATTTTATAGCTACACGTCAATGGTTCCTTACTTGTTTATGAATATGAGACTTAATTTCATGATTGAACTTAATTCTTCTTGAATTTCATTTCCACTTCATGCTAGTTTCTTGCATGTTTATTGAGTAGTACATGCATACTTGACATTGGAGCGGATTTTTTGCTTATTGAGCTTTGTTGTCCATTTTAGCTCACCCCACTTATATCTCAGGGCCTTCCACATTGGCGATAGATCGAGGCAAGGGAAAGGCGATAGATTGGAACCTTCTCTTTTGATGTGAGCCTTGCATTGTATTATTCTATATTTGTTTTTTAACACTATTGAACTTGGGTTATATTAAAATGGGTCTTTCGGGTAGATTGAACCTCACTTTCCTATAGTTCGAACTTCTTGTTATTGATTGAATGACTTTAAATCAATTAAGGAATTGAGAACCTATATATAGTTTCATGGTTAGTCATATGGATCTTGTATACTTTATTCCACACTTTTGGTCTATATGAACTTGTTGTATTATTCTGTAACTATTTTAGACGTGCCAAACTGTTTGCTCGAGCTCGCTCACATATTGGGTATGGGTGGCGGTCTGGCCTGGGTGACCTAACCTTAGGTCAGGTGAGGGTCATCACAAAGTATCACTTTGTCTCCCCCAAACCCATGAAAATAAAATTAAATACTAAATACATACTCCTATGATGTCTATAGTATGGCTTTCCAGTCAGAGGTAGTCATCAAGAACTCATTTGCCTTGGCTCCTCGTAGGATCTGCAATTTTTCACCAAAAAGTAACAGATTTCAATGAGTAAATCTTGGAAACGTTCGATTAGTATTCACTGATAATCAATGAAGTGAGTACAAGTCATGCAATTGAAATGAAAGAACTGGAATGAAATCGCATGAAGATAAGTCGTAAGAATCAAGAGGACATGGGTGCAAAGCGAAAAAACTTGTCGAACCAGGGGTTGGCTTCATTAAATCGAGTGGGCCTTATTGGCAAATGACTTACACCAGCTCAACATTGTCGATTTAGAGTATCCAGCAAACAAAAGTCAAACTTCTATCTATCCCTCTCGAGAAGGAACCAATGACGGGAATAAATCACTGTCTATCCTTCTCAAAACCTACTGGGCCTTACGGGAGTGACTCATCGCGATCACCGATATGTGCACATTGCTTAAACTATGCTCGAGGTAGCGAGACCTAAGGTCTGAAATCGTGTCATGCCCGACCCCATCGACTAATGACTCGACACACGTGACAGTAGACTACGATAACAAGGTAATACTCGATCGCGCAAATTATAAAACTGAAATATAACAAGCGCTTCAAAAATGAACTCTTACAGAAGTCCTTGTGGGTATACTTACCTCACGCAATAAAAATAACCCTATAAAACGTCTTGCTAATTCTTCAAAATACGCACCCGACACCCGACTATACTTTTCTAAGTCCCTGGTGTCTAAATATCCCATTTAGAATCTCATTAAGTGAGTTTAAAGTGTGAAACAAAAAATCAAAATTTTAATCCAATCATATAATGGTGGCACCTTTTACGGTGTAAACCGTTAGTGAAAAAGACTTGAGAACTCCCAATAACCAATTTAGAATTGAATTCTCAAAATTAGACATCGAGTATTGAGATCACAAGAAAATTCGAGTCTCAAAAACCTCTTGAAACAAATTTCCATGCTTCGCACCTTTCATGTTCATGTAACACGCTTTACGAATTTACATCCCCAATGCATAACCCCCAAAAACCTCAAAACTCAATTTCCTACCATTTTCTATAATTATTTAATTTAATTTTGATTAATTAATAAGAGTTGGGCCCCTGAACCAGGCTCAGTTTGGCCAAAATTGACTAGGCTCAGTTCGACCCAACTGGGTTAGGGCTAGCCCGGCCTAGTGCGAAGCCCCCTCCCCCTTTCTTCTTCAAGAGACAAGCACCCTTTTTTATTTTCTTGGGTTGGGGCTGGCCAAGCCCAGCCCCTAACCTGTCCTGAGCAGGGGAAGCCCATGGCTCCCGCATTTTCTTCTCCAAAGATGCATTGTGCGTCTCAAGTTGCTTTTTTTCTTTTGATTTCTTCCACTTAGACGTCAATATCAATAGGAAAGCCTCAATCTAGCAATTCAACACTTAATGTGACAAACCATATATGAAAACAATGCCTTTAAGGTAGGTTTTCAAAGTAAACTTTAAATCATAATTTTATGGGAAATCATGAAATCTGAAATTTTAGGGGTAAGATGTAAGGCCATTATGTGTCTCAAACTTATGTCTTAATATATGTAACTTATGAATTACCTAAAGTCTTTGAGCTCTTTTTAGGTTACCAATTTGATGGAAATTAGTATTAATGTGAGAAGCTAAAAGGTTCTTCATCGAGCCTATAAAAGGACATTTGTATCATTAAATAATGCATCGAATGTTTAAGGCTCTTGAGGGCAATAAGATCTTGGTGGTTTTAGGAGATTAAAAAGCTTCCGGGTAATTCTCTAATTATAACGACCAATTTTTAGTGCTTATTTTATCCATAATCGGGATCATAGACATGCGATGTGGGATCCACCTAAGATACGTGGTCTCACCTTGGCGTTTGGTCAAGTATAGTTTATATTTTTTGGTGAATTCCTAGTATTTGTATATGTATAGATTATTAAATCACTTTCACTTACCATTTATAGGCGCGATGACACAAAACGAGAAACACGCCTCGAGATGTGTATATGCGTAGAACCGGGTAGAAAGTGATTGATGAGTTTGTAATTAATCCATATACACATTAATGAAACCAAATTAGGTATATTAATTTATTTGAACTATAGTTTACAAATCAATTAAAGTAAAGTGCCTAAATTTGTATAGATAAACATGGGTCATAGATATGTCTCGAGGTACGTGTTAGAATAAAATTCATGAGATTTGAGTTAAACTGGTGTTAGTGTGTGTCTGTGTGTATGCGTATGTATGTAAGTGGAGATAATGGAGTGATTATCGGCCTTAGATTCACCTTGATATAGAGAAAGAATCAAAGAAGATGAAGGGCTAAAATCATCTCACATGATGATATATACAAAGTTGTTCTTCATTTCTATGCAAGCAAGAGAGAAAATTTTGGGATTTAGATTCTTGGAATTAGCTAGAAGAATTGAGTGTAGAGGAGGTCAATCGATCATCTAGGAGAGGATTGAAGTGATTGAGATCAAGCTACAAGTGTAGGTAACACATTTCAAGTTACATTTTCATTCAATTCATAAGTTTGAACATGGATCAAAAGAGTCTTTGATGAAAACAGATTTTATACTCTTCCTCACTGTTTTTGTGAGCTACTTGAAGGCTTAATTTAGCTCCCAAGTCCTAAATTTCAAAATCACAAGTTTTGGCCAAATTAAAGTTTGTCAACATTCTAGATTTTATCGAATTTCACTGGGTAAATGAAGTTGGTTTTAAAATTTGATTATACTATTGAACTCCTTGCGAAATTCCACTAAATTTTTTATAAAAAAAGTTTAGGATTTGGTGTTGTTTTGACAAAGTTATGATCAATCAAAGTTTAAAGTGTTTTTGAACAAAAAAATTGGATTTTTGAAACAATTAACTTTTTTTAATTAGGAAATTATTGATGCGTAATTTTTTGTCATGGAAAAGGTGTTTGGGACCCTTGATGAAGGGAACAAGAGTCTCAAAGGTTGAAATTGTTGGATTCCGGGGTGGTAACCCGAATTCTGTTTGCGAAATTTTGGGTTCAAGCACGCCTAGCGCGCTAATTGAGCCTAGGCGGCGCGTTAATGACCCTAAACAAGAGAAAATCTACAATTTCTCCCATGTGTCTAAAACACCACAATTTAGTCTAAACCGCTATCAAAATATTCAAACATACTCTTACATAAACATCTCACGATTGTAAAGTGTTGATACCGGGTGTTAGGGGCAAGTTTGGAGTGGTCGAGAGCCGGTTTAGGCTAGAAATTGTGTGCATTTGCGATAAGCAAACATGTCGGGCATTCATTTCCATTTCAATTCCATTTTAACTTTGAAATACGGTCAATTGGACTGATTTGCTGGTTTTTAAACTTTTTAATGCCCTAACGTATATGTATGTTATGTCTATGCTTAGTATAAGTAATTGAAATCATAGTTTGATTTGATTCGTGGCAATTTGTTCTATTTGCTTTCTTATCAGGGTTTGGACTCTTTAATGTTATTGATCTCCAGACTCGTGTGTTATGAAATAGCATGTTATTGTTTTATCTATTTCATCTGGTGTCGTTCACCTCTGTGTTCATATGTTTGTATGTTTTCTTTTTATTTGGACTTTTGATATGTGATGGTTCATAGTGTCTGTAAGGTGGTCGACACGTTTGGGTTCCCTAATTCTACGAGTTAGCATGGCACACAGAGTTAGATTCCCTAGAAATGTTGGCACTCTGCATTGTTGATGTGACTTAGCTCATAGCTTACTAATGGAGACTCTTATTAGCTGATGTGACGTAGCTCACGGTCAAGTGTATAAGTTGATGTGGCAAAGCTCACGACTGATTGAACCTAGATTTGTGTGACTACCCTGTCTAATCCTTTAGGTGTACTTGGTACATGTTTGTATACATTCCTTTACGCTTTTCTTTTGTAGCTATCGTATGCCTTTAGTTTCCGTTTCTTGATATTTGGAAATGTGAATAAATGACCGCATGATTTACTCACTGGAATTTTCATTTTTTGTGACAAGTGTAGATCCGTCAAGTAGCAGACCGAGGAAGGATAAGATCGACGACTACCTCTAAGCCCTCGGAGGCTATCTGCTACCCTATTTCGTAGATTTCACTTGTTTATATTTATCACGTCTTTTATATGTTTTGGGTTATATATTGGGTTGAGAGACTACACTTCCCTATTGATGCATGATGTTACATGGTTTTTTGTCACCTTTGATATACATACATTTGATCTATTTCCTGGTTTTCACTTATAGGTGTTTATGATTACTTCCATAATATTATTAAGACTTCTGTTAAATTGTTAAAATGTACAAAAAGTTTTAATTAACTCTGAAAATTTCAAATAGCGGGAAACAAGAAATATTATCCTGAGCACTAGTTACGAGAAGAATAAGACAAAAAGGCTGACTAATACGTTGTTAGGTCCTACGTGGTTGGGACTAGGGTTTAATGATGGGATTAGGTCGGGTAGTCCAGTAACGACCCAAAATTTACTAATAGCAAATTAGTCCCTAATCAGGGTCACCGGTTCGTGAAGCTGCCTGAGAGCGAATACGCAGACCAACATTCGGCGCGAAAATCGATTAATATTTTTTTGTGATGGATGCCTAATGCAATGTATGTGTGTATTTTATACTCGGGTTTTTACTTAATCTGTTTATTCGTCATTTGGCATGCGAGCGAGAACACACCTCGAGATGTGTGCTAGCATGGGACCTAGTAGAGAGTGATTGCTGAGTCACTAAATTAATTGGGACTTTTATGGTTAACTAAATAACTTAACATGTAGTCTAAATGTGAATCAAATTAAATAGGCATATGGTTTCAAACAAAAAATTATACACACATAGATATACCTCGAGATTCATGCAACAACACACCTCAATGAAGCTTTGTGTACACATGTGTGTTAGAGAGCTGAAGTTAGTAGGTTAGTAGGAGGAAATAATGACCATTTGATTTCATGGAGATGTGGGTATGCACAAGATCAAAAGCAACGAATATATAAACCACACTTATCTCCTCAACTTCATTTGTTTGTCTATTGGAGGACGAAGTTCAGGCCTTTGCTTGCAAGAAGTTTTGTGTTCTAAGTGTTTAGGAGATTGATCACCATAAACAACCTCAACAGCAACCATCCTAGAAGACCTAAGCCCTAGGTAAGTGTTCATAGCTACCATGTTGTTCAATCTGGATGAAATTAAGATTAGAATTATGGGGTTTTTGTTCTAAGCCGAAATCTGAGTCCATTTGGGTTGTCTTGATTAATGTTAAAGACCTATTTGAGTCCCTAAGCCTTAATTTTGAATTTGTTTGACAAAAATCTGGGCTTTACTTCAATTCTAGTTTTTTGGGAGTTTTCAAAGGGTAAATGAATTGATTTTGGAATTGGTTTGTCGATTTGAATTCCTTACAAAAATCCATTAAATTTGCTGAAAAAATTTTGAAATTATGAGTTAAATTAACCAAATTATGATCAATCAAAGTTTGCATCTTATTTATGTCAATGAATCTGATTTTTTATGAAATTTTGATATAAAGTAGTTCTTATTCTTCGAGTATGATTCTATTTTAGAAATCCTTGCAAGATTTTGCATGGCTAAGTATATTGGATTTCCAAATTTGGTTTTAGTTTGATCAAGTTATATCGATTTAAAGTTTTTGGGTATTTTGAAAAAAAATGAGTTTTTGCTTCAATGCATGTCTAAATAAAGTGGTTTGATCTCAACATATTGAAATGACTGCTATTGTTTTTTTGTTATCCTTGGCAAATGGGAGCAAGGGTTTGAGGCTATAAAGACGAGCCATGGTGTGAAACTGGGGAAACCAATGTGCAGCCCATGCCTGGCGCCATGGCCGACGCCGTAAGTTTGTATGCACAATGTCAGACACGACGTGGTAGGCAAGAAGAGGGGCAAAGGCACAGTGGCATCGCGGCGCCATAACAGCGACGTGCCCTCTCTTCACCAAATGGGGCGGCACCGCAAGTGGCGTCGTGAGTTTGTACACACTGTGCCAGCGACGACGCCACATCCTAAATTTTAAAGGTTTTTAAAATGCAACTTTAATTTTCTCACACCGACTTTTAACAAGATTGAACGACTTAAACAAATCTAAAATCACCCTAATTAACTTCAAGAACTTAAGAAAGATTCTCGATGAGTTATATGCGAACTTCAGAGTGTCGGGAAAGCGGATTAGCATAGGATTTGTTTATGATTGAGGTAAGTAAACATGTTAAGGCAATTATCTACAATTCACTTCCATTATTTGAGTTGATATATAATCACTTGGACTATTTTGTTGCCTTCTCTTATTTCAAATGCCAGGATTTGTGTTTGTGTTTCCTAATTAAGTTTATCGGATTCATTTAATCATATTATGACTTAATATATGACATTCCTTGTATTGATCTCGTTCTATGTGGATTCCCTTATTGTTGTTGATTCTTGACTGATGAATTTACTTACAAAAAAACATGTTATGATATGTTCATTCCTTATTGGTGTTTGAACGCCTCTATGTCAATATGTTTGTATTGAAGTACTTGTGTTTATGTAATCTACAAATCCGACATAGTGCCAACTAGGTCTAAGATATTCCACCAGTTTCGGTCCCCTATTATATGAGATACGCGGCTCATGGGGTTAGATTCCTTGGGGATGTCAGCACTCAACACACCTAATGCGTTTTAATCTTATGAGTAGCGCGGCTCACGGGGTTAAATTCTCTGGGGATGTCGCCACTCCACACACTTGATGTTTCTAGCATGGCACACGGGGTATGGGACTTTGGTATGTCAACTAACCTAGATTTTCATGATTCTCAATTTATTATCCTTTGTAGTAGCTTGGTAACTGCTTGCATACCTTCTTTCAGCTTTTCTTTCTTTATAGCTACTATATGCTTTTAGTTACCGTTCCTTCTATATATTGGAATTGTGGATGAATAGCCTTCATGAATTACTTTTACTTACTGTACTCACAGTCTAGTTTGTGATGGTGAATGCAAATACTTCGAGTAGCAGACCAGGGAAGGAGAAGATCGACAACTACCTCTAAGTCTTCGGTGAGTGTTTTTTGCTACTTTTGTAGGTGATCATTTTGTGTATTTATTATTTATGTCTTTACATACTTTTTGGGTTATATATTGGGTTGAGAGACTTGACTCCCCAACTGTGCATGTATTACTCGGTTTGACTACATGAGATCGTCTATTTACCTGGTTTCCGCAGTAGGGTTTTTTATAATGCTTACGTAAATTTTATTAAGAATTCCTCTGATAATATTAAAATGATAAAAAGTTTTAATTAACTCTGAAAATCACGAATAATGAGTAATGAAAAACACTTACCCTGAACATGAATAACGAGATGAATGGGACAAAAAGTTGACTAATACGTTGTTAGTCCTACGTGGCGTGGATTGAGGTTTAATGACGGGATTAGGCTGGCGGTAACCCGTTTAGGGAAATGGGCCGTCACTTGTGCCCTGATTAGAGGTTCAAGCCGTCACATTAATTGATCTAGATTTCATTATGTTTAAGAATGTTTTACATGTGTTATTAGAGCCTACTAGATCAGTAGAACGTTCCACGAATGATTTACGTTTTATTTTTTGATCTAGTTTGATGTTGAATTGATCTTAAGGCGACCAACCTAATGTTTATTGAAAGATACATGTGTTTGATTCTAGATAATTATTAAATATATATATACACACACGTATATGCTTACTGTTTAATCTTGATGAACTAATTTGCTCTCAAGACTCTAAATTTCTCAACAACATTCAATCTCAATTGTCTAATTCTTATTGCAAATTGGGATTTGCATCTCACGTGCTTATGTACAGGCAATTGTTTGATGAGGTTATTGATAGATTAGTTGTAAATGTTGTTGTGACAGCATACATATTAAATCATATTTTTTATATTACAAATCACAATGCAGTTGATGTACATGCACTCGCATATATGGATGGTACGCGTCTTGCATGTAGTTAATATGAAAAATACTTTATGTGATCACTTTGTTTATATATTTTTCTTAGTTCTTCTCATTAATCAAAGTCAAAAGTTATGATAGAAAATCAAATTAAAGCATATCTTTTCATTGTCTAGATTATGTTCTTGCCTAGATAAATGTCGTTTCACATCTATTTTTAGATATAATATATGCTCATCACACTTAATATTTTTAATGTGTTAATGTTCACTATCTATAACGCATGATATATCAACCCTCGGACAATGTAATAATGTGCAAACACTGAGCAACCATCACTGTGTTGCCGCATTATTGACGTTGTTGGTGATGGTATTAATGTAGTTGGTGTATGTGGTTGTGAATACTATATAATCTTACAAATTAATTGGGCAATTTCTTAACTATTGAAGATGAATAGTTCTTCTTCTTAAGAGAATTTTAGAAGTTGTCTTTTGGACTTCTTAGCGTTATAGTCAATTAAAAATCATAATATTTTGTATATATGTGAATAAAGACATTAATTAGTACTTGTTATGTATGTGAATAAAGGCATTAATTACTAATTGGACTTCTTTTCATATTATAATTGATAAAGAATAAAGAATCAACATATTTTATGGGGATTAGAGACATTTTATAAAATAACAACGGTAATTAATGCATTATGTAACGGTTTATAAAAACTTTTGCGGTTTTAGTCTTAACAACTAGTTGGTCTTCTTTGCATTAAATAAATTATTAATCAAACGACTTAACATCAAGGATGAGTAAAACATCTTCTAATAACCATTGGACATTTTATGTGATCACGTCTCGCTGGTTACAACCATCATTATTACATCATAGATAGGGATGCAAGCGGGGCGGGGAATCTCTGTGAGGAACTAGGAATCCCCGAACGGGGATGGGTACAGGGAATTCAAATGGGGAGGCGGGGATGGGAAGAAAATCATCAAACTCGTGCACGTATGGATATGGGGATTGAAAAAAATTATATCCGCGGGGATCCCTTTGGGCAACCCCATTAATAACTCTCGCGGGATCCCTGTGGATATCCCTATTAGGAGTCCTCGTGGGGATCTCCTCGAATATCCCCATTGGAGGAGATCTACGGAGATCCCCATATATCAATTTTATATAAGTATATATTCATATATACCATTTTATATTATATATAGGTATATATTATATGTATATATTAATATTCCATGGTTTTCACCCCAAAATGCTAGTGATACACATAACACGCAAACTCTAATGGGATTTATAATTTTAAATTATTTAATTAAATGAATTATAAAATATTTTTATTTCCAAACTACAAAACTACATTAATTATTTTATTTTATCTTGAATTTGTTTGCGAGATGATATTGTCTTAGTGGATGAAACTAAAGATGGAGTGAATAGGAAATTAGAACTACGGAGGAATACATTAGAATCTAAAGGCTTTAAGTTGAGTAGGACAAAACCGAATACATGCAATCGTAAGTTTAGAAACACTAGACATCGAGATGACGGAGTGGTAAAATTAGGGGAAATAGAAGTTCTAAGGTAAACCACTTTAGGTATCTAGGATCAATCATACAAAATGATGGTAACATTGAGAATGATGTCACACATAGAATTCAAGGTGGATGGAAGAAATGGCGGAGTGCAACGGGGGTGATTTGTGATCGAAATGTTCCTACTAAGTTAAAAGGAAAATTTTATAGGACCGCAATTAGGCCGCTATGCTCTATGGAAGTGAATGTTGGGCGGTAAAGCAACAACAATTACATAAAATGAACGTAGCGAGAAATGAGGATGCTTAGGTGGATGTGTGGTAAAACTCGTAAAGATAGAATAAGAAATATAGAAACTCAAAAACAAGTAGGAGTAGCACCAATTGATACAAAGATTAGGGAAGAGCGGTTGCGGTGGTTTGGTCACTGCGCAAAGACGACCTACAAATGCCCAAACTAGAAAACTTGACTCAATAGAAGCGTAGAAATTCGACGAGGTAGAGGCGGACCAAAGTTAACATGGGAGACATTAATTAGGAGGGATTTGAATGGTTTGGAAAGCTCACCATCAGTTGCACTTAATCGAGCACAATGGAAAAGTTTGATCCATGTAGCCGACCCCGATTAATTTGGGATGAGGCTATGTTGTTGTTGTTGTTGTTGTTGTTGAATTTGTTTGCAACTATATTTACATTTTACAAATTTAGAAACCAATGAAAAGTATTACAAAACCTTATTTTAATACTTACATGTAACGACCCAATATTTATTAATCGCGTTTATTCGGAAATTTCGGATTAGGAAGCCAAATTTCCCAAATCCACGTGGACACCGTGGATAAGGTTAGGACACGACTGACTAGACAAAATAGTTGTTTTTACGTGATGGTTGTTCTATTGCGGTGTTTAAACTGTTTAATTATTATATTGCATCGCATGTGTGTACTGGAGTGTTGTAATCAAGTGAGATTGTGCAACGGGTGTTCACCTCGTAAAGCGTGTCGATGCGGGTATCAGGTACGCATAGTACGAGAACACTAAGGCTAGACAATATAACTTGAATAAAAGACCATAACTATGATAATTATGAGTTAAGATGAATAAATAAATCTTAGTGTAATTCATATTGGTCGGGTACACTAGTAATGACATGCCTCGAGATGCGTGTTGGGATACGGGCACAAGGTGTCGGGTAGTCCCAGGGGTTAGTGGGACCACTAATGTATCATCAATGAGACTAAATATACTAACTTCATGAATTTAAGTGTCTAAGTTTGTAAATGTAGTTGATATGGATTAATTGGACTATAGTTTGAACAAACAAATTGGAGACCATTGATTTATATGGAGATGATGAAGATGTGTAGGAATCTTAGGATAAATAGTAACTAGTAAGTGGAGACATGCATTCTTCATGTGGGACAAGTGGTTTTGAGTGAGGACACATGTCCTAGTAATTAACTTAGTCAAATTAAGGATGTGCTTAATTAATCAAGTTGCTAGCTAGTCAAGTATATAAAAGATAAAATTTGGTTTTCATGCAAACAAGAGAAGGAGAATCCAGAATTTTTGAGAGCAAAAAGAGCTAAAATGTGCTGAATTTTTGGGACTTCAAGGGTACCTAAGCGTGGAGGATCAAACTACAAAGGATTAAACAATAAGTAACAACTTCTACTCCTCATTCGTTTCGATTTCAATAAAAATGTTTCCATGCATAACCAAGAGGTATTGAATGGTTTTGGTTTGCTAATTTTATATTTTTCTAAGGTTGAAGATGAATAAAATACATATCATATAACTTTGGTTTCAAAAGAATTAAGCCAAAGTTGCTAGTAGAACCAATAATATTCATGAAAAATTAGCCAAACTTTGCAAGGGCATAACTCGCTCAATACTTATCGGATTGATCTTATCTTTTAGTATGTTGTTGTTGGGTATGTTAAATGACTTATGACTAGAAATAATGACTTTTGGAGCTCGATATTGGGAGAAATGATTTTTACAATCTTGTTGGTCGCATTTGTTTTAATTTTAGCTCTTTTGGTAGAATTTCGATATCTTTTTCGTTTTAAATCAGAATTTTGTAAGCCAAAACTTTTCAGAAAGCTAAGACAGAGACCAACAACTTCGATATCTTTTTCGTTTTAAATCGAAATTTTGATATCCTTTTCATTTCATGCCCACAAATGTGTTGCAACACATGAACGAAAATGATACTTTATTAGTCTTTAAGGGCTTTTTTGAAGACTTGACCTACACACTTAACTTTAAATATCTATAATCAATCTAAAACACTTTAAATTGATCCCAGTGGACTCGGGGACTATAGTGCGATAGTTGGGGGCATCTGGTATTTTTACGATTCCGAGGAAGAGTGAGTGCGTATTTGAGGTGCGTAAAACCCATAAGAAAGCTTCACAGAATTCAGCTCACTTTTAATAGTTTGTCAGCCCCTTCATCATTAAGACGACTGACCGGTCTAGGTTACTTTAATCGTCTGATAATCTAGTCAGCCTAAACCATTCTTTTAACTTTAACCTCCAAATAATATTTATTTAATTCCTTAATAATGCTCCAAATTGTAATTTAGATCATCAGCTGATACAGTTCTTAACTTATTTTATTGGAGCAAATTAGGAAATTATATTCGTATTTAATCTTGATTTCGACGACACCTCCTCCAAAAGTAGTCCGCCAAGAAATTCACCTAATAGACAATAAAATGGGGAAATGCCTAGAAGGACTCGCAACTCCCCGCATTTCATAGTATATATCAAATTCAAAATTTTAAATTAACTTAGAGTCTCTGGTAACTTAATTATAACTTTACAATCCCAAATAGACCAAAATTGAAACGTAAACTTCTCAACGTGTTTTAAACTAACTTAAGAGACTCTCATAACCATTCAACGAAACTTTACGTCCTACACTCACCCCAGAATCTTAAAACGATATATATAAACAATTTAAATAAGAATTTACTTTAAAATTTTAAATCAATTACCACAATCTTCGAGTCTAGTCCATTCGTCCCATGTCTTCATATAAAATATGACATCATAGAAAAAAATCTTGAAGATGTCAGGTAAGTAAATTCCTACATTGATCTGTACTCGTGCAATTATTAGTTTGATACATGGAGAAATGTAATTACATTTCCAAATAAACAATAAGATATATGCTTCAACATGACATGCAATCCACTATGTTGGTGTCTCCTAACTATAATCATATGTCGACTTCCAAATATAGTACAAAGACAGTATTAAGAGATCATGAAATACATATATAACTTGTCAGCGTTAGACTCCAGTAGTCTCATTAGTCGGTGTCAAATGTAAGATTGAAACCTAGTTTCAAACAAACCAGACTCTGAAAGAAGCTTATCCCCCCACTCTAAGTGTGTATGCATGACCAAGAATGATGAAATGCAATGCAGACTATGATGCAATTACAGGTACAAATATATTCAATCAATAGTAAAGATCATTGTAGGGTTCACTTACCACCAAAATAACTCAAACTTGGTTGTGAAGCCTCACACAACATTTCCTCGGCTTTCATGTACTTTGAACCTATTCCCCAAGCTTTGTTTTGAGTGGTTTCGAAATCCTCGACATTACCTAAAACCATTAAGAAATTCGGATGATTACCTAATTCAAATTTCTTAAGTTTTCGACCAATTTTCGATTTAATTTGATATTCTCAAGTCCTAAAAATCTCGAATCACTCCAAATCAACTCTTCGAATGTTCGGATCCTAATTTTAACTGCAAATTGTAGTTCAGAATCAAAAATTAATCTTGACTAGGCTCTTAAATAATTTTTCAAATTTTTGGCATTATCAGTGTCGTAACATGCATTACGAGGAAAACCACAGTATAAATCCTCGAGAGAATTTCAAATTCTCTATTTTGCATAGAAATACAAAATTTCTTTTTATTTAGTCCAAACATTTTTTTTCTGATATTTCTATTTTTCTGGAATTGTTTCTCCATTTTCTGAATTTTTTTTTTTTTTTTTTTACTTGGGGTTTAACCCCTGAACAGGACCAGTACGCTCAGGGGATCAAACCCACATCTTCTTCCTATTCATTTCCTCTCGTTATTCTTGTTTCAACAATCCATTTTTTTAATTTTTTATTGGGGTTAGGCTCCCAACCCCAACCTCAGGTTGAGTCTAAGTAGAGGAGACCATTTCCCTGCCGACTTCTTCCTCCGACAAGCCAAGTCTCCCCTCTCCATCCCCCGTTAACAGCCAAAAACAACAAACAACTACACCAACGACAACAACAATAGTAGCACAACCACGCAACTCACCTTCTCATGACCTCCCCTTCCTTCTAAGCCTCAGCCTTAATATCCTCTCCCTCGATCATTTTTTCTCGGTCTCTCTCTCTGTCGAAATACGAAATAGAGAAGGCGGTATGTGTGGTTGGGGAGATATATATAAGATTTCCTCAAGCTTTGTATCATACGAATCTCGAGGCAGATTTAATGCTTCATTTTCATTATATATTTTGATCTTCCTCGAGATACGTGTTGTGTATCTCGAGGTCAATCTTTATGCTATTAACTAACATATCACCTCTTAACCGACTTAGATGAGATCAATTATAATGATCTCTTTAATATATGTATCACGTATCTCGAGGTAGATCTTGTGGTTTAATATCAAACCATACAAATCACCTCCATGCACCACTACATTTTCCTTGAGATGTGGTTGCACGTATCTCTAGGTGTGGATAACTCTCTAACATCACCCTAAAATCCACTCTTTATTTCCTTGATGCTCATGCTACATGTATCTCGAGGTGAATCAAGGTTTATACTTTAGGGATAGGTGTATATATATACCTATGTATTTTCACAGCTATAAATTCACCACGCGCACCAATGACCACCTTCGGGCATGCACACTCATACATCCCACGCGTGTAACCCTCGACCCCGTGTGTCACTAGGTGCCCTACAATTTATTAATTATTCTATTTAATTTCATGATCATCTCTTACTTTGTTGTTATCATGATTTATTGTTGATTCGTTCATGTTGAATAATCGTGTTTTATACGTGCATTTTGGGGGGGTTTTCTATGAAGACCAATTGAGTTGGTTCACCAAAGTTTTGCTATGAAAACTTTGCTATGAAGACCGATTGAGTTTGTTCATCAGGGTTTTGCTATGAAGAATGGTTGAGTTGGTTCACCAGGGTTATGTTGTGTTGTTATTGTGTGACAGAATGATTTACCAGTTGAGTGATTTACCAGGTTTATTTATGTTTATATTTATGCTTACTTATATAAATGTTGTTATGTTTTCTGGTTATTTACTTATTGCTTTGGTTTTTGTATTACCCTACATTCATGGGAGTTTGTCTTTCTGTTGCCAGATAGCATACTTGCATGTCTCGTACTTTTATTTGATTTCTTGTTGAATATTGTGTGGACTTCTCTTGGGATTTTACTTACTAGACTCGTCACTATATTTGTTAGTGGTGAGTACGGATATTTCTATAAGTAACGACAAAGGGAATCTTGGCGACTATCTCTTTCTGCTGATGGTTTTTGACATACTCGTAGGTATTTATATTTTGATATATCTTGTTTTGTTAGGGGTATCGGGGGACTATGAAAGACACTGTACATTTATATACCTACTTTTTATATCTTGTTGCCTTATATATGTAGTACTTTACTTTTGAGTTTTCCATTACTTATAAATTTTGATAATATACATAAAATACTCATATATTTGAAGTCTTCCGCTGTAAAATGATAATGAAACCTAATAGGGTAACTAACATGCATACCAAATTCATTAGTAATTGTATGAAGAATAATTGGTTAAGCTAGTGTTAGTTGAAAATGTGTAAACAACAAGTTAGGTCGCATGGCATCATAGATAAGCAGGTCATGACGTGGCAGGGCTTGGTGACGTGTGATGTGACATGGCGGCGCTCAAAGTTGCCTCAGGGCGTGGGGTGTCACAGTTGGTATCACAACAATGGTTCAAGTAATATAGGGAGTTAAGGAAAGAGGATAAACTTAATAAGAGTCTTAGATGTGGAAACCCGGTGTACTTACCTTAGAACTTTAGTTGGGAAGTGATTGTAAGGCGGGTAGTGTTAGGGTCCATATATATGATATGTCTTTGATTGTATTATACTATACACGTATTGTGAAGATGATTCGGGTATTTCTACTTATTGTGGACGATGCAGATAGATTTTTCGGTTTACGTTAAGATGGAGATGACCTATGTGATACATTATGCTACACCAGATGAAATCATTTCGAAATCAACACAACAAGATCGTATCATCGATATACTTATTCTCCATGATATTTGAGCAACGACTTTGTTGAGATGTGTTGATTTCACATACAAAGCCTACATATGATAGCGAAAGGCTCGAGACCAGAAATCGACGGGATTAGGGGTCAGGGAAAGTGGTCGAAAAGTGGACATGCTGAGTAAAAATAGTAATGATGAGCTCATATAGGCCATGAGTTGCACGTCGAGGGCATTTTTTATTGAAAGGCCTATAGTGAGATGATAAGGACAAGACTTAGAAGAAAGAGTTTCGAAGTGGACAAGTAGTGGGAGGTAGTCAAAATATCTTTACAAGGATAGCTAGAAGACGTGAGACAAATGAGCAGCTAGAAGACCCATGGACAACGATAGTGTTGAGATAACTCAAAATGTGCACGAAAATGATTACAAGAGCACAGTAGCTCTAGCTAGAGCAACGAAGTTAGTCTCGCAATCATGACGGTTTGAAAACTCCACTAAAGTTTTATGAGTGTTCTCAAACAAAGAGGTTGGTGGAGCTTACATCGCCATCTCATCTATGAAGAGGAAAAATCAGAAGTAAAAGTCGAGTTAGAGCCTACAATAGTAACCTAAGACATCAGACACATCATAATAGAGCGACGAAGAAAATAGGTGATTTGCAGATCTAGGGATCTAAAGACACATGATTTTTAGAAGACACAAGAATGAAAAGGGTGGCGTCGTTTGTTGTTCCGCGTCGTTTGTTGATCCGTCACATTTTATTCCCTGTGAAACAATAAGCTATGGCGTTGTATGTGGTTCTGTCACATCTTCCTCCTCGTGAAATGACAAGTTGTGGCGTCGTCAGTTGTTTCGGCACATCTTCTTCCCCATGAAACAACAAGTTATGGCATCGTTTGTGTTCTATCACATCTTCATCCTTGTGAAACAACAAAAAGTGGTGTCGTATGTTGTTCCGTCACATCTTCCTTCTTACAAAATGACAAGTAGTGGTGTCGTCTACCGTTTTCACTATGGCTTACTTTCTGTAAAGAGACTAGCAGTAGTGTCATTTATTGTTCCGCCATTGTAGAGTTGCACGAAAGATGAGATAGTTCCAATTGAGATTCTAGAAGATTCAATGGTTGCATTTAAACTAGACTGTACCACGCGCGACTAAGCCCTCGGTGAATGACAACCCGAGCTGCTTTCCGATGCACGTGTCGGTGGAGCGCGGGAATAAGCCTATCACCGCGATGAACCAAGTAAAAAGTGAGCTTGACACATGTCGAGCCTGCATAATAAGTTCTCATATTTTACTATTATTTGTAGTAGTGGTAAATGGGATATCGTCTCCACAGTGATTTTTAAATCTCATAAGAATTAAGGCTATCTTAAAAGTTTTACCAGATTTAACTTGCTTTAATTTAACTAATTTAATTAAATGGGAATTAAAAACTAATAATATGCGGATAAAATAAATAATTAATTAAGATAACTAAATATAAACAATTTAAATTCAATAAACTAACCAAATGTAATTCAAACTAACAATCAAATAGTCAATAAATCAATATAATTAAAATATCTAAACAAACATCTAAACAACTCTCCACTAAACAATGCAATATACTTGGATTGCATTCAAACACTAGAACATAACTTTACTTCATAATATATTTATAATTACATCACATGGAATCTTAGAATCATTAAATTCTAATTCATAATAGGTTGATAGCCTTTAGTCAGCCATCGATTTTCCTAAATTCAATGGAAAAGCCACATTCTTATCATTGTAAATCTACCCATTAGATAAAATGCAACACCATAGAAATACGAAAGCATTAATACTCAATGAAAATCATGCCTAATCTAAGCTAATAAAAATCAGAATACGCTAATTAATAAATAACTTAGAACACAATCACCTAGAACATCCACTCGAGAAAAGCCTTATAGATTAATCCTAATTACTACGTCTACAATTGTTGTCAATAATTATAGACATAGATTTAAATACTCTATACTAAGGAACATATTGGCCACTATGCACTCAATACAAAGAATCATTAATTATAATTCACAAAAACAACTTGTTTAATTCATGATTAACATGTATGAATCAATCTAAAGCATTAAGTACGCGATTCCATAATTATAACTACATAGCAATCCAAAGTATATACATGTCTAGGGTTTGTTTATATTAACAAACTACTCACTCATATTGGAAATAAACAATGCAAATATGTATTTAAAAGACATAATTAAATTAATAAATACCTCTTAAATAAATCAAAGCACTGATATTGCTTCACATATAGATTCAATAAAACTAACTTATAAAGTAAAAAGGTTGAAAAGTAGAGTAATGGAGAGAGTGAATTCAAAAACTTAAGGTCCTATTTATGGTTTCCTAAGTGTGCATACCATAGATAAAGTTAAATACCTTGTTCTTATCTAAAAAACTCGTCACCAACCTCAATGATTTGTCATCGATTCCTAAGTTGTACATAAATCGCTGAATTAATAATTGGTTTTGGCTCTTTGTGCTCCACCGTTTCAGCTCGCGATTTCTAGTGTAATTTTCAATTTGTTGTGGATTCGCTGGCCAATCTCTGCTACTGATTTAGGTGGCGGTTTTCAGTGTAAACTCAAGTCACTGGCTAATCTTTGGACTTCTTCTCCAATTGACTGTTTTGCTCCTCCTTTTTTTTCTTCCATTTTTTCATTTTACTACTTAAGTCCTGAAATCACAAAAACAAGAGAATACATAGCGTAATATCTTCTATTATATCTAAAATCGACATAAATTACACTATAAAATATGTCTAATTATTTACTTATCAAATACCTCTAAACTCAGCACTTTGTTGTCCCGAGCAAAGAAATACTCTCAATCATATTCTCTTTTCATTCTTTATGTACTGATTTCAATCTAATTCATCTTAACTTTAAATAATATAAACTTTAGAATAGAATTCATTTTCAAATGGAAACATATTACCCACAAGTAAATGAAAGTTATGGTAGAATAGATTCATTCAAACGAAATGAAACATCTTTTAATGATAACTTAACCACCTAATGCAACACCCTTTAGAACTTAAAGTTCATTACCGAGGCCAGTACATAAATATAGGTTTTCTCAATCTCCACTGACAAGCATTAAACTTATGATAACTAGTATAGAATCTCAAAACAAAAAAACCACTAGATTAATCTTAATTTTAGAAAATATTTTATAATAGCACCACAATCAAAATCAATAAGAATTTTGCCAAGATACCAATGAATATATCATTTAAAACGTGTTGGATTAAGAAATACTTCACTCAACTCTAGTTTCAAGCACTCGAGCTAAATCTTTTCTTTGAAGAGTTTAAGAACATATATCTTTTTCATTTCTCATTTTCTTTTATACTCCATTCTAATTATTTCTTTATTACATATTTCTTTTGTTTTTGAGTCCCTACGCCATTTCCTATGGATATTCTCACGTTTTTCCCACTATAAATTATCTGCTCCATTTCTTTTGGAATCTGTATGACTCTCTATATATTTGTAAACACTTGTTAACATTTTTCACTATTCACTAAAATCGAAGAAATTATTCTTTTTAACTTATAGAAATTCATCGATTTCTAACTCATTTCTTCTTTCAATTGTGGTATAATAACTTTCTATATATATACTATAAAAATATTTAATCAATAGCTTTTGTATCATAAGATTTTTAGAAATCTGTCTTGTTCATCTTGCACTATTGTTTCAATTTCCTACCCATTCTCATGACTAACACAAGGCATTCAATTTAGTGTATACATCAACTAGTAAAGTTAATCAAAAAATGTATAAAAATTGATTCTTTCTATCCTAGAATTCACTTAGGTAATAAAAAAATCACTTCCATTCAAAAATATATTATATGTTCATTATCATTATCATTATCATTCTTTTTCTAAATAAAAATAAAGAAAAATGAAATTCATACTTACTTGAATTCATAAGAAAAATTTGAAAAAATTTATCAACTCACTTGAATATCATATCAAAAGTTTGAACTTTTTGGATTAATTATGAACTTATCTTCTACCTTTCTTTTCTTTCTTTGCTTTTTTTTGCTATCGTTGTCATACTTCACCTAAAATACCCCAAACTCATCATAAACCTTATCCTCAAGGTTTAAGTTGGGTTTCCAACAAAACAAATATACCTCATGAAGCTTAAATGAATCGATATATGTAATAAAAACGTAAATAAATAGAGAAATATTGAATTTGAAAAATTTCAAACGAATGTAATGCAAAAAAGAACATATTTCATTCATAAGCAAAAATTTCATCAAAGCAACACATTTAATCATTCATTCATTCATTCGTTGCATACAAGAGAAAACAAATTAGACACGGCAGTGTCAAGAAATTAATTCATCATTAGCTTCATCATCTTCATCCATTCCTGAGAAAGTTGGGAAACATAGCTATCACCGGTTGGTTGTAAGTCCCAATTAAAAAGTGCAACTACAAAGACAAAATGTCGATGATTCTCCTCGAGTCTTAGAAATGACTATCATGTCTTCTCGGACATAGAATGGTAGCATTGTAAAGTTCTCTCGTTTGATGCTATCATTTCTTTATTATGATGAATTTTCGTTTAACTATACATAAGCGAAGAAAATATGGTCAAAAAATCCTCTTGTCCTAGAAAGTGACGAAAATGGTGCCAAACTCATATCAACAATCATTACATTCACTCTAGCCATCGATCTTGTCGCTCTCTCTTTGTATGTCATCTATTGTCTTCCTCCTATTTTTATTTGTGTTCCGCTTTTTCGCTTCTCTCATATTTATTGCATTGAATAATTCTCGTTCATCCTTTGAGTCATTATATCCTACCACCTTCTTCATTCTTTGTACTCCCGCATCATTTATTATCTTCTCAAAAAATACATCAAATTCGATCAAAACCCACCCTCGGCTTTCCTACATAATTCAGTGATCAAAATTAGGAATAGCAATCCTTCATTCTTTGTAATCTACATTGCAAACTTTATAGAATCGTGTTTGGTTTTTCCAACATCAATTAACTCTTCTTCATAACTATATAGTATAGTAGAGCAGCTCTTGGGTTCTTCACTTCAAAATGTTGTTTGGTTGGGTAAAAACATGCATCTATAATATAACTCAAACTCTTCGTAATCTTCTTAAAATATGTGGTTTCAATAAATTTTTGATGTCCTTCACTAGCAAGCGCAAATTCCTTCCCCAAAGGGTATCTCTAATGAGTCTTGGATTATCTCAAAAGGATAGAATTCCTTAATGACATAAATGACATTCGGGTAATCTTCATACGTTCTCTGTCTGTTATGTGGTAGACCAAAAAAATCTATTCGACCTCGCATGTGAAATATCAATCTTTTTTCCTTTTACTACTACTTTGTCCCATTCCTTACTGACGTGCCCATTCGCATAAAATTGTCATACAATTTTCGAACATCCGCTTTCTCCTCGACCCGTATAGTCTCTCAGAAGACTTTCCCATCCTCTATCTCTGATGATGCTTACAATCTTATCCTCATATTTGCTCACATTCTGAATATTGAACCCTCTTTCAAGAATTATGACCACTCTTTTTATCAATATGGTATCTCTTCTGAGCTCTAGGTCTCACAAACAAATAAAGCTCATAAGGCACTAAATGACTAGGGTTTGGGTTCTCAAAATATTCTTCCTCATCGGACGATAATGGAGATTTGCTCTCAAAGTTCAGCCCTCCCAGGTCTAGGTTCTCTAGTACTAACCCTAGTAGGTATAATATTCATTAGGTGGCCCTTATATTTCTACTTTGGTATTGCTTGCGTTACTCCCTTTCCCTTTTTCTTGCTTACTATTCTTACCTCTTCCTCTACCTCCTCCCGTCATAGAATAATTCAACCATGATGAAATAGGTAAATTGAAGTCCTGTAGTTGAAAATCCAAACTATCAAGGTAAGGAAAACAAGTTTGTGAAAAGGTTTTAGCATAGAGTCTCGAAAGAGTTGAAATTAGTACATCTAAAATAGTTTTATCGACATATTCCTATCATAAGAATGTATATATTAGAAAAATTTGTAGAAACCCCCAAACTCATTTAACCCATATTTAAATTGAGAATTTGTATAGAAACCTATTTTCAAAAACAATTTGCAATAAAAAAACCCAAGAACTACATTCGATTAAAATATCATCAAAAATCGATTTTGTTCAAGACATCGAAATCAAAAGGATGTTAGAGTATCGATTCATTACCTTCTTGAGAATGAATCTCTCAAGTAATATGCTTTATTAGCTCCTTGGATTCCCTCTCTAAGCTTCAATTTGAAAAACACGCACCAAGCCCTAACTAGGTTGTATGAACTTTGATTCAAAATTTATAGGGTGAATCACTCCTAAACAAGGTGAGATATACTTAAATAAGCTATAATTACAGCTTTGAAAGGTAGAATCTAGAAAAAAAATTGATTAATCAATCAAATGGGTGCAAGGGTTTGAGGTGTGAAATGGTTTATTGTTGGCGATTTGGGGTACTATTTTTAAAAACATGGATTCGTGCTTAGCGAATCGGCGTTTAAGTGAGTTCACTGACAAATCACCAATGAAATCGCTGAAAATTAGTCTTAGTGGTCTAGTGACTAGCTTCACGAATCCAAGTATAAAACTTAAATCACTAACAAATTTTAAGTAATTTTTCACTTAAAAACATGCAGACTGCTGGCAATTTACCCAACGATTCCCAATAGTATTTGGTATCGCTGGGAAATAGCTGACCAATTCCTGCTATTTTCTAATATATCGAATATTTTATTAATTATCACACATAGCAATCATAATTCAGATAGAATTGATCAGTATTCAACAAGAGATATTATGAAATTAAATTTGGATTTATAATTAGTGAATATTATACTGCTAAATAACTACTTTATTACTTAAAATAATTAGGACAAATGTGATTCAACTAAAAAACAACTCGATCATCTTCCTCTCAATTGAAGATATCCCAAAAGAGAGTTAAAAGGAGAGAATAATTAAAAATAAATATATTAACTATCCTAGATCTAGTAATATGGAAATACATTGCCTCGATCAACCTCCCTTATATGAAATTATTCCGAAATTATATTCTTAGAATATTTCGATTATAAGAGTCAAAAGTTGAGAGAATATAAAAACAACTAACTAATCCTAATACTAAAACTGAAAGTAAAGATAGAGTATGGGTTGCCTTCCATGGAGCGCTTTTGTTTATAGTCATTGGCTCGACTTTGTAGATAATATCATTCGTCGTTCAGCTTGAGCGAGTCAAACTAACCATTAGTCGATTCTTGATCATTCTTAACGTCTTCAGCTTCCTTATCATACTCAACATATGTATAACGTCCTTTAGGGTAATCATCACGATAGGAGTTCTCCCCTTCATAATCATCATTATAATTATCGTCCATCTCATAACCACCCTAAAGACACATATAATCATTTCTCATCCTAAGCGTAACTATACGTTGTTCTACATTGAGAGCAGCTCCCACCGTCTTGAGAAAAGTTCATCCCATTAATATTACATCATCTTTCTCAATCTATGGTACTACCAAGAAGTTGGTGAGATACTTGAATCGTCCCACTTGCACTGGCACATTCATCGACAATCCTCAACTTGGCTTTTTTGCACCATTGTTCCAGTAAGATATTCATATCAGCTCATGTGTCAAGTAAAACACCAGGGAAAATAATGTTATTGATCGTCATGTGAAGGAAGAGTTTCCTTGGATCATCTTTATAAATTTCAATCATATATCCTAAATCCTGAAGCTTTAGTTGCTCATCAGTAAATTCTTCTTCTGTCGGTTACTTCCTTCTTGATGTTGCACTTGAGGTTGTGGCTCTTCAGTTGTTGCTTCTTTGATTTCTTCTTCTTATTGCGCGGTTTCTTATACATCCGTAGTGTAATGGTTTCATTTTTAACGGTTTCACTCACTTAGATGCAAACATTGAACTTCATTTCGTTACTTTGCAGAATTTGTTGCTCAGACTCAAGATTGATAATCTTTATATCATGTTCAACAAGATTTTCATAATAAGGTTTTAACCTATGGTCGTTTACTTTACATATTGGTCCTGTTTCTAAGCTTTCTATTTCTACTACGCCATGAGGTAGTAAATTGACAATCAGATAAGGTCATATCCATCTTGACTAGAGTTTTCTATGTAATAATTTAAGTCTTGAACAAAAAGTAGAACTTTATCTCCTACTTGAGAATTTTTACTAACTGATTTCTTATCATGAAATGCTTCGGTTTTATCATTATAAATTGATGGGTTTTCATAAGCGTCATTTCTAATTTCTTCTAATTCTTAAAGACTTAACTTACGTTGGTTTTTGTTTTATTGTAACTCATGTTACATGTTTTTATTGCTTAATAGGATTTATTTTCTAGTTCTATTGGTAAATGACATTCTTTTCCAAATCTTAACCTATAAGGTGTCATAAATATGGGTGTCTTTAATGTTGTTCTATATGTCTATAATGCGTCTTCTAATCTAAGAATCAAATCCTTACGTGAGGGACTAAATGTTTTTTTCAGTATTGACTTAATTTCTCTATTTGACGTTTCAGTTTGTCCACTAGTTTGTGGGTGATATGTAGTAGATATCATATGTGTGATGTTGCACTTAGCAAATATATTAGCAACTAATCGATTACAAAAATGTGAACCTCTATCACTTATAAGTCCTCTAGGTGTTCCAAAAACTATAAAGATTCTTGATCTAAGGAAATCAACCGCTATTTTTGAATCATTAGTTTTAGTAGCTTTTGCTTCTACCCACTTAGACACATAATTTACAGCAAGTACAATATAAACATAGCCATTTGATCGTGGAAAAAGTCACATGAGATCTATACCTCATACATCAAACAATTCACAAAAAAGAACATGAATTAAAGGCATTTGATTTCTACGTCTTAAGTTTCAGTTCATTGGCGATTTGAACAAGATTTTGTATAAAGAAAACAATCATCAAATATAGTGGGCCAAAGAATTCGGAATCTAGAATTTTACGAGCAATTCTACGTGGACTAAAATGTCCTCCACATACATAAGTATGGCAATGAGTAATAATTGATTGTACTTTTGAATGTGGCATGCATCTCTTAATTATTTGGTCGGTGCAAAACTTCCATAAATAATATTTAGAATCCTTTTTATTTTTTTCTTTTGAACTCTCGTCCAGTAAGGTGACAACCTATTGGTAGTAAGATAATTAACTATATTGGCATACCAGGGGTCATCAGTCTTTATACTATATAAATATTCATCCAGGAATTCATCCTTAAATGGTATGGGTGTTTCTCCATTTTCTAACCTACTTAAGGCATCTACTACTAGATTCTCAACTCCTTTCTTATCTTTTAATATAAGGTAAAATTCATGTAGAAGTGGTTTCCATCTTATTAGTATAGGATTTGCATCTTGTTTTGTCATTAAGTATCGCAATGTTGCATGATCTGAATATACTATTACTTTTGCTCCTAATAAATAAGGTCTAACTTTTAAGGCAAACACTACCGCTAAAAGTTCCTTTTCAGTAGTGGTGTAATTTTATTGGGTTGGATCTAGTGTCTTAGAAGCATAATATATAATGTGAGATTTTTTTCCTACTTTTTTACTTAAAATAGCTCCAACTGCATAGTTACTTGCATCACACATTATTTCAAAGGGTACGTGATTTAATCACAGGTGTGGTTGTTAAAGAATCCTTTAATTTATCAAACACTATCTTGCAATCATTGGTAATGTCAGACCCCACCTAATAAAGGCATCGACCAAATTTAGATTACCTTAATCCCATAATAATCTAGCAGACTTAACTTCTCATTCAATAAATAATTAAAATTAAGTTCTTGTACTCATTAATTATAAAACTTTATTAACCACAAAGGATTCTAAAGTAAATCTTAAACCTCAAAATTCTGTAAAAAGTTTTCGACAGCACCTCTATTTTTAAGCCTACATCAAAAATTTCAGCCTTCAAAAATCTTCAACAAAATCTGCTTAGCTTTGGTGGAAATGTCAAAGACTCACAATCCACCTCATAACAATATATATTGCATCAACTAAATTATATATTCATTCTTACTTGATTTAAGGTATCAAAATTCTTAAAGTAGCATTACCTTAACTCCAAAATTATTTCAATTCATACCAAAACCATTCTAGCTATTCCAAAGGATATCCTATTCACACTCAAACCCGAAAATCCATTTATACAATATATTATATTCAAAAACAATACATACAGAGATAGAGGGAGAGAAACTATCAAGTCACATATAATCTGACAGCTTTTCCTTTTGTTTGTCGTCGCTCGCACTTGTCATTACCTAATTATAAAAATTCAATAATGTTAGATAAGTAAATCTCACACTATCCAGTACACTTGAAATAATCAAATGCATTGTATTCCAAGAACTTAAACAAACAATAATATCGCAAGGAATCATAAATATACAAGTACGAAATCCATCCCATTTATGTTGATCGACCATAATCAGAAGACATCTTTCCAAACGTGGTGGGCAAACAGTAGTAAAGATTCATGAGTTTGAGAGGAAGTCCGTCGAGAATCCCTCGACTCTTCGTGGAGTATAATCCTGGTCGGCATCACAAAAATAACCCATCCTAAATAAGTGTCTACAATGATCAGTGACTCCAGTCGCAGAGCACCACGGTGTTCATCCTACCACATATCTAGCCAATGAACACAATGAAACCCCCAAAGGCCACCTTCCTTTCGTGTCCGTGAATCCATGATTAATAAATATGCAGCAATAAACTGTGCATGTACTTATATTCGAGAAATACTCATACAATGTAAAAGTTGTCGTTGGATTTACTTAACCTTACAAACGCGATACCAAAATCCCTTTGCGCTCCGAATCGGTAAGCTAGTCCACACGAGATTCCAATTGCGGTCATACAATTAATTTGTAAGTCCCGTAAGTTTTCATAATAGTTCTATAATTCTTTCCAATTAGTTGCACTTAAATTGACCCAATCACGTCCCGAAACCCTTATAATACTTCCAAAATGTATTCTCCGATCCCCAGATTTTATTTTCGACTCACGAGTATTGTTTGGCATCGAAAAATACGTTTTCTAGGCTTAAATATAATTTTTCTAATTTATTATATATTTATTGGTCCTGCTTCGACCCAAAAACCCCAAAATCCCTTCAAATAAACTCCTCGGATATCCGAATCCCAATTTTGACTCTAAATTGTGATACGAAATCGAAAAATAACTAAATCGGGATTTTAAAAAAATTAAATTTTGGACATTTTTCAGATATCGTAGCACGCATTACGAGGTAAAACCCAGTTTCAATCCTCGAGAAACTTCTGAAATCCTTATTTTTCATAAAAAATTCCCAATTTCCATTAATTTGGTCAAAAATCCATTTTTCTAAATTTTCCCTAATTTTTAGGGATTTATTTTATTTTTCATTCATTTTCAATATATATATATATATATATATATATATATATATATATATATATATACTAGTTTCTTAAGGTGCTATGCACCAATGAACTCGTTCGCTACGCTCGCGGGAATATAATTCTAACATGTTAGTATCCAATCTAAACTAAATATACTACTCCAATTATATTATGATCTAATAGATTTTAATCGCTTCTAAATATGAAGATCATTGCAACCGAGGTTACAAGGTTAGTATAATAATGTACTACTCCAATATCAGTTACATATAAATCAATACTATTTTATACTCTTTAATAATGTCTCAATCAAAACCGATCAAACATTGTCAAACCTTCTCTAAAATTAGTAACAAGAGAATAAAATTAGTAAAAACAAAATCAAAAATTGATGTAGGGAAATAACTATCAAAATCATCATCATCATTGCAACGTGTGGTTCACATGGATTATGATAACTATGATGGGCACAAACATGAAATGAGGATTGTGGAGAACATGTCGTGGCATCGGTGGTTCGATGAGATTTTGAAAGAAATAGAAGGCTTAATTGATGTACCCACTCGATAGATGAAAAATGAAAGCAATAAAATCGGAAGGTAATGCGATGGTAGAATAGTAATTTTAAGTGTTCATCGAAAGGTTATGCAATGGTAGAATACTAACTCTAAGTGACGAAGGAAAAATTGAAGATTGGTGCTTATTATATTACTTTTATGAAACCTTAAATATTAAATAGACTCCTAAATCCTAATATCAAATAAACCTACAATACTAATCCTTATAATATGCCATGTACATAAATAGTTATATATATATCGATCCTATCCTAATTAATAGGAGATCTCCTATAAATAATCACTCAATCACAATCGCTGAGATAAACAATTTACTAATTCTAATTAATATAAATTTAATTATGCCTTTACCTATTATGATCGATTCTGATTTTGCTAGAAAAAAGGAATCGTTGTCATACTTATATATAGTTATGTATATATATATATATCGATCTTATCATAATTAATAGGAGATCTCCTATAGATAATCCATCAATCACAATCAGTGAGATAAACAACTTACTAATTCTAATTATTATAAATCTAATTATGCCTTTATCTATTATGATCGATTCTAATTTTGCTAGAAAAAAAAAAGAATCGAGGTGAGATAAACAACTTACTAATTCTAATTATTATAAATTTAATTATGCATTTATCTATTATGATCGATACGAATATAATTAATAACTATTATTAGATAAGGGCAAACTTGTACATTCAAGTGACGAAGGAAAATTTGAAGATTCGTGCTTTATATATAGGTAGATATATATATATATATATGTTGTAAATTGAGTTGGAACTTGCTAAGAACTAGAGAAGGAAAATAGAAGACTAAGAACTTCTACTACTACAAACTAGTACTACGAAGGAGAAGAGAAAAAATGAGATAGTTGGAATGAGAAGTTTTCATTCAACTTGGTATATCAATTACAATGGGGTTGGCACCCTTTATATAGGCAATTTGGTGATGATGATAATTGTACTTATACAATGTGTACAAGTTATACATACACCACAAGTCATACAACACATCACAAGCAACATAGACAATACATGGAAGAGTTGGTGTACATTGGAGAGGATTACAAGTTACATGACAATACATGGATAAGTGATTATACATTGGAGTTGAATACAAGTTATGTAGAGTGTACAAGTTACATTCAATGTAGAAGTCATGCTTGATGTTACAATTCAATGTGAGAGTCATGCTTGACAATGTGATCATTCATAAGCTTGGTTAAAGATCATCCAATTTACAACACTCCCCCTTAGAGTTAAAACTTATACTAGAAAAATCCTGTGGGAAAAAATCTAGTATAAGAAAAAGAGTACAATGTTCTCGTCAATCTTGATTTGTAGTATAATATTATTGATTGCCTCATTAAAAACCTTGCTAGGAAAACCCAGTGGGACAAAACCAAAGCTAAGGAAAAGAGTGCAACACATTGATACACTTTGAGAGAATATATATGCCTCATTCAGACCTGTACTAGAAAAACCCTGTGGGAAAAAAATCTAGTATAGGAAAAAGAGTACATTGCTCTCATAAAATTTTTTATACGGAGTATAATAATGTTAGGATTGCCTCTTAAAAAACCTTGCTAGGAAAACCCAGTGGGATAAAACCATAGCGAAAGGAAAATAGTGCAATACACTAATCAATCCAGATACAGAGTTTTAATATTGTTAGAATTTCCTCATTAAAAACCTTTGCAAAGAAAACCCAGTGGGATAAAACTATAGCAAAGGGAAAAAGAGTGCAATACACTAACCAATAACTCATTTTGATTATCCC
Organism: Stephania cephalantha; assembly: GCA_039657325.1. Classification (NCBI taxonomy): domain Eukaryota; kingdom Viridiplantae; phylum Streptophyta; class Magnoliopsida; order Ranunculales; family Menispermaceae; genus Stephania; species Stephania cephalantha. Next base: position 33,755,039 of record CM077578.1, on the reverse strand, counting down.
CCTCATGTTCACATGGGTGAGACATCTTGTGCATTTTGTTGCACATGAACATCATTTTCTATATGAACTATTTAATGCTGAAACATATGATTGTCACTCTTTTGTATATAGTACTTGCATCAAGTAATTCATAACTTGTTGTTACTGAATGATCCTTTGAACTTCGAGTTCATATTAATTTATACATGGATCATAATACAACAAATTTAATGCAATTTGATGTGTTTTAAGCAATTTCACGTCATTCCTTTTGGATTGGCTTATATCTCCCCCTAATGGTGGGAAAACTGCTTCATCAAAGTGACAATTAGCAAAACTTGCTATAAATAAATTATCTATTAGGGATCCAATGCATCTTTTAATATGATTAATGGAGAGTTAAATCAATATAAGTTTTCTATTGATTTGCTTTGAGATAATCTCCAGCTGATAAAAAAATCCAGTTCGATAAAGGATGTTCGTGCGAATTTACGATATTTTCGCATTATTGATAATTATGGATAATCAAATAGATCTTTCCACATTATGAATGTCATTTGATTTATGACGACATTCGTTTTAATGTCCCTTATATATTCCAGAAGTTAAAGTCGGGAATATTATACTCAGATTAAATAATATTCATATAGATAAATTTTCTATTATTCTGAGTAGACTTCTTCTGAACAAGACATTAACAATAAAATTGTTGTACCCGATATTGCCTGAACATTAGCCTCCGCTAAGTTTGAATTCGAGAAATATTCACTTTTATATTATAATGTACATGCATGTAGCACGATACACAAGACATAAACTCATCGCCCATATTTAGGTCACGATTTAAACACATCTCGATGTGCTTGTTTTATCGAACCATTTTCAATGATAAAATTCATAATATTTTGCCTTTGATTTTGAAGGCATGGTAAAGGTCATAAAAATATTCGGGTATATATATGACAATATTTAGGCAAAATAGTCTTTCATATATGACCAAAAAAATGTCACAATTATGAGCGCTCATTGTCAATAATTATTTGTCATTTGTAGTGGTGCACCACTTTTGTTCCAATTTTTGTGAAATTGTCAATACGACCTTTACATGATATTTTCATATTTTCCACGTCCATAAATTTATTATTGCGATCATGATCATTATATGCAACATATGCTTCTTAATTTGAAACTGAACTAATTGGACGGGAGCGATATTATATTTATAATATCTCATTATTTTACTCAGCTACAATGAGACAATAAACTCAATCCTTAATATTTATTGGATTGACGTGCGCACTCGATATTTGTTGCAGCAATAAATCGAGGCGGGCCACATGACCTTATTTTTATTGTCTCATCAGTCATATTTCCGCATAGCCTCAACATAAAGGTAATTAAAATTGTGGAATTATAATTAATATTTGATCGATTAAATTTTGTAGCATGAGACTCAAATTAGCTCATTTTGAGCTTTTGGAGCATTACCCTTTTGGTATGTATATATATAACTCCATAAGGTGAAAAGATATATAAAGTGAAATATTCACTTTTCAAATCTCTAAAGAGAAATTGGCGAATGATTGTGTATAACACATAGTTTTGCATATATGTTTTATTCACAAATTATAGTATCTAATTGTCATGACGAGTAACTCTTGTCGGTAATATAATAAGGCAACAAGTTCAACTATGGTTGAATAATATTTTGAAAAATAAATTTAATATAAAATAGTTTTCCCCTTTTTTATGTAATAACATAACATATGATTAAATATATGTTCACAACTTGATTCATTAATAAACAAAATATATTATTCGTATGAGTTGGTGGGATAACCTCCAGGTTGGGTGGCGAGACATAGTCTACTTAATACCATGCCTCCTCGAACGGGATAACCCGTCTCCCTTTCAATGTTTAGCTTTACCGGGGACAAGGCTTACCCACTATCAACTCAAACTTATAGCATTATTTGTATTATGAAATCAAGAATAGAACAATAACTAATCGTTTGTAGTTTTAAGAGCAAAACTATATGTCACACATTGACTTTTGATTTCTGATGTAGAAGATCATACAAGACGCAGCTACAGAGCATACTTTCGTGGTCGGTGACGTTACAATGCATAATGTATGAATAAAGTACATTTACATAATTAAATATGCATGTAACAAAAAGAAATTAACCATGACAACATGGAAATAAATTGAACTTATTTAAATTAATAAAAATTATACCTTCTTAGCTTTATATCTTTGAAAAGCTTCTTGATCTTCAAGACCTCCTCTTGTAGAGCAACTTCGTGCTGATAACGTGTTGTAAATTGAGTTGGAACTTGCTAAGAACTAGAGAAGGAAAATAGAAGACTAAGAACTTCTACTACTACAAACTACTACTACAAAGGAGAAGAGAAGAAATAAGATAGTTGGAATGAGAAGTTTTCATTCAACTTGGTATATCAATTACAATGGGGTTGGCACCCTTTATATAGGCCATTTGGTGATGATGATAATTGTACTTATACAATGTGTACAAGTTATACATACACCACAAGTCATACAACACATCACAAGCAACATAGATAATACATGGAATAGTTGATGTACATTGGAGAGGATTACAAGTTACATGACAATACATGGATAAGTGATTATACATTGGAGTTGAATACAAGTTATGTAGAGTGTACAAGTTACATTCAATGTAGAAGTCATGCTTGATGTTACAATTCAATGTGAGAGTCATGCTTGACAATGTGATCATTCATAAGCTTGGTTAAAGGGTCATCCAATTTACAACAATATATATATATATATATATATATATATATATATATATATATATATATATATTAATTAAATGAGAAGGATGGTTTGATCCCTCGACGGGGTCCGATTCGACTCAACAGATCCGAACCCGGTTTAACCCCGGTCCGGGATCAATTCATCGTCTTTTTCATTTGGATCGAAACAGAGAAGTCTGTTTCCATCCCTGTTTGATGTTTTTTTTTTTAATTTTTTTTCTTCTTCTCAACTGGGTGCCCAATTAGGCAGAGGAGCTCAAGGCTCCCCCTATCATCTTCCCTAACCTCCTTCCTCATCTCCCTCCTTTTTCTATCTCCCTCAACGCCTCTGCGTTTTCCTCTTCTTCTTTTTTTTAACTGCTTTTTTCTTTCCTTCTCAATTGATCATTCTCCCGTCCCTCATAACTAACTAACAAAAAAAATAACGACTCCCCATTTGAACTCAATATCACACACACCCCCAACAGTCCCTAAAATCAAATTCATAGTCCAAAAACCAAATCTCCATTACCTTACCTTCCATGGCCACTGTCCACCAACAACGCCACCCCTTTATTCAATCAACAACAGCAGTGAATAGAGAGAAGGAGACTTGAACGAGAGATACGAGGAAGAAACAGTGAGGACGAAGAGGAATCAGTGATGAAGAACGAAGGGGATGAAACGATGGCAGTGAGGGACGAAGAAGAAGACCCCTGTTTCGATTTTAAGGGGTTAAATAAACCAATGGCTGTTTTGCCCCTCTATTATTATCCTTCCACTTACAAATCAAATAGCCTTTTAGGTAATTTGTCATTTTCTATTTATTTCAGATTATCTCATTATTTTTATGTCCAAATTAAACCCCGAAAAATACCTCAATTTTACCAAAAACTCGAGAATTCTCCATTGCACTCCAAAACTCTTGAAAAACTTGTCTCGCACAAGATGTGGGGCCCACGTCAACTCATTAAGTCCATTTAAACTTGAAAATTCGAATTTTAAACCTAATTACAAATATTTTGTGCGAAATTAAAACGAATATTTAGGTCAACATTTTAATTATCTCGACACTTATCTCGAGATAAAAACTCTGCAAAATTTTGAACTCACTCGATCGACTTGAATTTCGCAAAATAACATAATATATAGTACACAACTTTAGGCACACATCGCACAAAAATAAAATTAATTAAATATCTCAACTTAACCAGTGTTTAACTCCTGACTCGCGGCCAGAATCATAATTAGTCCCTGTTAATCCCTGATTAGCCGTAATTACTGATTTAAAATTTTCGGGATTTGACAAATAAATTCAAAATGAATGTCTTTTTGTAAAGGTTTGCATAAAGGTTGTGCAATTTTAGAAAAATCTTTTAGAAATCTTCTATAAAATCCTGTATGGCCAAGAAATGAACGTATTTCTCTTACCGTAGTGGGGTAAGGTAACATTTTGATTACTTGAGTTTTTGCTGGACCCACCTCTATTCCTTTATGTGACACTATATGTCCTAATATAAGTCATTGATCTACCATGAAATGACATCTTTCATAATTTAATACTAAATTCTTTTTTATACATCTCTTAAGTACTTTAGTTAAATTAACTAAACATTCATCGAAACAATTACCATAAACCATGAAATCATCCATGAAAACTTCAATAAAATTTTCTACATAATCATAAAAAATACTAACCATACACCTTTGAAACGTTATAGGTGCATTACATAAACCAAAAGGCATACGTCGATAAGCAAATGTACCAAAGAAGCAAGTTAAAGTTGTTTTTTCCTGATCATCTGGGCTACAGGTATTTGATGAAATCTTGAATAACCATCTAGATAGCAATAATGGGTTTTTCCAGTTAATCTTTCTAACATTTGATCTATAAACGAGAGTGGATAATGGTCTTTGTTAGGCATTCACCTTCCTATAATCTATACATACCCTCCAACCATTTTGGATTCTAGTTGGTACTAATTCTCCATGCTTATTTGTTATTACTGTAATTCATGTCTTTTTAGGGACTACTTGGACTGACTTACTGATGCGTCGCAAGTATAACGGCTCACTTGTAGTAATTGTGTAATCAACTTACGTTAATCACAGATATTGAGTTATTTACCTATTTAACTTTGAACTATTGCTAAGGAATTCCTTTTTAAGTTTTTTTTATATCTAACTAAGCTATCTAACAAATCAATTTAAACTTTACTTGAACTCTTATATTAAGGATATCTTAGTTTACAACTTCACCTATGTAATTTAATGCTATGCTTTGTATTTATGTTTACATATCAATATGTTGTGTGCAATGCCTAATTAGAATAGACAGATTTTCTTCAAATCCACTTCAACACACTATCATGGCGGAAAATATTCTAATGTGCAAACTAGAACTCCGCCTATTGGTGTGAATAACGTAAGCTCCACATTGCTTTCAGTCCCAAATCGTTGGATCATAACCAACTAAGTTTAAAATCCGTGCCTCCCTAATCAACAACTATCTCTCGATGTTATGTATTCTATGGTTGTACCGTTCAAGTCTGGATTAAAAGCTTCAATGGCCATGATAACTCCTAAAGTCTAAGTTCATTAAACACGTGGTCATTATGTCTAAAGCATTAGACTCAGAATCAATACATAATCTAACCATTGCACTTTAATAATTATTTTTTATTCATATTCAAAGCATAACATTCATACCATAGGATCCATTTATCCTTAAGATAAATAGACTACTTACACTTCATTGAAACACACATATTACAATTCATAACGGAAATCATTGCAAATCATAGATGAATATAAAAATTACCTTGAATTTATCAACGAAACCAAACTTGAATTGCAAACGTGAAGTCTTCAATGTTTTCTTCGCGTAAACTCCTTACTACTCAAATTCAAAGTAAATCATATGCTAAATTACTCTAATGGTGGCTAATAGTTGGTATGTTGTGAGTTTGCCACGTCCTAATACCTATTTAAACTCCCTCATAATAATTAAAAACCCTACTTTACAATTTAACTCGAATTAAAATTCTAACTTTCTATTTCCTGTGTATCTGGCGCCGTCACTTATTGCCCTTCACTGTGCCTTATAACCCACTATGCTGCCACTGCGCTGCCACTACATGTGTAATGTTTTGCTCCCTAGTGTCTCGACGTTGTCACTAGCTTACCCGGCGTCGTATCCTTTACTCCACAACGCCACCATTGCGTCGAACCTCCAAAGTTGGTTTTCTTCACTTTTTCTTCTTTTCTGCGACGTGCCTTTCCTTCTCACGCATTGTCTTATGTTCCCATAGTGTCAACACATGTAGCCACGGTGCCAACCATATTTTTGTGGGTTTTTTTGCTCCGTTTCTTCTCGTTTTTCCTCAATTCCTTCCTTTACAACTTAATTCCCTAAAAATGCAATAATACAGTGAATTAGAGCTCATTTAAGGATATTTATACTAAATATACGACTAAACTAACCCTTTATATGAGTATAATTAATCACTTATCAAATACCCTTAAACTTAAGATTTTGTGCATCCCGAGCAAAGCTGTATTATACTAAGTCTCCTAATAACTAGTTCTCGTTCAATTTATATTGTTCGTGGAGTATTCTTTAATTCACTAAGTTTCAAGTTAACAGTCTATTCAAGAGTTTTTCTTCGCTAAACTCATATTTTTAAGACATGTAGCTTTAACAACACATATAACTTTACTTTCAAAACACCAAAGTAGATCACAATCAAAAACCATCACTACTCACAAGTTTATTTCATCTCAACACTCAAGTAGCAAGTATGCAATCTTATGATTTCTCATTGAGTTTAGGAATTCACAAATAAGCATAAATCAAACTCATCTTTGATAAAATTTAGCACTTCAAGAGTCTATAAGACTTAACATAGTTGGAATGGAAACTAAACTCAATTAGTTACTCGTACTCGAGCTAAATCTTTTATTCGAAGAGTCTTAGTTTACTTCCGCCTTCTTTTCTTTATTTTTATTTTATGTTTTCACTCATTCTTCTTCTTCTTCTCATCATTTTTTTATTTTTAGTCCCTGCTCTTTTTCCTATGGACTTCATTCTTTCCACATTTTTCCAACCATCAAGTTCTCTCGCTCCATTTCTTATAGAAATTATGGGATTCTTTCATTTTTTTATTTCTAAAACTCTTATTAGCATTTCTCACTTTCACTAAATCAAGTAAGTTAACTCCAACTTGTAATTTACAATGCTTATTTCTTACTCTCTTAGCACTAAGTCTTTATTTACTTTGAATTATCAAGTAAGATTCACTTTTATTATAGAATCCTTAGAAATCTAACTTTTTCTACAAGAAGTGTTATGGTTTCTTACTTTTGTTTCAAGTTCAAGGTCTTCCCTAACTCTAGGTTTCCAATCATGAAATCACACCGTTGTTTGCTACATTTCATTATTTCTTCTTTTCAAAATTTAAAACACTCTCTTGAGTTTCATATCAACAAGGTACTTGTAATATACTCATCCACAATTAAAGGCATGAACATGCAAATGAACTACTTATTCATTACATATTACTATATATAACCTAATTTATACTACTTAAACATTCATATAGTAGATAAAATGAAAAATTTATGCACTACCATACTTTCCTTTTTAACTACTTCAAATTAAAAAACTTAAATGATCATACCTCCTGTGTATATCCTTATTTCATCCTATCTTACCACTTCTAATAGTGTAATGTAGTGTCGATGCCCCCAAACTTAAACCAAATCTTGTCCTCAAGGTTTAAAAGTAAGACTGAAACATAAAAACACTAAAACACACAAACAATAATAACACAATATATAAGCATAAAATAGACATGCAAGTTTTAAATAACTAACTAATTATAACTAAATATCCTAAATGTAACTCCTTGATGTTACATGACTATTGGCATAGTTATTAAGGCGTATCCACTCCGATGAATTATCACCCTAAGAAATGGTCTTTCCTTCATAATTGACACAGTTTTTGAAAATTAGAACTTATCCTTTTAAATTGTAATTAACTAAACTAAATAACTGACTACTTGCTGAAAAATTTTTAAAAACCCATAGGCTGCCTACCAGTGGCACTTAGTTTAACGTCATTAGCCCGACGCCTTTTTAAGACTAAGTTTAAATTAAGAAACTCCATCGAAAAAAGCGGAGATTTGGAATAATTGCTCATCTACAAATATTTTGGTTATCGACTTCTATGTATCACCGTCTTTATGAGGTAACCTGTAATGACCTCATTCTAATTTGTCGTTATTTAATGATGTGGTTACAGATGTGGCTGACAACTCGGACGCTCGTGGGACCCGCAATTAGGCTAATGCGCACATGAAACTAGGTAAATAGTTATTTTTATGTGCTGATTTGTTTAATTTATGGTGTTACGTTGAAATGGAGTAACATAATCGTAATAAGTGTATTTATATTTCATTTGACGGGTGAGACAGTGTGAGAAGTATTCACCTCGATATGCGTGTCGACGCGAGTATCGGGTAGCCTAGACGATTAAATACTAGGCCAGGGGAAATAATACACACAATAAATGAATAAAATGAGTTGAATATTACAATATAATGTATAATTGGTGGTCAGGGTTTAATTTGATGCAAGTTTGGTTAAGTATGACAAGAGGATTGGTCCATAAGGGTTTTGTATGTCATGGACAAAGTTAAGATTTTTGGGGTTTTGGCATGACTAAAACCAGTATTTTGGACATTTTATGAAAATGGACTATTTTGTCAAGAGTTTGGTTCAATTTGGTGAAAAAGGGGATCGAAAACGGGCACCGGAACCCAAAACACGTCAAAATAGGACTTTCATGAATTAATAAATGAAAAGAAATTAAGTTGCTCAAGCAAGCAGCTGAGGGTTTATATATAAATATAAAAAAATGAATCGACTTTCATTTCAACAGAACGTTGAAATAGTTTTGTTTCTCTAAACCGTCGATTTGTGTTTTTACTCGCGGAGCTCCAGACGTCTGATTTTTGCCCGATTTCTTTCCGCAAAATCGTAGAGCATCGCGAGACGATCAATTCGAGCTAAAGTTCCACGGTGGAAACGAGGTATTCAGCCCGCAATTTGGTAAATTCTGAATGCAGGGCATTTTCCTCAACTCCATTTGAATTATCGCAATTTTTCGATTTCTTTCGCAGGATTTCGATAGAAATTGGTAGGAATTATTGTTAATCGGTATATTGGATTGATTTGCATCAATTTGGGATAAATTTCACCGACGTGGGCTAGAGTTTTAATGAGTTGGATTAATGCAATTGAGTTGATAATTATTTTGGAGATGTCTTTATACTTGATATTGATTTATATTGGGTTTTCGGATGAATTGATTATTGATGTTGATACAATCTGACTCCACGAGACGTGAAAATATTTTGGTGTTGGTATCAAGTGGTTTCGTGACATTTATTATTGAGTTTTGAGGATTTAACTGTGAAAAATATTGATTTGGAGACATTTTCTAGTTGAAAATAAATAAAGTTTGTCAAGTTGACATGTCATATTAGAAAATTCGTAACTTCTCCGTTTGTGATCCGATTTGAGTATTCTTAGAGTCTATGGAAAGTACATCATAAGTACTACAAGTTCCTTTTTGGTTGTCATGACAAATTATGAGGTTTTCAAAGTTAAAACCCATACAATTGATTATAAATCACTGGTAAATGGTTATATGTCATTTCGGACGATAAATTTGGATATCGGGGATTTTGAGGAGTTGAACTGGGGATTGGTTAGTGGGACACGGAGTGCGGATTGAGGTGTATAGTATCCCAACTGAAATTACTTGAGCAGTATTTATTTTTGCTTTTGAATTCATATTATGTCTTTCAATTCTCTATTCCTGGTGTGGTTTAAATGGACGGACGTTGAGCCTTTCCCTTCGTGCCATTTATGTGTGCATGTCCACTAGGCCATAGCACGTGAGCCGCGAAATCTCAGTGATTCACCTTAGGGCACGTGTGGGTGCGTCGTTGGTTCCACGCCAACCACCTAGCATATCCAAATACTGGCCTTGCTTGAGTGCTACTCGCCGGCAGTAGTCTGTTAGGAGTCCGAAGTATGGCACTAGCCGACCCTAGGCTCTAGGAACACACATTTGAGCTTGCACTATTATTTACGCATGCGATGATCACAATTGCATGTATTTATTTCCGCATGTTTATTTAATAGTTTTATTTAAATTCTAGTATTTACTTTCAGTATTGCTCACTTAATTTCCTTGGGAATACTCACTCTAGACTCGTCATCTATTTTTTGTGATGGATTGAGTGCAGATCCTAGTATGAGCCGAGGCAAGGGCAAACTACTGGAATACTTGTGATTCAGAGATATTTAGCCAGGCTTGTACGTTTTTATATATAAATTTTGTTTTCATTTTGGGAATATGGGATTGTGAGACCCTATATTTTGATATTTTGAGACTTCTGGTGTACTTTTGATATATATTGATATATGGGTTTTCCACATTAGGTATCAGATATCAGAGTTAAATGCATGGCATGAATTGTCATGCTAAAAGTCTTCCACTGTGGTTTATTATGGTTTTTAAACGATATTAACAGATGATTTGAGTTCATTAAAAACTTAAACCGTAAGCTGTGGTTTATTGAGGTTAAAAATGATTTAAAAGTGTATGGAAACTGCATGTGGGAACACAGCTGGCGCTGGTAGACTAGGTTGTGGGCCCGCATTGGCCCCCGTGACGGCCACTTGGAAAGTGGGCCGTTACATAACCTAGATAGATGGTCTGCAACCAAATTTTCACTTCCTTTATTATCTTTGATTTCTAAGTCAAACTATTGCAATAATAACACCCACCTAATCAACTTTGGGTTGACATACTTTTTTGCAAAAAGATAGCGGATTCCTGCATGATCAGTATACGCAGTGACTTTGGACCTCACTATATAGGCTTTAAAGTTGTCACATGCAAACACCATTGCTAATAGCACCTTTTCTATGGTAGTATAATTATGTTGTGCTTAATCCAGTGTTTTGCTTGCATAGTATATAGCTATAAACATTTCATCTCTCCGTTGGCCTAACACTGCTCCTACTGCATGATCACTTACATCACACATTATTTCAAACTTAGAATCCCAATCTAGTAATGTCGCTATTAGTGTCAAAATCATAGCTACTTCCAAGGTCTCAAATGCTTGTATGCATGTCAGGTTCATGTTAAATGGAATATCTTTTTCCAACAATGTGCACAATGGTTTAATGATTTTTGAAAAATCCTTAATAAAAACTTCCTCGGCATTTACTCGTAATCTTAACTTTCCTGTTTGAACGTCTATTAGTGCTTGTGCAGTTGCTAGGAAGGGTCTCCCTAAAATTAATAGTACCTCTAAATCTTCTTCCATATCCAATTATGAAATCCATGGAAAAAATGAACTTATCCACTTTCACCAACACATCTTCAATTACTCCTTTTGGATATGTCACTGATCAATCTGTCAATTGCAAAATCATATTGGTTGACTTTACTTCTCCCAATCCTAATTTCATGAAAACTGATAAGGGCATCAAAAGTTATACTTGCTCCCAAATCATATAGGACCTTATCAAACAAGTGCACTCCTATCGTGCATGGAATGGAAAAACTTCCTGGATCCTTCAACTTTGGTGGTAACTTCCTTTGTAGGATTGCACTACACTCTTCAATCAATTAATTGTTTCATAATGTTCTAATCGCATCTTTTTTGCCATTATGTCATTCAAGAATTTTGTGTAGTTCAACGTTTGTTCCAACACATCTGCGAATAGGATGTTTATGTGTTGCTTCTTAAATATTTATATAAATTTCTTGAATTGTCCTTGATCTTTTTGTTTCTTGAACCGTTGAGGATATGGTAAGGGTGGATTTATTAGTAGTGGATTATCCATAAGTGTAACTCTTCCTAGTACTACATCGTTATTTTGCTTATTTCCCTTATTTTCCTTTAGGTCAATTTTGATTCTTATGCCGGTGTTACTTCTTTTTGGGTATTAATGTCATTATCCAAGTGTTCTGCATCTCCTGCTTGCTGCTCATCGATTTGCTTCCTTATTTCATTTATTATACTACTTGGCTGCATTGGATTATTGGTTTTTTTAACCACTCCTTAACTAGACTACATGTGACGACCCAAAACTAAATAAACATGCCCAAGGGGAAAATTAGTAAATTCACAAACCATAAACCAATGTTAGCCCTAATATAAATCAATTTTAAAACCCTAACCCCCCTTTTTGTGTTCAAAACCCCAGATTTGAGGAGAAAGTGGAGGAGGAGACAACAACTGCACATATCTCAAAAGAGGTAATCCTTAATCAAAGTTTTTATGTTTGAAGTTTTGGTGAAGAATGTACACAAAATGGAGGAGAGGTGGAGTAGCGTCGCCGCCGCCGAAGAGGACGGCGACAAGTTGCGGCAACCGCTGGAGAAAGGCGGCACAACATCGTCGCCGCCGCCGCCACCCATGGTGGGGCCTCTACTAGGAGGACCCGTGAGAGGGAACACGCGAGAGGGGGCGGCTCACTGCCGCCCCCCATCACACCCCACCGCGGGGTTGGCCGACGGTGGTGATGCGCCCCCGATTTAAGAGCAGTGGGTGGGGGGAGCGTTGCTCCCCTCCATGACCGCGTGCCAGGGGTCGTTTGACCCCTGGTCAAACAGGGGCCGAACCGGCCCCTGGATCGGGTCTAGGGGCTGAACTGGCCATGAACCCAAAATATATATATTATTATATATATAATGAAATAAAATAATATATCCACATATATATATATATATATATATTTAGAACAAAATAAAAGCAAGTTAATACTTTGGAACGGGACGCTATCACGTCTTCAAGGGAGACCGATCGGGTCCCACCCCTCGACCCTCACATCGGGCGACGGGGGACCCGCGGGACCCACACTAGTGGATCCTTACGACAAATTAATGAAAGATGTAAATAACTTAAATTAAAGTATGTATTGATGAGATGTATTATGATTTTATAGCGTCGCGTGAAAGTTTGCATCGGATCTCGAGCGTACCAGGAGTTGTTATAGGCGTCGCTGAGAGTCGAGGTAAATGGGGAGCTCCGCTCATTTATTAAATATGCCATGCTAATAGTATAATTAGGAATTCAAGATTTTAACAAAAAAATGACTTGGGATGGGGTCGTTACCTACCTTGGTTGACTTCATGTAAGGCCTCTTGGGGAGCCATACTCATTTGGTGGAACTAAGTCACCTTACATGCTTAAGGGCCACTTGGGGAGCCGTAGTAATATGGTGGAACCAAGTCACCCATTTCTGCAAGGGCCTCTTGGGAAGTCGTGGATACACGATGGAACCAAGTCACCCGGGCCTCTTGAGGAGCCGTGGACGCACGGTGGAATCAAGTCACCCACACATATTCATTATATTATGATGTTTGGTCAACAAGGGAAGGTAATGACAAATGTGGCCACGAACTTGCATTTATATCTATTTATGTTCTATGTATCTCTCTTGGAATCCTTTTGCATGCAAAAGTTGAATTTCTTATGTTTTTACAATCCTTGATACTTCATATTTCTATTCAAGTTGCTTTATGATTATGATATGCTTACTATATGAAATTGATGTCATGCTACATATTTCAATGTATCCTAATTTTAAATGCATGCTAGCTTTATTTTGATTTATAGGTATTACTTGCATGTTTAATATTTGATTGTAGCTCTTCTCTTATTGGGCTCCGTAGGTTCTTTAGCTCACCCCACTTACAATACAGGTCCATATACGAGTGCGATTGATCTCGGCAAGGGGAAGGCCATTGCTTGAAGTCTCCTTGCTTTGTGAGAATTTGCATGGTTATTTAATATAATATATTTGTTTGATTTTCAGAACAATAAATGGGGTTGTAACTCTAGGTAGTTTTACGTGGGGTAGAGTTGAACCCTCCTTATCTATTTGCGGCCATTATGGAAGTTTTAAGGTTGATTTGGAAACTTATTGAGATGATCAAACTGTTGGATTCCTATCACGCTGATTTGGCGATTTCATGAATTTTAGTGTTGATTTAAATTCCGCATTTATTGTCCTATATGGTAGTATGTTGTTCCGCAGGTTGAATTAGGCGTGCCAGACCAGTTATTTGGGCTTTGTTCAGGTATCGGGCTTGAGTAATGGTCTGGGACGGGCGACCCGACCCTATTTCAGGTGAGGGTCATTTCAGTTGGTATCAAAAAATAGGGATTAGAACCTAGGGAAACAATAGGTTAGAAAAGAACCTAAGTTTGTAGAGCCTTTGTATTTCGAGGTCAAAGATAAGTTGAACAAACCAATGGTATGGGACATTGGTTTAAGTTGAATTAATGATAGTAAATGATCAATCTTAGGATGGGAAGGGATTGATAAACTTGAATAAAACACTTGAATAATGATATTTACTTTGTATTATAATATCCATCACATTTAGATATTTTACATACTCTCTTGGTATGTAGGACTAATTTTTTATTGTTTGCTCCACAGCTGCATAATGAGCAATCAAGGCGGAAACTCCTACAATTTAAAGGAAACAACGGATATGGATGAGAGAAATTGGCATGCTCAAATGGAGCAGCGCATGACTGTTATGGCCGAAACGTATCAGAAGGCCATTCACGACATGAGATCTGCTCAAAACCAAAGGTTGGCGGACATGGCGCAATCATAGGAAAGGAATATGGCATGTATACCTGAGTTGATGCAACAAGGAAACATTGGGGCGGAAGAGCGAGCACCTAAGAGGCATGGACCTAATCCTCCCTTGGCGCCTATACTTTAAGATCATCCTATGGAAGAAGGGGTTGATTCTCATGCTACGAGCGTTGCACTGCAAATGCAGCAAGTACTGTAGTGAACGGAGATCCGAGACGTGTCGGAGGGGCAAGATACGAAAAGAGTTTATGAAATATGATGTGCGCACTTTTATGGAGAGCGGGATCCTATTGAAGCATAGGCATGGATATTAAATATGGAGAATATGATGAGAACTCGAATATTTATGAATGGACCATAGTATCGCCGGGTGACGTTTCGTTAGAACATAAAGCACACAAGTGGTGGATGACTATAGAGAGGACACATGGAACTAATATGAATTGGCTCCAGTTCAAGCGTCTATTCTATGAAGAATGGTTTCCAGGCCAATGAAAGATGCGAAAATTCGAGAGTTTCTTGCCTTGGTATAGGGCGATATGTCCGTGGCTGAGTATGCATCGAAGTTCAATGAGTTGCTAGAGTTTGCACACGAGTTTGTCCCGATAGACAGGATTCGTAGGAGAAGATTTATTGATGGATTGAGGCCAGATATTAGTGTTATGGTAGCACGTCTGGACCTAAGACTTATTACCAGGCACACCAACGAGCACTTGAGTGTGAGGCATCACTTCGTGGGGGTTTCATGCAGTTTCAGGCAGGATCTAATCAGTATGGTCATGGTAAACGTAGCTTTAGGGGTTACCTGAATAGTCAGGATGGCATTTTCAAGAAACCAAAGTTTGGAGAGTTTTCTGGTGGACATGCACGTTCAGGTACAGCTTCAAGGGCGACACACACTCCTTTTGTGACTACTGCACATGCACCTTTCCCTACTAATACGGCTTCGCAGAGCATGGCATTCAGGCCACCGCGTCCACATCGACAGTCTCAACAAAATGGGAGTAAGGATCGGGGACCGACTGGGCCAAAGTCAAGCACATCAGGGAGTGTTGTTCAGCCACCTCCGACATACCAGAGGCCACAGTTGATTTGTTACCAGTGTGGGACTCCAGGACACATCCAGAGCAAATGCCCTAACCCGCCACCATCTGAGGGGAGCACGGCTCCAATTTCTCGAGGGAGAGTTAATGCAGTTGTTGGGCAGGATGGAGAGGCCTCGCATCAGCTGGTCGCAGGTACAATTTCCATTAATGGCTGAGATATGCATACCTTGTTTGATTCTGGTTCCACTGTTTCACTTATATCGGGGAATGTAGTTCATGCTTTGGGGTTGACACTGGTTAGAGCACACACTTACTTGATTCTGAGCACAGTTTCTACTGAACGAATTTATCTTAATATGGTATGTGAGGGGTGCAAAATTAAAATTGGGGATCACACGATGATGATTGATTTACGGGTTTTAGAGTGTCTTGAGTTTGATGTATTACTAGGGCATGGACTGATTAGCGGCGTATCACGCCAAGATAGATTATTTTCATAAAATTGTAGTCTTCCAAATCCCCGGCATCCCCTCGTTTGAGTTTAAGAATTGTACACCGACTAGCGCCACCCCACGTAGTAGGATCGCAAGTTTGGTTGAGATAGAGACCATTGCGAGCTTAACTTCTTTGGGAGAAGAATGACAAGAAGTTTTGATTGAGAAGATCCTAGTGGTTAGAGATTTTTCGAATGTTTTTCCCTCGATATTCCAGGAATCCCTCCTCATCGGGAGATTGACTTTATGATTGACCTCATACCCGGCATGAGACCAGTTTTCAAGACACCTTACGGTATGGCGGCTACCGAGTTGAAGGAGTTGAAGACTCAGTTAGAGGAGTTAACTCAAAAAGGCTTCATTACACCGAGTGTATCACCGTGGGGAGCACCAGTGTTATACGTAAAGAAAAAGGACGACAGTTTGAGGATGTGTATTAACTACCGGCAATTGAATAGGGTGACTTTCCGAAATAAGTACCCACTTCCCAGGATCGAAGACTTGTTTGACCAGTTGAGGGGATCGAAATTCTTCTCTAAGTTAGATTTGAGATCGGGCTATCATCAGTTGCGGATATGGGAGGAGGACATACCAAAGACAGCTTTTAGCACCCGCTATTGGCACTTTCAGTTCACGGTGATGCCATTTGGGCTCACCAATGCCCCGGCAATGTTCATGGACTTGATGCACCGTGTTTTCAAGTCGTTCCTAGACCAATTCATGATTGTGTTCATCGATGACAAAATGATATATTCTAAGACTGAATCAGATCACAAGAAGCACCTCAAGAAAGTGTTGCAGACATTGAGGGAACACAAACTCTATGCTAAGTTGAGCAAATGCGAGTTTTGGGTTTCAGAGGTGAAGTTTTTAGGGCACGTGGTGAATACGGAAGGGATATCAGTTGATCCTGCGAAGATCAAGGCGATCCTTAAGTAGCCATAACCCACTAACGCATTCGAGATTCGGAGTTTTCTAGGCTTAGCAGGGTACTATCGACGATTCGTGCAAGGTTTCTCGTCGATCGCTTCACCACTCACCAACTTGACTAAGAAAGGCGTGGCCTATGAATGGGATGATTCTTGTGAGGAAGCTTTTCAGTTGTTGAAAAACCGTCTGACTACCACACCGATTCTGATTCTACCAGAGGCCGGCAGGGAGTTGTCACTGTATACCAATGCGTTAGGGACTGGTTTGGGAGGTGTATTAATGCAAGACAATAAAGTAATTGCTTACGCGTCCAGGCAATTGAAATTACATGAGAAGAACTATCCAGTGCACGACTTAGAGTTGGCGACAGTTGTGTTTGCTTTGAAGTTGTGGAGGCACTACTTGTATGGGGAGAAATTCACTGTCTACTAGGACCACAAAAGTTTGAAGTACTTGTTCACACAGAGTGAGTTGAATATGCGACAAAGGAGATGGTTGTAATTTTTAAAAGATTACGACTTCACACTCGAGTACCACCCGGGGAAGGCTAATGTAGTAGCAGATGCTCTGAGCCGTGTACGACTAGAGACAGAGTCCGAGACCGTAATGGATATTCAGGGAGTACCCACAGATGGCGTAGGGATCAGCTCAGATGTTTCAGGAGGTCAGGTGGGAGTTCAGATGAAAGCAGAGCCAGTAGCTTGTGTATAGAGTGGTTGATTGTTAGATAGCCGATTCAGAGTACGAGAAATACATGACACTCGCAAATAGCAGTGATGATGTGGATTGGAGACTTTCAGCTGATGGAGGGTTGAGATTTCGGGATAGATTGTGGATACCATCTCATATACAATTGAGGGACGACTTACTCCGAAAGGCGCACAAATCTCGATTCACCATTCATCCCGTGGGTAATAATATGTATCAGGACATGAGGAGGATGTATTGATTGCCGGGGATGAAGGCGGACATCGCTACCTACATCCAGAAATGTGAAATTTGTCAGCAAGTGAAGGCAGACCACCGGAACCCGGGGGGATTATTGCAACCATTACCTATTTCGCAGTAGAAGTGGGAACACATAGCTATGGATTTTGTCTCGGGGCTACCGACGACTCATAAGGGTCATGATGTCGTTTGGGTGGTCGTGGACCATTTGACTAAGTCAGCCCACTTCGTCCCTATTTCCATGGAGTATTCAAGCATAAAGGTTGATGGGCATATATGTAGACGAGATCGTAAGATTACATGGAGTCCCGCTGTCTATTGTGTCGGATTGTGATCCGAGGTTTACCTCTCAATTTTGGAGTGGGTTTCAGCACCGAATGGGGACTCAGCTCAATCTCAGTACGCCCTTTCACCCACAGACAGATGTGCAGACCGAAAGATTGATTCAGATACTTGAGGATATGCTCAGAGCTTGTGTGCTGGATTTCTGTGGGAGTTGGGAAAAGTATATTTCGTTGTGCGAGTTTGCGTACAACAACAATTTTCAAGAGAGTATTGGCATGGCACCGTTCGAGGCACTTTATAGGAGACCGTGTAGATCTCCAGTTTGTTGGACCGAGGTCGGAGATGCCGTTTTGATCGGCCCGAAAGTTATGCATGACCAAACTGAGAGGATAAAGTTGATTAGGCAACGATTGGAGTCGCCCAGAGCCGCCATAAGAAGTATGCTGACAAGGACCATCGAGAGGTTGTGTTCAATAAAAGAGAATTTGTGCTATTAAAAGCGTCACCAATGAAAGGGCATTACTAATTCGGATTGAAGGGAAATTTATCTCTCAGGTTCATCGGGCCATTCGAGATCAAAAACGAATACGCCCGGTAGCATATCACCTCGAGTTACAACCACAACTAGCTGGAGTCCATGATGTCTTCCATGTTTCTATGTTGAGGAAGGCACATAATAAACATGCACCGATGATCGATTGGGGGAAAGTTGATTTGAGGAAAGACGTGTCCTACGACGAACAACCTATCCAAATTGTGGATATGAGGTGCATAAGCTACGGAAGAAAGAAATCCGTTGGTGCAAGTTCGATGGCAATTCCACAGAGAACAGTAGTTGACTTGAGAGCAGGAGGACTATATGATGGAGAACTTTCCCTTTCTCTTCAAACCATAAGGTATAACTCTATTTCTACTTTCGAGGACAAAATTTCTTTAAAATTGGGGATGTTGTGACGACCCAAAACTAAATAAACATGCCCTAGGGGCAAATTAGTAAATTCACAAACCTTAAACAAATGTTAGCCCTAATATAAATTGATTTTAAAACCCTAACCCCCCTTTTTGTGTTCAAAACCCCAGATTTGAGGAGAGGGTGGAGGAGGAGACAATAACTGCACAGATCTCAAAAGAGGTAATCCCTAATCTAAGTTCTCTTTGTTTGAAGTTTTGGTGAAGAATGTACACGAAATGGAGGGGAGGTGGAGTAGCGTCGCCGCCGCCGAAGAGGACGGCGACGAGTCGCGGCCACCGCTGGAGAAAGGCGGCAGCGACATCACCGCCGCCGCCCCGCCACCACCCATGGTGGGGCCTCCACTAGGAGGCCCCATGAGAGGGAACACGAGACAGGAGGCGGCTCACTGCCGCCCCCCATCACACCCCACCGCGGGGTTGCCCGATTTAAGAGCAATGGGTAGGGGGAGCGTTGCTCCCCCATGGCCGCGTACCAGGGGTCAAACAGGGACGTTTCGGCCCCTGGACCAGGTCTAGGGGCTGAACCAGCCCTGAACCCAAAATATATATATATATATATATTATTCTATATATAATGAAATAAAATAATATATCCACATATATATTTAGAACAAAATAAAAGCAAGTGAATGCTTTGGAACGGGACGCTATCACGTCTTCGAAGGAGACTGATCGGGTCCCACCCCTCGACCCTCACATCGGGCGACGGGGGACCCGCGGGACCCACACTAGTGGATCCCAATGACCAATTAATGAAAGATGTAAATAACTTAAATTAAAGTATGTATTGATGAGATGTATTATAATTTTATAGCGTCGCGTGAAAGTTCGCATCGGATCTCGAGTGTACTAGGAGTTGTTATAGGCGTTGTCGCGCGAGTCGAGGTAAATGGGGAGCTCCGCTCATTTATTTAATATGGCATGCTAATAGTATAATTAGGAATTCATGATTTTAACAAAAAAATGACTTGGGATGGGGTCGTTACCTACCTTGGTTGACTTCATGTAAGGCCTTTGGGGAGCCATACTCATTTGGTGGAACCAAGTCACCTTACATGCTTGGGGCCTCTTGGGGAGCCGTAGTAATACGGTGGAACCAAGTCACCCATTTCTCAAGGGCCTCTTAGGGAGTCGTGGATGCACGATGGAACCAAGTCACCCGGGCCTCTTGAGGAGCCGCGGACACACGGTGGAATCAAGTCACCCACACATATTTATTATATTATGATGTTTGGTCAACAAGGGAAGATAATGACAAATGTGACCACGAACTTGCATTTATATCTATTTATGTTCTATGTATCTCTCTTGGAATCCTTTTGCATGCAAAAGTTGAATTTCTTATGTTTTTACAATCCTTGATACTTCATATTTCTATTCAAGTTGCTTTATGATTATGATATGCTTACTATATGAAATTGATGTCATGCTACATATTTCAATGTATCCTGATTTTAGATACATGCTAGCTTTATTTTGATTTATAAGTATTACTTGCATGTTTAATATTTGAGCGTAGTTCTTCTCTTATTGGGCTCCGTTGGTTTTTTAGCTCACCCCACTTACAATACAGATCCATCTACGAGTGCGATCGATCTTGGCAAGGGGAAGGCCATTGCTTGAAGTCTCCTTGCCTTGTGAGAATTTGCATGGTTATTTTATATAATATATTTGTTTGATTTTCAGAACAATAAATGGGGTTGTAACTCTAGGTAGTTTTACGTGGGGTAGAGTTGAACCCTCCTTATCTATTTGCGGCCATTATGGAAGTTTTAAGGTTGATTTGGAAACTTATTGAGATGATCAGACTGTTGGATTCCTATCACGTTGATTTGGCGATTTCATGAATTTTAGTGTTGATTTAAATCCCGCATTTATTGTCCTATATGGTAGTATGTTGTTCCGCAGGTTGAATTAGGCGTGCCAGACCGTTATTTGGGCCTGGTTCAGGTATCGAGCTTGAGTAATGGTCTGGGCCGGGCGACCCGACCCTATTTCAGGTGAGGGTCGTTTCACTACATGTGCATTTGCCATATGATTGTCGATATTGTTACTCAGAAATTATTCTTCATTCTTCGAGTTCCAAGCACTGTTAAGCTGACCCATTTGTCTCTCAAGATTCTTGATGGATTATGATTGCTCATTATCCATCTTCTTCACGGCTTGCTTTATTCCTTCCATCTCTTTCTCGTGCTTCTCGTGGCGCTCTCTATTGCTCATGTCCATGGCATGCAAATACTTCTCAATTGACTTCAATGAAGTCATCTCCTCACTCTGTCCTAGCTTCCCCTGTTAGACTTGTTGAATGAAGTCTTGAGGTAACTTCAATGCATTTTTAGGATTTCCATAAGAAAATCGGGTTGTTGTTGTTGTATCCTTGATAAAACTATTGAGTCATTCCTCCCAATCTGAAGTTGTTCCCTTAGCCTTGGTTGTTCGTGAAGTTGATGTCCTCATACTCCATTTTCTGATGTATGTCCATTTGGTTAACCACCATGCCTTAGTGATCAATAGGTTGTTGTGCTATTTGTAGACCTTGGTGTCCTATCTTGACAATTCAATAATTAGACATGTTTTATAATGTAATTTAGGTTTATTTTAGATGCAAATGATAATAAAGGCTTACTAGATCATCGCCCGACTCGCTAGGTCATCTCGAGGGGTTTGGGGATGGTTTATCGTTGTAGGAATTGAGTTTTTTTTTTCATTTGCAAGGTTGTTTATTTATACCTCATGTGCTTATTCTTTTTTAGGCTAGGGCCTTTCACCATTAACTATATATATAGTTCGAGTACTTTTGCTAACATTATTTTGTATTGAGGGAGTATTTTGGCTGACATTTGATAAGAAGATTCGAGGAAAAAAAAAAAAAATGAAGCAAAAATATATAATATAGCTAGCATAGTCGTCAAGATGTTGTAGCTCATTCTAGTATTTTATATATATATTTATACTCATTAAGTCTTTAAATTATTGGACGTTTAATCTAATACTCTCTTGTCATTTCGAAAAAGATTTATTCCAAAATCATAAGTCATTTTAAGAATTTGAGAGAGTATTTTTACCCATTCTACCCTTATACAACTCAAACATTTATTATAATTAAATTTTTTCTCTTCTTCAACTCATTATGGGTCAAAGGGTAGATATGTAAATTAAACCAATAATTAAAGTTACCTTAATTAGTGTGTTATAGCCAAAACAATTTGGATGGAGGGAGTATGACCATACCAACTATCTTCATTATAGACATGGAGCAGCCGCACAAACCCTAGCGATAGCCGCGCAAAAGAGAAACAATCCGGGACCGATGACTCTCGCTTGCTCGCAAGCCGCCCGGTCATCGGTCCCCTCTCCCCTATTTCTCTTTTTTTTCTTTCTTTTCCTTTCTTTGGAGCGACCTCCCATATCTCCTCCTCTCTAGTCCCCACCACCACCACCACCACCAGCCGCCCCCCACTGTCACCGTTCACTGGGACGACTTCACCGTCACCCCTGTGAACCATCCTCACCACCACCACTGTTTCTCCCTCGTTTTCCATCCACCCCCACCACCAGTGTTTCTTCCTCCACTCCGCTTTTTGTGCAACATTCCGACTAGATGTGGGATTGTCGCGGGTTTCCGGCGAGGTCGCCGCCTACGGCCATTTTGCCTGAGGCTTGATCTTGGAGAAGAAGATGGCGAGTTGGGGTGCGAGTATCCACAACGGGTGAAGTCAACCAGAGGTGGTGGTTCTCACTGACACGACGGTGACATTATTGATGCGGCATGGTCCATCCAATCTCTACATTTTTTTCTCTTCGGGTCAATGTTTTAGTGTTTTTGCTATGCATATGTTATGTATTTCCGCCTAAGCGCGGTTTGTTGTCCCCGATGTCAGGGTTGTTGTCCCCGTTGTCGGGGTGGTTGGCTCAACCTTAGGGTTGGGGTTGGGGTTTGCACGATTGTGTACCCGTTTTCAAAATTTGTTCCGTGCTTCATTGCTGTGAGATCTATTTGTAATAGATATTTGTCCGATTGGACTAGAAACACCTCAATACAAAATCACTTTGACAAAAAAAAAAAAAAAAAAAAAAAAAAAACTATCTTCATTATATGGATTGAGACCATAAGATTGCTGATGAGTCCCAACTCCTCCACTCAATTACTTTTGTTATTCTTTCTTTGCATTTTTTTTTAATTTACGGTATTATTTACAAATAACTCCATAAATTAAATCAATTATTAAAGCTACCTTAATTAATGGAAGCTTATGTATAATTAAGGCATTGTTTGTTCATTTTTGTCAAAAGGCAAATTAAAAAACTCAAGACAAAAGGCGTCCCATGCATGCATATAATAAATTTTTAGGAGTTGAGTTGGTATGGAATAATTAGATAAGATTTTTTTTTTGTGAAACCGATTAGATAAGATTATTAAGTTGATTCATTTTGCTTCCTTATCTTCTTTAGCACATTATTTAGATCACAGGATGTCTAATATTTATTTTCAAAAGAGCTATAAAATATATAAAAAGAAAGTACAAAAGTCTTTTCCCGTAATTATCCTACCTAATGGTGTGAAATTCACCTTCAAACGAAGTAGCTTTAGTCGTACTAATTGTTTGCAGAGTTGAATTAAATATAAAAACAACCTTTCATCAAAAAGAAAAAAAATATGACCCCAACAAATATGTTATAATTATTTTCTTAAGAAAGCTAGAGAAAAAATAAATAGAAACACCCAATAGAAGCAGCATTTCAGCAATTTCGCAACCACCCCATGAATATTATTAAATCTGATTTATATTCCAAATCGTCTTTAGTGAGATATACTATAATTAGGCATTACTCACCAAAGCAGAGTTGGAATTAAGTTGGACTTATGTTATAGTCAACGAATACGTTTTTTTTAGCTTTAATGGGAGTCGAACTCATGACGTGTTTAAATCTTGTCATTTGACAAGTGATACCTCATTCATCTCACTAAAGATGCTACAGTCAACAAATATTTTTTTTTATTTGTTAAAATTTAATAGGAGTAAAACACACGAGCTACATAAATCCTTGGTAAATATTGTTTTTTAACAATTAATGCCTCCATGGCTCAATGTCACTAGAGATCGCTTTGGGAGAGTACTCTTACACTAGAAATTAAAGATGAGAAAAACAAAAAAATCTAACGATTTATGTGGTCGGTATTATGACTGCCACGTAATCAGCACCACTTCTCTAATTGGCACTTTGGTGGGCCCCACACAAACCTTTTTCAACTTGGTCTCTTTGCGGCTGCTTATTAGTATGATGCACTGAAACGTGAACTCACCATGAAAAGCGACGCCGCACTGCGCCCTCAGATTCCTACTTTTCACCTCTCAATGTGAACAACGTTGCGTGGTCGACACGTGCAGAAATGTAATTCACTGTAAGCCAAGCAACAACTCATTCGCTATCTTTCTTGGTCTCCTATTACATCGTTCGTACAAGGAAGGTATTTCATTTGTTTTCTTTTTCAATACAAGAAAGGTATTATTATTTAAGGGAACTGTCAGAGTAACAACCCACTATGAGCATAGACCTAATTAAATAGAGGGCCGCTAAGGGCACCCCACCATTTCATGAAGGCACTCAAATTATTTGTAAAAATTCCAACAAAACTGGAAAAGACCATTTTGCCCCTGTATATATAATGATTCAAACCCCACAAATCATTTTGACAAAGAAAAAGGGCACCCCACCACCAAGCTTGAACCACAAAGCCACATTTCGTTTGGCGAGCGTTTATCGATTCTTGCGGATTGACATCATCCGACAGCGATGTAACAATGTTTGACAACCATATGATGGTTTCTTAGAACAGTTTAGTTGGGTAAAACTGTGAAAATGATGATTTGTTTGTCAACGTAGGGTTTGGTAATTTCCTCAAATCCGAACTTGTTTCCACTATATAATGGAGGATTGTACTGCTACGGTGCAAGAGGAGGTTGAACTTGAGGTAATTTTGCGAATTTATTGTATTTTTTATGAGGTTATCCGAAGTTTCTGTCGATGTGCGCGATTGTTTCGGCATCGCAGGACCGATATATATTGAAATGTCTCGGTCATAGAGGACCGAGCCTACTCTAACCCTCTCGCCAGTGTACAACCGAGAGTAGGAGAAAATTCTCGGTTGTACACCACCGACGCCACATTACCTATCACTAATTGTAGCTCTCGTCATGTCTCGCCGAGATAATCGAAGTATTCTCGCCATGCGTAAACGAGACACTCGTGAACTCTTTCGGCCTTCGTGGCCGAGATCGCGAGTTCCCAAAAATTTAGCTTCGTCTCGCCATGCTTGGCCGAGACAAGCTAACACGCCTCGGCCCGCGTGGCCGAGAACCGCGATTTCCCAATTTTTTTACCATTCTACAAACCGCCACACACACATTACAACTACTCTACCAAATGTAATTTAATTATACTATAAACGTAACTTCAAACGATCGATTTCGCGCAAAATCTGTGTGTTCGACGATCTTCAACCGAGCCCTAATTTGGAGACGAAATCGGCTCACACTACGACCCTACGAACTGCAAAAAAGCCGTAAACCGAAGGAGAAACACAAGGTGAGACACGATTTCGGAGATTCCTCTCACTGGTCGGTTCAAACCAAATGGTTTCTTGGAGTCAAGATCGGTGAAGGTGGTGGAGGGGGTGGTGGGGTGCAGCGGGTTTTTTTCGTGTTTGTGCAGGAGGGGTATTTTCGGGATTTCGTGTGTAATTTTTGGGTGCCCTTGGTAATTTGTTTTGTGCCCTCAATAACAGGGTGCCTTCATGAAATGGTGGGGTGCCCTTAGCGGCCCTCATTAAATATTGTGCTACGCATCAAAATGTAAACGTACACATCTCAAAGTAAAATGCACGACATCCGATTGAGTTGATATCCAAAGTGAGTTACTCAATTTTTTTCATTATTTAATTTTAAAATTTCTTGGGGCTCAAAATATTTTTTTTCTATTTTTTAGGTCATTGGAGTTTTCTTTCATTACAAGCTTACCAATATTTTGTCTTAGATAAATCACAAACTTCAACTTATAAAAAAGTATTTTATAAATTTGAGTTTTTGATTCACTTAGAAAAGAAATTATTAATTGTTGCATTGTTTTAAATGTTAGGCCTTATTTGATTAGATGGAAAAGAAAAATGTTCCAAGGAAAATGGTAAATTTCGTGAAAACTGACATTTTTCTTGCGTTTGATAGCTAAAATTTTCTCGTGAAACATTCTTTTACAATTGTCAATTTTTCATATTAAGACTCGTACATTTTCTCACTTATTTTGGTCGGCAACTTGAGTTTTCTTTTGAAAAAATGAGTTTTCATATCAAGACACATTAACTTTATATTTTAAATATGAAATTATTATATTTAATATATATGGTAAGTTTTTTATATTTATTTCGAACCTTGTTATTGGTGAGTTTTGAAAGAAAAAAATGTTATATGTGCAATCAAACACATGTAAAATAAAATTTTGAACATTTATTCGAGAAACTTTATTAAGAAATTGTTTTTTTCCTATAAGACATTTTTTTAAATCAAATAGGGCTTTACAATCATATTCAAAGTTATGATTGTTAGATGTTATTTTGAACAATTACGATTAGTAATGTACATAAGTTAATTCATTCTGATCCGTTACCATTGAATATACTGAGCAATTGATGTTTGAGAAAATTTCTATTTTGCTTAAAAAAGAGTTTATAATTCGATTTACATAAAAGAAAGTTTCGTAAACAAGAAAAATAGAAAAGATTTCTGATTTGGCGATCCTGTGCACTGGAGTCAATATATCTTACCCTGCTCCCAACCACCCATGGTTTCCCATCCGTCGATAACGCTGACCCACTTCGATTACGACTACACATCGCGTCGACAAGGCCAGGTAACGGTGACTTGACGGAGAATCAACCGTTATATTACAACCGCTTAAAAACGGTTTATTAATCCTACTATTCACAAGGGCAAATCAGTCACTTCGTAACTTAAAAAAAATAGAAACAAAAAAAATATTAAAAAAATACTTTGACAGATAATAATAGTTATTGGTTCCGAACAGTTGGACTTCTTCTTCTTCCGTCTCTCAACGTTTTCTCTCTCTCTCTCTTTGGAGATCATTGATCGATCGATCGATCCTTTTGTCAAGCGTGATTGGTAAGTTTTAATCTTTAGTCTTTGAAATTTGACATCTTTTTGGTAATCTTTGATTCTAGGGTTTTGATCCTGCTTTTTTTTTTTCTGATTTTTTGGGTTAGATTCAGATTTTTGTTTGATTTTTAGGGTGGATTGTGGTTGTTGGGGGGTTTTGGATGATTTTCCCAAATTTGCTACTCTGGATGGTGAAAAAGTTTAGATTTTTTTGGGTTTGCAGTGAGTGAAGAGGTTGATTGGGCCTTTTTATTTGTGAAATTTGAGTCTTTGGAGGAGATTTTGTGATTTTTGGGTAGGTTTTGATTTTCTGTTTGGGGGGTGTAAAGAAAGGTGGTGGATTGTAATTCATACTGAATTTTGACAATTTGGGGTGCAGTGAGTGCAGAGATTGATTTTTTTATTTTTTAAAAAATTTGAGTCTTTGGAAGAAATTGTGATTTGGGTAGGTTTTGATTTTCTGTTTGGAGGTGTAAGGAAAGGTAGTGGATTGTAATTCATACTGAGTTAGACAATTTGGGCATCTTCTTGTTTTTTTTTTTTTTTTTGATTTTCATGGATTAATTTGACTGTGTGATTGATGTTTTTAAGATTCTTGGACATTTAGTTCTTGTGGAGAGTAAAGGATCATGTGATTTCAAGTCTAGTTATGGACAAGTAATTGTAGAGGAGTACTATCTTACTGTGATTTTTAAATTTGTAGTCTTTCTGGTAGGGATAATGTTATATGCTCGGTTATCTGGCGAACATGGGGCAGAGAGTCATAGTATGCGCAAATCAGATGCCTGATTTGGAAATGGATCAACAAGGACCAGACAATCTCCATCCTGAGCATTGCGTCTTTTTGGGAAACATTGCGCATTTTCCACACCCAAACTTTTTCCCAGTGCTATCAGGTCCTGGAAACACTAGCAACGTCGATTTACATCATTTGGCAGAACATCACGAGGGCAATATGTTCTATGCGAACCAATTCAATGGCTTACAGCATCATCATCCTGTTACAAATCTTAATCTGGGCCCTCCATCCCATTACTATAATCCGTACATGGCCGTTTCATCTATGAATAGAATATGCCCTGTTCCTTTAATTAGTGGTTCTTCTGATCAGCCACCATCTTCTAGCAATCCAGGAATCACTAATGTTCCTCCTAATGATTATGATGGTAGCAATCACTTCATGGATGGTTCGAGAAGTTCGGGAAAGAGAAAGAATGCTGAATGTTTTCCTGGGAACCACCCTATCAATGGTTTGGCTGCTTTAGCAAGCTCGAGTTCATCTTCTGCGGGTAGTCCCCAAAACACTGGGTTGCACTCCATATCGGAGCGATTTGAATCTGGAGCTGGGCTTGCAGACGTTGCATCCTTCCAACCACCTGAGTACAGAGCTAATGCCTTACCATCAAGAGCGGGAACATCTAGGAGAAGTGTGAGGAGCAGATCAAATGATATTGGTCATCAAGTGGACTCCAATTTGATTTATAACCATAATCATTTATTTCAAGGAAGTCATGTCGGTCAGTCATTCCATTCTACCGGTGGTGCATGGGTGGAACAACAGTTTGGCAGTAATGGAAGTGACAATGGTTCTCCGAACTGGGGCTCTACTCCTGCAATGCCATTTTTGCATGGTAAGTTGATACTTCTCTTGTTTCTTGAGATGATTTACAACTGCAATAAATTTTTAGTGGAGTTTCTTGTATGGGGCTTCTTGCGAAGCTTAGCTTTCGAGATTTCCAATATTACATCTGCTTAGTTAAATTGCCAAGGGCTTTAAAATAACTTGCTCCAATGAGTGTCAAAATGGTGTGTACTGTAGATACGCATGGCAGCTTGGCGTTCCTTGAGCCAAGGCCCAAGAGCATATTCTGTTGAGGATCTTGCTTGAACACCCTGATAACATTGATTGTAAGGATTTGCCTCACCATTTAATCGGTCAGTGGTTATAAGTAGAATCTTACCTACTTTTTTCCTATCTTTACAACCTTTTGAGTTGAGAATCTCAAGACTAGTTCCAAAAGAAAAAGGATAAAAAGTAGTAAAGCAATGAATTTGTTGACCTTGTTTGTTGGTAGCCGCTTTTCTTGTGGAGTTGAGCTCTCTTGTTCATGACTCTGATGTTTGTTTTGTATAATGATTATTTTGTGAATAAAAAGAAGGGAAACAGGGTTTATTGCAAAATTCTAATCAGAATTGGATTTTGATATTGATGCAGGAAGAAATGCCAATTCGGCACCCATGGAGATTACGAGCATGAGTGGACAAGGATACCCTTTAGAAATAATTAATGGCAGAAGATCTACAACACTCTTGCAACCTTCGTCCATGCAACATCATCATTTCCATCCTCACCTTCAGCCCCCTCCGTTACAATCAATGCAGGGTCACAATTACCACCCTCATGCATCTATACCTTCCTACATGACTCCAGCAAGTAATAATTTAAACCACGGCACTCTCAATACATATTTCGAAGGGCAAGAGCGAGCACCTAGATATCCTAGACCATTCCCTTCAAATGGCCTTAGAATTTATCGTCCTTATCGAAGTGGGATGCGACAAACAGCTTTAGAAAATAACACTCTTCCCTATTTGAGAGTTTTATCAGAAGATGTAAGTTTCATTTTCTTTCCTCTTTCCTGGTGATCATTCATATTTTTCTTTAATTGTTATATTTTTTGTTCTTCAGTCCAATATTTTTTTGTTCTTTAATAGAAAAAACAAATACTTTTAACCAAGGATCGAAACTTCGGTTTCACCTTATAATTCGCCCTCTTGATAATCGGAATTAATTTGGAGAAGTTTAATTCGACGCGGAGAATTTTGGTAAAAATTCGCTAACTTAAAGAAGTTTAAGAAATTTTTATTTAAATGGTCGATAAACTAAAAATCATTTTATATGACGTCAAAACAAGCACAATAATGCATTTATACGGTTATACCTAAAAAATTTACAATTTAATGGTTTTAAGTCAATTTTTTTGGCATTAGTCATGCATACTGTGTATGGTAGATTACTTTTTAGTGATAATAATTACACTTAATTTGATTCTCTAACCATTTTATTAATTGCACATTCACATAAGTATGATTAAAATTATGAAACGTTTTTTTTTATATGGGTCGGTATTTAAAGCAAAAGAAAATAACCATTTTTTGACATTATATATTAATAAAAAAAACTACAAAGCGTTGTAGAGATGTGTGTGCAAAAGCGAATTTTGATGCATACATTGAATCTTGATGCAAAACCAAGGGATCACATGATTGGTGTAGAGATGTGTGTACAAAAGTGAGTCGCTTTCAAATTCTTAATAACCCCCAAAAGCCACCATCAATTACAACCCTCAACCCTTCTGTCTCCTATGAAAAGTTTGTAATCTCTTTTTGTTTTTAGCAATCCATGTCAATTTGTATCAATGTTGTCGATTTTTAACATAAACTTTGCCGAAGTTTTGTAGTTTTAAAACTACTCGTGAACTTCGTTTCGATCCCTTCAACTTCGATAAACTTCGCCTAAACTTCGGCTAATTTTATCGAATTTTCATTCCTTGCTTTTAACAATGATGCAGGATGTGGCCATATTGGAGTTTCCGCGCTTTTATGAAGTTGGAAGTCTCATTGACCAGCATAGAGATATGCGGTTGGATATAGATGATATGTCATATGAGGTAAATTTCTGAACATTTTTGCCATGGTTTTTTTCAGTCTCACAAAATGGTTTTGTAAATAACGTAGAGTTAGAAAGTGTTGGAGTGTAAGCTTTACTACTCGCTTAGGATGTGGCGATGCGGGAAGTGTGATTTTAAGCTTCCATTTTAATTAAAGGGCCACTCTTGGGAGCTTCTCTCATGGACTAGGGAATAGTTGAGCTCTTTGAATCAGATACATGACTATAGTAGAGTTTTCATTTATGCCCATGAGCTGATGAGAGAATTTTCTCAATTGAATTATCAATTCTAATGCAATAGAAGAAAAAGATGGATGGCAGATGTCAATGATAGGCTTTGTTCTTATTTTATAGGAAAAGGGTGGATGAACTGCTATTTTAGTACTTCCATTGAAAATAGTTGATTATTTTCTCATTCTAAATGCTATTGGTGTATTTGGATTGCTGTTTACTACTATCTATTTAATGTTACAGCTTTCTTTTGATTTGGGTTTTCAATGTAACGTTTAGGAACTACTGGCTCTGGGGGAACGAATTGGAAATGTTAAAACCGGACTTTCCGAAGAAAACATCTCTAGGAGTTTGAAGACAAGAGTTCATTCTTCATCTTGCAGAGAAGATATAAATTGTGATATGAGGGAAACTTGTATTATATGCCAGGTATTATCTTTTTTCTTAGGTTAATCTTATTATTTTTTATTTATTTTTCGTCGAGTAATTGTTAGAACATATTTGTTTTGATGATGATGATGGCGATGAAGATTCAATGTGGTAACATTTGATTTGGTGGATTATTTTGGCAGCTTGATTATGAGAAAGAAGAAAATGTCGGAATTCTTGAGTGCGGTCATGAATACCATGCCGACTGCATAAAACAGTGGTTGACATTGAAGAATGTGTGCCCTATCTGCAAAATGCCAGCTCTAACAGTGGATGGCATGAATGATAGATAGAGTAGTAGTAGAAGGGAAAATAAGAAGAGAAAACAGATATGTGGAACCCTTTGTTATCAACACTAACTAATGTATGTGTTTTAACGAAGGCTATCACATCTTCTGTTGTGTATATATACTTATTAACAAGAATACTGTCCCATACTAAATTCTTTGGTCTCTACAAGTGGGAAAACTCTTAATCTCGTTCTCTCACATTGTACAAATAGTTCTTATTCTATAAACCATGGTTCAATTTCGTTGCCAAATGAACCCATTTATGAATAATGAAAATCTTGTGATATGAATCTTTGATTGGAAGTGCATTTTGATATCTATAGCCTTGTGCATGATTTCGATAATTGCTACTGCGCCGCAGGTTTGGCATAAATAATGGGTGGCCTGTTCTACTAGTACTAATTATATTTTAGATGGTGAATGTTTGTATGAAAAGCCTCCTCTTGTTTGAGTTTTAGCAAATCGGTAGCAAGTTTTCTTTTGGTCAGGGTTTGGAGGTTGGCCTAGGACTGGGCTTCTTCCTTTATTGGGTGAATTGTGCATTCAAATTGTAGAAGGCTACAGGTTCATCCTTTCAAAAATTAATACATACAACCTGGCGGAGCAGTTAGGAGGAGTAGCAATATTCGAGGGCAGATTAGTCAGCATGGTTGGTGCCAAATTTCATGCAGAAAGCTTTTGACAAATTTATCTTTTCTTTTATAAGCATTTCGATGATTTGCCTCTTCGTGGCTTCAGCATGGAAACATTCAAAACTTTTAATTTGGCTGAAACAATTTAGACACAGTTGAGAGCAATTTTTTTTTTTTTTTTTATGCTTTATTTTCTGCCTCTTAACTCATGATCAAATTACCAGATTCAATTCTGAGTTCTAACTTGGGCGGGAGTCAAAAGCTTTAAAAAAAAAAAAAAAAATGAAATTGCAGCAACTGTGATCAGTAATACATGGAGGGATTTTCTAGGCTTCATTCATGGTGCTTTTTGCATAAGTCGATTTTGTCATAGTGTTGTCGAGAGTTACTCGAGTAACAATTGCTACCAAACACAATCTCAAAGGATTCCACTTGGGGCCACGTTAGCTGCTGTATGGATTGCCCTCTCTAGTCTCTACTATGGATATTGGTTTCATGCCCTTCGACAGTATTACTACCAAAGGAAGTCTTCAAAAGGATTTCAATTTGGGCCCGAGTCCACGTTGACAGTAGGTATTGCTTGACATAAGTGGTTGCAAGGCAATCTCTTAAGCTTTTGAGGCAAGAACTCATTGTTAGGAGATCTTGAATATTTGTTAGGAGATCTTCAATATTTAAATATTTGAGGCAATCATTGTTGAATATTCGTTAGGCCACCTAAGCACCGCCTCGCTTAGACAAGGGAAATCATCTCAAGATCGCCTTGGTGCCTTGCAATCCTTGCTTGATATTGGTTCGATGTCCTTTGATGATTTGATGTTATAGAACGAAATAATGTCTTGACCAAACAAAAATACACACAACAAAGCGCAAGACTAGAAGACTCTTCACGTCCGTAAAACTGAATCATTTTAATCAACTACAGTGGACAACTTCTCTAAAATTGAATACATTCTACAATTTAAAGCAGGAGAAGAAAACAGAATTTTGTTTTTATGGAAAAAGTTTAGTACATGGAAGCAAAGAAAACTCAAAACTAACAATACTGAATCTGCAATGGAAGCACCAACTACATATTCTTAAAAACCTAAACTCACTCAATCCTTAAAACAAATTTGGCATCCTGGCTCATGCTGTAAAACTTTGTCGAAAAATTTCTAAATGGCTGTGATGCTGATACCTTGATAATTATGAAAGGCACAAACGCCTCATTGAACAAAGAATAAGAGAGACATCACGAGGCCGAAGACTTTCTATCGTTCCCAGTTAGACAGAGCAGCACCCAACTTTCTTCACGGCCGATACATCATCCTTGTTGACGTTGATGGTCTGTCCCTTAGGCAAGGCTGCAGGATCATCCCCGACATCAAGAGCCTTCCTACTCACTACTCGATAAATCTGGGTAAGCACTTCTGTGAAGGCATTCTCCACATTCATGGACTCCAAAGCAGATGTCTCCATGAAGAAAGTGTTCTCTTTCTCAGCAAAAGACTTTGCATCCTCAGTAGAAACAGCACGAAGGTGACGGAGGTCAGCTTTGTTTCCCACAAGCATGATTACAATGTTGGAGTCAGTATGATCTCGGAGTTCCTTCAACCATCTTTCAACATTCTCAAAAGTAACATGCCGCGTAACATCGTACACAAGAAGTGCACCAACAGCTCCTCGATAATAAGCACTTGTGATTGCGCGATATCTTAAACATAAATAGAAGAACATAAGATGGGAAGGTAGAATAATAATTAAGTGAAGTGAATAAAACGTTGATAAAAATCAAAGGGCCGTAAAAAAATAAACTTTCACATAAATATCTACTAGATAAAAGATGTTAAGTTGAACTGAGTCGGGAAGATTGTTGACAGACTAAAAGTTGCATATTCAAAGGGTAAAAGAATATAGCCACTATATGATACTTATATCTAAGGCAAAATTCAAAGGGTTAAAGCCTCTCTTTTATATTTGTTTCTTAGCCATAAAAATTCAAGTCTCATTCTCATACCTTTCTGAAGAGTAACAACTACCTCTCACTATATAACGCTACAGTATCTAATTTCAAATAATCTTTGAACCCCCAGGACAGTGATAATTCCTTTTGAGACTCACAAAAGTGATCATAAGCATCACATCCATGGACATCAAAACAAATAAGGTAGTGTTTCATCAAAGTTAGATTTATGTTGAAAATGAAGGTCCAAAGCTACAAATGCAAACACAAAAGTATAATCCATTCAGTTCAGTGTTGAACATCAATGGGTAATCACTGACATGATCACAACTTTTAATTTTAACTCTTGTCAATTCTCTGAAAACAAGACGATATCTCAAATGGAAAGCAAAAAGTTGAAGTAGGATTGATTAAGATGGGGAAATCTAAGGATTAAAAAGTGCCTCAGCCGAGTACAATTCTTCCAAGCAGTAGATGGTGCAAAGATAAAGATCAAATGGAATAAGAATAACCAAATTGGTCATTGCCATATTGGACTGCTGAGAAAAAAAGTAACGCTGGCAGACAGAAAACATTAAGAAATGTTGGATAGGAACAGAAATCAAATCCTTGGAGTAAAAATATCATGAATCATGAGACTTTTTAAGCAAATCCAATAAATGTGATGCCGTATTACACTCCCCCACTCCACTAATCACAATGGAATTACCAATAATTAAAAAATTATTAAAAGGTAAGTTACACTATTCATATTTTGCCCTTAGCAATTGATGAGGCGAAATATCAACCGTAAGATTAAATACTAAGCGAATGCTAGCCTCGAATGCATGTTGCCTAACAGGCAATAGTCCTCGAGTCAAGAAATGATCCAAATAACATCAATCCAGCTAGTTTGAATAATATCAAATTAAATATTACCATAGATGAATAAGAAACAATCCAAAAGGTAACTACCCTAAGATTTAGATTTGGAAGCATAGATCAACAAGAAGAAGCTGATATTAGTATGTAATCATAGAAGCAAGTCGGAACATCAATCCTCTTGGGCTTATTTGTTTGTTGTGATAGTTCATCAGACTGCATTTTTTTTTAATCTTCGAGAGGAATTCTTTCAATCGAATAAGAGTCTAAATAATAATAAGATGTATGTATTTCCGCACGAGTCCTGCTATTTGATGCACTTTTGGCAAGTCATTTGGGCACGCACTTGATAGGACCCCTTAGATGCACATCAAACTATATGCGCACACGCATCGATGCAACAATCAAGAGTCACAATCAAGCGCATGCCAAAAGGCATGCCAAAAAAGCATTTTTCTTTCAGCACAACGATTTCATAATAATTCACCTGACTGCATTTTTTTTTTCAAAAATTAAACTAAAATTGTTTCTACCTAAATCAAACAACAACACCTCAATCCCAAATTAGTTGGGGTCACCAAAAATCATGCCAAAAAGTTTGCTTCTGTACATACAAGTGGAATAAAATCACTAGAAAAAAAGCTGAAGAAAAGATCTTGCTCTAAGAAAAATGTAAACTAAAGCAAAGTCAAACTTCATACAGTCAATCCAACTCAATAAAGTGACTTCTCAAGGAAAAAAAAAAGTACTTCAAACAAAATTATACATTGAAATTATCATTAATCATTTTAAGTTCAATAAAACACTAAGAACAGTGGCTTGGAGAATCATGCATAAAGCCACAATTGACAAACCAACAACAGAACTCCAGATGCAAGGCAATCTATACATGTGCCATACCGAATCTGAATCATAACAATCTATTAACCTAGAATCAAATTTATGTACGTTACAAGGGTCTTATGACAATAGCGGATTGTCAACAATACTCAAGGATAAAAGGAAATTTAACTCTTGAACCTTAATCGAAATGAACTACAGCACACTAATGGCACGTTTGCTTTAAGTGTTAGCATAGTTAAGCCTTGGCTTAACTTTAAGATTGGTGTTTGGTTCAGGTGTTAGCTAGCACTTGGTGTTACCAAAGCATTTAAACTCCTTCTTACCAAAAGACACACCTCCCCCTATCTTTAGGTAAGCCCAACTTAAAAGGGCAAAAAGTAAAACTTTACCCTCCCCCTATCTAAAGAATACAAAGATGAAGATGATGTGGAAGGCCCATAACAGACCAACAAAAAAACCTAACCTAATACAATAAGTGTAGAGGCAAACAAAGGATTAGCTAAGATATGACTTGTGTTAGGCAAGCAAATGTGGAAGGATTCACTAATTCTTGAACCAAACAGGCCATAAAGGTTATAAAGTTTCAGAAAAAAACTACAAATCTAGAAAAAAAAAAAAAGCCAACAAATCTAAGCACTTGAGTATTCAAATACTGAGTATTACTCTATTAAAATTATACTGTATCAAAGTGTCGTTATTGCTATATATATAAACAAGTATATTACTATGTTTTTCCTTGGCTGACAAAGTATAATTGATTTCTTCTAAAGTCCCAATCTGTTTCCATAAGTTTCTTTTTGGTCCCACAAAACTCAATCATGATGTATTATTTGCTACTGCTACCATGTAAAAAAACATCTTATTCTGATAATTTCTCCAACATCCATGCACGACTTTCTCCTGCACCAAAATCTTTAGAAACATAGATGTAAACCCAACAACTAAAATTGCTGCAGAACAAACCAGCTCTGGTACTACTTTTTTTTCCCAAGATAGTGGCAATTGATTATAATAGGGGTCTTCAAAATATTTTGCAGTTTCAAACTAATCTGAATGTTGCAAATATTTCAAAGGTCCATTTCCAATTTAAGAAAATTATTGCATGAGGTGAAAAAGGGACCACAAATAACTTTTATTTCATTGGCAAGTGGCAACCTTTAAAGGATTTATAAGATTATTGAAGTACCAATTGCATAAAATCAAGCAGAGTGGAGGGTTTCAGCCAATAAAGTCAAACCCAACAAATTTGGGACAGCTGTTGGTGTTTTTAATAGTTGCCAACTTTGTAATTAAGCATTACAAAACTTTCCATGACTCCATTCTACGACGCCGGTAATTTTCAGTACAGTAAAAGCAGCAACATTTTTCAATATCACTTACGGTTCTTTTTTTCCTCCATTATTGGTATTTCTATTTACTAAGTCATTGTTATTAATTAGTGCACATATCTGTACTTTGTTTACATACTTCTAAACACATCATAACTCAAGCAAATATCCTTTTGACAACTAAGCAACTAACTTTTCTTCTTTTTTTTTTTTTTTGTCCAAGCCATCAGGTATCCAAAGCCCAATGGACCTCGACTAATCCAGGCTCAAGCCGGGTAGGACCACTAGGTGGGAGCAAAGCTCTCCCTCAAGGGTTTTAAAGGGACTCCAAAAGCATCAAAAGCATCAATTCCTATAATGCTCACAACAAACATTTTACCTATTGTATATGATTGCTGAAATACAGTGTACTGATACCATTCACCAAAGGCTTAATGCATCAAACCAAATAAACCAACCAACCTTTTGCCAATTTATTACGATTTTCACCATCATTACAGTGTGAAACAAACTAACCCTTCATGAAACGTAACATCTGAAGCTAATACAAGTTGCAATAAATTGTTGTCACTTAAATGCTATATACACAATCAAAATCAAACTCTCGTACACAAGATCAGCTAACAAATGAGAACAAATGCAGAGATAATTAGCATTGGTTCACACCTCAAGGCCACATGTATAGAAACGAATAAACAGACTAATACTTATATTTCTGACTAGCACTTTCAATAATAATATTTAGGGGAGACCACAGCATGTCAAAAAAACATGTTACAAAAGAATAAAATAAACAACAACAACTACTATTATAAGCTTCCTTAACCCTTCTTCAATTTTTCTTCTTACAATATTACTTTGAAATCAAAGGGGGGCAAAAGATGTATCTAGATGGGAATGATACCGGATATCACCTATGCTTGTAATAAAAGTGTGTGCAAACCCATATATTTTTCAAAACAAATATATTTCCTTGTCTAGCCCTTCACGTTCTAAGAACATTTAGACCTGCCTTCCATCCATTTGCCACTTTCATAATTCATATTTTATTCTCAAATCATGTTTTTGATTTTATACCAATGAGACAACTTGTGGAAGATCAAAAGTATTTTCTACATCATATGACTCAGTTGTAGTAACCAGATCTGAAAAGTACTTTTTCCCCTTTATGATTTTCCAAACAGCCTAGTTTTGCAAATTTAGTTTTCTGATGACCAAGATGATGAGTGTATGCTAGGGAGTAGAGAAATGCTGAAAGAAAGAATTGCATTGCTAACTCCTTTTTAGAAATATAAGAGAGATAAGGGCAAGTGGCCCTTTGCCTATGTTAGAAGGGCTAAATTACATCTATGCCCTACTTTTTTATAAAGAAACGCTCCGTCAAAAGATTTTTTAACTATTTTTGTTTTATTTTTTAGGCATGTTTTCTCCAATAGTTAACGGTGCTCGAATATCATAAAAAATAGTATTATTTGTGTTTGGTGAACTATTTGAGTGTAATATATGATATCGCAATAAGTATGACTTATTTAATAACTACTCAGCATGGCATAAACTATACACCATTAATCTAATTAAATTGGATAAGTGTTTGATATGGTCTTAGATTTAGGGTTTAGTATTTATTAGTTTGTATTTTATTATTAAAAAAGTTTCTATGTTTATTATTTAGTAGGAATTATTAGTAGATATTTTAGTAGTTACTATCTTCTAAGTATTAATTAGTAGAACATTTCTATATTTATTTTAAGTAGGTTTTTTACTCGTAGAAGTTGATATTTATTAATTTCAATTTTTATTGTATAAGGAAGTCTACATATACAAATATTAAAAAATCAATAAAGCAAGCAATTTTAGTAAAAAAAAAAAAAAAAAAAAAAAAACCAAAGGAGGAATTGAAACACAAATTCAATTGTGTCTAAACCCGTGACTAAATCCTGCACAAAGGTTCATAACAACTTGGTATCAGAGCCCCTTGTCATGGGTGACACAAAAGCTCTGGTCACGAAGATAGAGACCATTATAGAGCAAATGAGGCTCTCGAAGAACATATGATGGGTCTCACTACCGCGATTCGACAGACATCAATGAAACCCTTCAGCACTGATGCTAAGGAACAACATAGCGGTTGTGGAGGACACGATGTAAGGTTGGAGGAGTTTGTCAACTTGAAGCAAACTAGTTCTGTGGAGGAGTACCAACACCAATTCCAATCTTTGTTGGCCAGGACATCGAACTTCAAACCACGACAAAAAGTGAACTTGTTCACTGCCGGTTTGATCAAGGACTTGCGGATTGACATCGAATTGCTACAACTGGGCAATCTGGGCATTGTCATGAATCTTGCTCGCGCCTTAGAACGCAAGCAAAAATTATGTAAAGAGACCCTCCCAGCACGCATCATGTCCAAGATGAGCACTCTAAAACTAGTGGTAGTTCCACTGGCGCATTTATCACCGAAGACACTTGAGCACGCTTGAGCGACCAGACACAAAAGGCAACAACCGTTACCACTAGTGTCAACACAATAATCAACAACTCCGTACCTCTGTTCATCAAGAAGTCATCAAACGTTGCGATGACGAAACGAAGGGCGACGAGTTTGTGCTATAATTGCGATGAATCTTACAACCATGGACACAAGTGCGAACGCCTATTTTGGATAGAGGTTCTTGAAGTTGAAGATGGTGGAGCGGAAAATGTGCTAGATGTCCATTGACCAAGTTCAAAAAATGATCTTGAGGACAAGCTCAAAGGATAGGAAGGGAGTAATGATACGGTCTTAGATGTAGGGTTTAGTATTTAGTAGTTTCTATTTTATTATTAAGAAAGTTTCCATGTTTATTATTTAGTAGGAATTATTAGTAGTTTATATTTTAGTAGTTACCATCTACTAAGTATTAATTAGTAGAAAATTTTTATATTTATTTTAAGTAGGTTTATTATTCATAAAAGTTGATATTTATTAGTTTCTATTTTTATTGTATAAGGAAGTTTATATATACAAGTATTAAGGAATCAATAAAGCAACCAATTTTAGTGAAAAATAACCAATGGAGGAATTGAAGTAGGAGAATCACGGACTTGGCCTCTTCAATTACCTATTCTATTTCTCTCATCTCTTCAATTATTTTCTTATTTTTTTTTAAGCACAAATTGAATTGTGTCTAAACCCGTGACTAGATCTTGCACAAAGGTTCATAACAACTTGGTATCAGAGCCCCTTGTCGTGGGCAACACAAAAACTCTGGTTGCGAAGATGGAGACCTTTATGGAGCAGATGAGGCTCTCGAAGAACATATGATGGGTCTCACTACCGCGATTCGACAGACATCAATGAAACCCTTCAGCACTGATGCTAAGGAACAACATAGCGGTTGTGGAGGACACGATGTAAGGTTGGAGGAGTTTGTCAACTTGAAGCAAACTAGTTCTGTGGAGGAGTACCAACACCAATTCCAATCTTTGTTGGCCAGGACATCGAACTTCAAACCACGACAAAAAGTGAACTTGTTCACTGCCGGTTTGATCAAGGACTTGCGGATTGACATCGAATTGCTACAACTGGGCAATCTGGGCATTGTCATGAATCTTGCTCGCGCCTTAGAACGCAAGCAAAAATTCTGTAAAGAGACCCTCCCAGCACGCATCATGTCCAAGATGAGCACTCTAAAACTAGTGGTAGTTCCACTGGCGCATTTATCACCGAAGACACTTGAGCACGCTTGAGCGACCAGACACAAAAGGCAACAACCGTTACCACCAGTGTCAACACAATAATCAACAACTCCGTACCTCTATTCATCAAGAAGTCATCAAACGTTGCGATGACGAAACGAAGGGCGACGAGTTTGTGCTATAATTGCGATGAATCTTACAACCATGGACACAAGTGCGAACGCCTATTTTGGATAGAGGTTCTTGAAGTTGAAGATGGTGGAGCGGAAAATGTGCTAGATGTCCATTGACCAAGTTCAAAAAATGATCTTGAGGACAAGCTCAAAGGATAGGAAGGGAGTAATGATACGGTCTTAGATGTAGGGTTTAATATTTAGTAGTTTCTATTTTATTATTAAGAAAGTTTCCATGTTTATTATTTAGTAGGAATTATTAGTAGTTTATATTTTAGTAGTTACCATCTACTAAGTATTAATTAGTAGAAAATTTTTATATTTATTTTAAGTAGGTTTATTATTCATAAAAATTGATATTTATTAGTTTCTATTTTTATTGTATAAGTTTATATATACAAGTATTAAGGAATCAATAAAGCAACCAATTTTAGTGAAAAATAACCAATGGAGGAATTGAAGTAGGAGAGTCACAGACTTGGCCTCTTCAATTACCTATTCTATTTCTCTCATCTCTTCAATTATTTTCTTATTTTTTTTAAGCACAAATTGAATTGTGTCTAAACCCGTGACTAGATCTTGCACAAAGGTTCATAACAACTTGGTATCATAGCCCCTTATCGTGGGCAACACAACAACTCTGGTTGCGAAGATGGAGACCTTTATGGAGCAGATGAGGCTCTCGAAGAACATATGATGGATCTCAATACCGCGATTCGAAGGACATCAATGAAACCCATCAGTGATATGATGCTAAGGAACAACATAGTAGTTGTGGAGGACACGACATAAGGTTAGAGGAGTTTGATAACTTGAAGCAAACTAGTTCTGTGGAGGAATACCAACTCCAATTCCAATCTTTGTTGGCCAAGGCATTGAACTTCAAACCACGACAAAAGGTGAACTTGTTCACTGCTGATTTGATCAAGGACTTGCGGATTGACATCGAGTTGCTACAACCGGGCGATCTAGGTATTGCCATGAATCTTGCTCGTGCCTTAGAACGCAAGAAAAGTTTTTGTAAAGAGACCCTCCTAGCACGCATAATATCCACGATGAGCACTTCAAAACTAGTGGTAGTTCAACCAACGCATTTATCACCAAAGACTCTTGAGCACCCTTGAACAACTAGACACAAAAGGCAGCAACCGTTACCACCAATGTCAACACAATAATCGACAAACTCCGCACCTCCGTTCATCAAGAAGTCATCAAACGCTGCGATGGCGAAACGAAGGGCGACTGGTTTGTGCTATAATTGCGATGAATCTTACAACCCTGGACATAAGTGCAAACGCCTATTTTGGATAGAGGTTCTTGAAGTTGAAGATGGTGGAGCAGATAATGTGCTAAATGTCCATTGACCAAGTTCAAAAATTGATCTTGAGGACAAGCTCAAAGTATAGAAGGGAAGTAATGGTACGGTCTTAGATTTAGGGTTTAGTATTTAGTAGTTTCTATTTTATTATTAAGAAAAAGTTTCTATGTTTATTATTTAGTAGGAATTATTAGTAGTTTATATTTTAGTAGTTACTATCTTCTAAGTATTAATTAGTAGAAATTTTTTATATTTATTTTAAGTAGGTTTCTTATTCGTAGAAGTTGATATTTATTAGTTTCTATTTTTATTGTATAAGAGAGTTCA
Organism: Stephania cephalantha; assembly: GCA_039657325.1. Taxonomy (NCBI): domain Eukaryota; kingdom Viridiplantae; phylum Streptophyta; class Magnoliopsida; order Ranunculales; family Menispermaceae; genus Stephania; species Stephania cephalantha. Next base: position 33,711,999 of record CM077578.1, on the reverse strand, counting down.
TATATACAAGTATTAAGGAGTCAATAGAGCAAGCAATTTTAGTGAAAAAGAACCACTGGAAGAATTGAAGTAGACGAGTCACGGACTCCGCCTCTTCAATTACCTATTCTATTTCTCTCATCTCTTATATTATTTTCTTATTTTTTTGAAGCACAAATTCAATTATGTCTAAACCCGTGACTAAATCCTACACCAAGGTTCAGAACAAAGTTCAAAAAGGATTTTGTGCGTGTTATGCGTGTACACAATGGTATTAGCAAAGTATTGGAAGAGTAGTGACAAATTGACGTTGGATCTAAATTTTGAAGAGGGCGATGAATCCTATATCTTGTTATTATGTAGATCGAGGAAGTAATAGGAGGATGGGATTAAATCTCACAAAAAATAAACTAAGGGGAATCACACAAAGGGTGAGGCCGAGAGGATTGTGTGTCCAAGTAGACGATGGTTACGGGTGATGGAACTGTGTCTTTGGCCGACAAAGAAATAGAGGTAGAGCTACAACATCGCCGACGACAAGGGCCACGCTAAGCAATATAAGAGAGGTCGAAAGGGCAAAGGTGTTCTTTCAATCTTGACACGATCGGGAGTTGAAAGACTCCATTCTACCTTTGGTAACACCCAAGCTCTTTCACATTATAGATCTATAGTCGTTGTCAATGGACTTGGGTCGAATGAGTGTGATTATAGTTGTTAGTGCAAATGGGTTAATTGTTGAGGGTTTCGATTCTTGTTGGTCAATCGAACGCGATTTCTATGGATTTTCAGGTTTTGGTACACGATTGAGTATTGATTGAGTTAAATGATTTTGAAATTCAAGTTTTGAATTTAGTTGAAGTTGGTTTGGTTGATTTTGGGTAATTTATTTTAGTTGGTAATTAACCGACTTGATTGTAATCTTAAAAATATAAAGAACTATCCTAGAAGTGTACCCTAAATGCTTGATGAAATGCCTTGGTGAAGGCATTTGAGTTCATACTTATTTAGATGTTCTATACTTCTATCAATCGTTGCTTATTAATGTTGGGCACCTCTATATGTGACTTTTAGTAACGCGTCTCAACCTATTAATCTAATTGAAAGATTCACTCCTTTTTTGTTGATATATGGTTTTATTATTGTTGGCTTGTGAGTTGTTAGGAACAAGTTATATCTCTAACTTGATATTAGTTGTAGAATTTATATTTGTGGATGTTTGGTCCTTGTTCCTTTTATTATACCTTGCATAGGTCCTTGGTAAACTTTTATAAGTATTTTGGGTTTGTTGATAGTCCAAAATATAGTGAAAACTTTGTCGAAATGTTGTTAAAAATTTAGAGATAGAAAAATTGACAATATTCAGATTGACTTAATAGGCTATGATTTAATTCCGCAAAACTTTAATTGACCTAGGAAAATTACATGTTAATTGTCTTGTAAGTTATTTTGTAAGTTCGGGATTATAAGCCATCACTTGCTTTGTTGGGATGTCTTCGAGAGTTGAATGATGGTTTAGGTTGGGAATTTAAAAAATAGACTAATTAATATGTTTCTTGTGTAAAAGACGTGATAAGCTAAACTAATCAATCAACAGCTAAATTTTAAGTGTTTTCAATTACTTCAATAGCTAAACCATGAGGGTGGGAGATGAGTGTGACTATGCAACGCAGTGAGTAGAGAAGAGTGGATGCAATTGAGTGAGAGTGGGAGAGAGAGGTATGGGTATAAGGATTACAAACATATTGTTAAGGTATTTAAGTAAAATAATAAAATACCCTTCAAATTAATTGCAAAACGAGTACCCATTGGTTTTAATTTTCATTCTACTTCTATAAAACACACATTTTCTTTTCATTCGAACCCATCTTAGTTTTAAAAAAAGGTGTCCTTACCTCTTTTGAATGGGTCCAAACACAAACAGCCAAACAAGTCTAAACATCATTTTCCATCATAATGAAATCCCTTACCATTACTACAACAGTGGAAAAAAAATTAATATTTAAAAATTATTTGAAATAGATCAAAATCACCGATCATCTACGTTAGTCCAAAAAATTAAATTAAAGGTTCTTGAATGAAAATCAATATTAACAAACTAGTCATCTATCATAGGAGACTTCCAGTGCATTTATCACTTACACAAACTAGTGAAATTTTAAAATATTCACCAATCGAGTTAAAATAAATTTACAAATTTTCACTTTATATGTCCTTAAATTATGAGCGGCAAATAATGTTTAGACTTGTTGGTTGTACCTAGACCCATTCAAAATAGGCGTGGACATCATTTTTTTGTTTTTCAAAAGAATCAGGTCCAGAAAAGCAATATGTGTTTTTAATAATAAATGAGGATTCTATAGAAAATATAAAGTTAAAAATGGGTACCCATTTAGCAATTAATTGAAATGGTATTTTCATAATCTTACTACATAAAACCTAACAACATACCACAAAAATTCAAATTTCACAACCCATTGTTACTCCTCTCCCTTTCATTTTTGCTTTTTCTTGGGTCAGTTTTGATTTGCTCCACTCATGCTCTTCTGCAAACTTTTGCTTCTCTCACTCTTTGCTACTATACGCATACATTCCTCTACTAGCCCTTCTATTTCTCTATTGGTTGCAGTGCTCATCCTTCTCTACTGACTATTGGACTCTCTTGAGTCTTGACTTCAATCTTTATTCAAGTTGCAAATCATATTTTCCAATCCTTAACAATCTAAGTTGTTCTATTTGTCTTTATGGGATGAATTGTTTATGAAAGGCAATACTTCATATTATGTCACTTGCTTCAACAAGAGTTTTATACCCTTGATAGTGCGATTTCCTTTCGATAATTCTCCAATGGCCGACTAATTTGCCAATTCATTATTTTTTTATTAAAAAAAAGTAAAAACCAAACATATGTATCTTTTCTCAAATAATATGAATTTGAAATTAATATATCAAGTAAAACTTGACTTACGAAAAAAAAGGAGTATAGAAATGAACAAAATAGACAAAAGAGGGTCTAACTTTTTCAAAACAAAACAAAGTCCAGACGAGAAAACTTGACCATTTTAAAAGCGGAACAGCTCCTATCACAATGTAAGTGCATTAGTTTTGGGTGCATTCATTTTCCCTCCCACAGGGGCCCAATTTTTTCGCCACGCCAACCTCAAATTCACAAGAAATGTGAAAGTATACTTATAATCTACAAATATCCACAAATAACCAAAGGCGGACATTCTTGTCAAGCATCCTTCACCAACTTAAACAAAAGTAATTTTTTTCTATTCCCAGCCACTGTTACTTTTCCCTAAATGAGACTATTTTTAGGAAAGGGAAAGGAATATTTCCAGGACTGGATCTATACCACAGGTCCATCCAAAAATTCCCCGCCCTCGGTCCTAAAGGCATTCCTAAAGAATCACCTTGAATTCCACTACCGAAACACCTAATATGCCTCGATCATGACCGCGGATAAACAAAAATCATTCGATCGCGAAAATTGCACATTCCTCAACCCAACCTCGGCACATCCTCCTATTCTCAAAACAAACCTTCCCATTTCTATGGCATGAAGAACAATAACTGCAAATCCACAAATGTAATATCATGAAGATGTTCGGCATCGGCGCATCGTAAATGAAGAGAGAACTACAAATGCATAATCTATGAATGAAACGAGATCTAAATCACGAACACCATATATAAGGAAAAAAAAAATGAAATCGAAAGAACAAATCTCGAGAAACAAAGCAGCTAAAAAACAGATCACGAGAACAGATCGAACCTCTCCTGGCCAGCAGTGTCCCAAATCTGAGCCTTGACGACCTTATCATCGACGCGGATGCTCCTGGTGGCGAATTCCACGCCAATGGTGGATTTGGACTCGAGACTGAACTCGTTCCGCGTGAATCTAGAGAGGAGGTTGGATTTTCCGACGCCCGAGTCCCCAATCAACACCACCTTGAAGAGGTAGTCGTAATCGTCGTCCGCTCTGTATGCCGCCATTACGATCCAACGATCAAAACAAACACACGACCACCACAATCAACACGATCCGTTCGATTCGATCTCGACAGATCGGTTTACAACAATATGTGTTCGATCTGTAGGGATCTTCTTCGCATGACGAATAGAGGTATTGCTTTTGGAGGATTGGGGCTCTTTTAAAAAAAATAAAAATAAAGGATTTTCAGATTTGTTGACACAACAGAGGAGAAGAGGAGAGAGAGAGAGAGAGAGAGAGAGAGAGAGAGGGGGGGGCGATGGAATGGTGAAAGGAAAATGAGCAATGATATATACTTATGATGCACACATTTGTAATTAATGTTGTTGGCGACCATTAGATTTTACATCGTGATCCGTATTAGCAAATACTGATGTTTTGACCAAACAATCTGCACGCGTATAGCAAAAGTATGTATCAATTCTAGTATATCATATTATCACTGTGTGAGGTTAAAAACGAGGACTTTTGATCTACTTTTCGCACTGCATATGGACGCTTGATTGTTACATCGATTTGTGTGTGCACGAAACTTGATGCGCATTTAAGGGACTGCCATATCTGGACTATTCCTGAGTTCCTAGTTCAAAATGCGAGCCATTTATCGTGAGGTAGGGAACCGGAATAAGGGGATCCAAAAAGGGATCAGAATAAGATATCCATGGTTGGGATTGTGTGTTCCCGTTTCGATTTTTTTTTTTTTTGGGTGGGGGTAGCCCAACATAACCGCATTGATTAATGTGCTCACAAACATCGATGTAAAAATGAACGAACACCAGTGGTCGAGTGTTTATTTTGGGTGTCTTAAAACTGGTCATCCTAATATTTTCTCCAAAAAAAAAAAAGAGTTCAAATATACACACCCCAAAGATTTACTTAGGGCACCTACTAGGTTTGAATTGTAATTTACTAGGGGCACCCCGATTTTTTGTGTGAAAGGTTTGAAATACCCTCCATCACTTTTCAATGCACCCCACAATGAAAACCCATAAAACTACTATTTTCATTCCATCATATTCTGTAAATCTGTGATTTCGAAGGCGTCGTTCGGCCCGTTCAAAGTTGTCATCGTCACCTCCATCGCTATTTGTGCTGGATTTAGTATTGTTGCTCATGTTTTGGGCCGATTCGTAGTCATCCGAAGAACTGGCTGCCAAGGATCGACTGCTATAATGCATCTCCCTTTAAAATTGATTAAATTGGCCTTAAGATTGTTGTTGTTGTTGTTGTTTGCCTTATTTTGCACTTTCGTAGCAATTGCCAATTTGTGGTTTAGGGGTTGTGTTCTTTATTGTTAATTTGACACTTCAGTCAATGGTTTGTTTAAGAAGAAAAGATAAGCAAGAGGTAAATTTGTCATTTGTCACCCCAAACCATTTAAATCAAGTGTGAAATCATAAAGGGTTAGAACTTAAAACCCCTTTTCATCCCCATCTATCAATCATCGTTTATATACCTCTCCTCATCAACTCCCTCTCTATTGGTATCTCTCTTTACCTTTTGATTGAAGTTACTTTCTCGACTCATTCTCTCTTTTGATTTCTCTTTTTTCTCTGCCAACAAGCTCTCTTTCCTCTTTTGTTGATTGACTTCCCATCGTCTTCATCTCTCCCACTACTCCAGCTTCCACACGTCTCTCTTAGCTATCCCTCTCGACGTCTCTCTGTCATTCTCTCTTGGCCAGTGAACACGGCGGTGAAGGAGCAATGTAAAAAGAAATTGGTGAGGTGAGTTTTTGAGGTTCCTTTAATGAAATCTTGATAGAAGCCATATGAGTTTGGTTCTAACTGATGGGTTTAATATGTTGTTATGATTTGGGATGAAAGTTTTGGGTTTTTATTATGAACTCAGTTCATAAGTTCATGTTTTTCATGTTTGGACTGGTATAAGTTGGATGTTGAATTTGAAGGTCCAATTGATTGTCTAAATCCTAGTTTATGGGCGAAAATCAATATTTATATACCCAATTATATTCATAAGAATCAGTTTTAAGTTTTGAAGAAATTTCGTAGGTCAATTAGGGTCGAATTGGTTGCATTTTTGTAAAAAAATAATAATTGTGCAATCTTAGTTTTTGGCTGTTTTGAGGTGCGATTATGAGTAATCAAACGGACCTTTTTTATTGAGATTTTTTATGAGTTTTGATCCTTGTATATCAATAATGATGTGTAAGAATTAGAGTTTGATTTGGAGAAGGTTTGGTAACGTTTTGAAGGCCGAAAAAGAGGTCAAAAATGGGGACTGCACTGTTATTTTTTTACTGTTTTGAGTAGGCATGTTGAGGCATTGATTTGAGACATCAAATGAGTCCAATTGACTTGTGAATATGTTCGTTTGAATCTTAGTATAACCTACTTTGATGATTAATAAATATTTTGGCCATCAGAACTTGTTTAATCAATGAAAAACAAGGTAGAACATAGCATGTTGATATGGTCCAAAACTGTCAAATGTGACAGTTGCAACTTAGCAACTTTGCATAATGATTTAAATGGGCAATTATTATTCAAATTAACTAAGGTTGGACTTTTTAGAATCCATATATATATATATCCTATTTCGAATATAAATTAAGCTTAGACCTT